>CM042147.1:126015526-126028026 GCA_023376005.1 Doryteuthis pealeii | reverse complement strand
TCCTATCTAATCTAATTTATACCCAATCATATGGTTTAAAGTAACTATTCCTATTTAATAATAACCATTTGTTTGCACACAGTTATATGGTTTTAAGTATTCCTATCTAATACTAATTTATACTCAATCATATGGTTTAAAGTTAATAATAACCATTTGTTTGCACACAGTTATATGGTTTTAAGTATTCCTATCTAATACTAATTTATACTCAATCATATGGTTTAAAGTAACTATTCCTATTTAATAATAACCATTTGTTTGCTCATAGTTATATCATAGTTTGGTTGGAGGTGCATGGTCTAATGGTAAGAATCATAGGAAATAGACTCGTTGACTCGAGTTCAAATCCTGGACAAAGCTACAGTTCACATAGCGCTAATACCCTTGGGAAAAGTATGAATCCAACTATTCACGCTCCAGCTATGGGTAAATAGTAGGGTAGACTGGGCTCTTTAACCTTGGTTAGGCAACCAGTCTAAAGGAAAACTCTGAATTCAAACCTGTTAAAACTCCTCTTGGGTGTTGTCACTACTAGAATAGGCTCAGTCCTAATTAGTGATCTATTTCAGTAAATTTTTTTATCATTTCAAGTAATTTTGAAAAATAGAAGGAAAGCAAAAGGAAGGACAAAGAAAATGTGGGAAAAGAAGCAGACAATAGGGGAAAGAGAGATATGGAGAGAGAATAATAAAAATATTGCTATTTTTGCTGGGTCACAGTCTTATGTAATAATAAGAATTTTTGTAATAGATTGTTTTAAAAATATTTGAGGGAATTTCCATAGATAAGGTTTTTTCTAAATCCTAAACAGAAGCACCAACCGCCCTGTCAGCTGGGGCTGTATAACATGCCAACTGCACCTCTGCAGAGAAGTAAGACCCATATGGGGCCACCTTTTGGTTGTGGGTGACAACTCATAAATCCTGGTAGTCAGAGAGGCCAATCCGATCAATCACCTGGTCATGTCAAGCCCTAGCACCTATATGATTAAGTCCCAACCATATTCTTCAAATTGCAGTTATGGCAAACACCCAACCTTTTTTATCTTAAAGGTGCTAGAAGGTAATGGCTGAGGGTCAACCATTAGTTTATTAATATGCATGAAGTTACAGAAAATTATTTCTACCAGTTTATAAAACCAAACCAAACCAAACCAAACCAAAATATTTACCTACAAACTATTTCCTTACAAATTAGATACACAAAAAAAAAACTAAGGAGGCACGTGGTGTAATGGTTACCTTTGTAGGAAATCAGTGGTAATCTGAATATTAGCTACATAAATGAGAGTAACCTACTCTGGTTTGTTTCACTTTGAGGAAGCCGTTTGTTTTGGTCGGCCATTTTCATTTCACCATAAATCAATACAGCTGCATGTTTTAACACGAAAATATCATAAAATGTGTTCTTAATTGTGCTTGAAATGAATGTAATTGTTATTAAGAACACATTTTATGATATTTTTGTGTTAAAACATGCAGTTGTATAGATTTGAACAAATTTGTATTTTCAGTGTTGATTTAAGATGAAATGAAAATGGCCGACCAAAACAAACAGCTTCCTCAAAGTGAAACAAACCAGGGGAGGTTACTCTTATTTATGTAGCTAATGTTCAGATTACCAAATCAGTATGGTGAGACAAGTTCAAATCCAGGACTAGGTTGTTTCTATTCGATAGAACCCTGTTCCAAAAAAAAAAAACCTCTTAAAAAATAACTACCTGTGTGCAGTGTAATGGTTAAAATCATGGGAAATGGACTTGTCGTCCCGAGTTCAAATCCTGGACGTGGTAATTGGATTTCACTTAGCACTAATACTCTTGAGAAAGGTATGAATTCTACTCTTCCTCCAGCTATGGTTGAATAGTAGGGCAGACTGGGCTCTTTAACCTTGGTTAGGCAAGCAGTCTAGGAGAAGGAAAACTCTGAATTCAAACCTTAATGAATTGACCTTGTGTTACATCCTGCTTGTGCAGAGGGGTTGGTAAATATATATAAAAAAGAACTACCCAAAAATGGAGGCAACTGTGGTGTAATGGTTATCCAAGCCATCCTTGTAGAAGAACATTCGTGGTGCTATATTTAACTCATAGCTAGGAGGATGGGGAGGGGGTTCATATTTTTCCCATGGGCATTAGTCCAAAAGTGAATGTAATAGTGCGACTGGAATTTAAACTCACTTACTACAATGTTGCAATTTCTCTGAATTTAAAAAGATTGCAATTATTCTAATTATATTTTAATTGGTTTTTATACAAAATCATTCATAGGTTTGATTTTAATATGCTGGAGAATAAAAAAAATAGTATTAGAGGTCAATAACACCAAGTAATTATTTATTAAACCCAGTTTTGTTAAAACCAGTATGTAAATTAACCACACCATATATTATGTAAACCTTTGTTTCTTAGTGAGATATAAGACACATTGCAGGATTTTAAGCAAACTAATAACACAGGCTGTTTTGAGGCAAATCTAACTCAGATTTTCATAGAGAGATCGTTAATGAATAAGATTTATTCTATTCTATGATGTAAGTAGTCAGTAGTTTTGGTAATTACAGACACCAAATTGTTACAGTTCATGAGAAGTCATAAATTTCGGACCATATGACCTTTAGGCACCCCTTTTGCTTTGCTGATTTATAAGTACATTTTTTCATATACACCATCAACATCCAGTTGTTTGTTAACATACGATTTTCAGAGTTTTTTTTTAAATTATAAAACTAACCCCTAACCCTAACTCTAACCCTAACCCTAACCCCTAACCCTAACCCCTAACAAACAACCAGATGTTGATGGTGTAAATGAAAAAATGTACTTATGAATCAGCAAAGCAAAAGGGGTGCCTAAAGGTTATATGGTCCTAAATTTTGAACAGACCTGTAGCTAGAATATTTTGAATTAAGTTCTGTTGATTTAGAATCAAGGGTCCTCATGGAAAATTACCAGTGACTGTTAATAACCTTTGACCCCTTAGAAGTGCGCAGTTGTGCACCATGACAGAAACATGAGAATAAGTTAGTTTTTTAGTTAACCAGATTCAACTCAACTTTGAAGGGGAGATGACGTGTTATTGGCCCTCCGGGTTCGGTCTCACTTCACAGCAGAATCAAATATGGGCTCAGCCCAAAAATCAGCCCAAAGAAGAATTAAGAAGGAAAGTCAACCCCTAGCAGCAGCTTAAATAGAAGTCAGCCCAAAGAAGAATTAAGAAGGAAAGTCAACCCCCAGCAGAAGCTTAAATAGAAGTCAGCCAAAGAAGAATTAAGAAGGAAAGTCAACCCCCAGCAGAAGCTTAAATAGAAGTCAGCCCAAAGAAGAATTAAGAAAGAATGTCAACACCCAGCAGAAGCTTAAATAGAAGTCAACCCAAAGAAAATGTTGTCTGATGAGATAGAGTCAAAAAGCAGCCTTGTTTTATGGCATATCAACCTCGGTGGGTCATTTAATGCCAGCAAAGTTTTTAAATGAATTCATTCTTAATGGATACTCAATTTTTTTTATAAACACATTTTTCTATTTAACACATAGATGGGACCCTAACAGGTACTACCACTTTGGGTCAAAGTGGACCAGGGAGCAATGGTGATGAAGGGGTGCCCCACATTCCCCAGACTTCCAGAACTGGAACCTCACCATCAGATAGTTTAACGTCATACTCAGGACATAATAGAATCAGCAGAAGCAGTAAGAAGTGTATCAATTAAGACCATGTCATCTCTAATCTAATCTATCTTTATGTCTCTATTATATACCCGAGAATGTCAGAAGGGTATATATGACTATATAACAGAATCTCCATTATAATAAGATTCTTTTTAGGTCAGAGTGGACCTAGCATTAATTGTTTTTGTTTTTTTATGAATGGTGATTACTTGAGTAATACTTATATGGGTAAGAAGTAATTATGTACAAGAAATATTTTCTCATTTATTGCAATAATAACATTAATAATGATTAACAATTGATTCATGTTTTGTAATAACAATATTTTCATTAATTATGTAAGTATTTACCCAACCCATTGGCTCGGATGTGATCAAGGTCACGGGTAATGGGGCATACAGTAGAGGGGCATGGTGTAATGGTTAGAGTTGTAGGAAATAGACTCGTCAACGCAAGTTCAAATCCTGGACGAGGCTGTTTGCATTTCACATAGTACTAATACTCTTGGGAAAGGTATGCATCCACGTACTATCCCTCCATCTATGGCCATATTCAACTTTGAGAGACGTCCGCTCTCATCGAATGTATAATCGCATCTAAACTAAAACTATCTCATGTCTGTAATCACATGCATATATTGTTATATACTATAATGGAAGCGCGTGGTGTAATGGTTAAAGTCATGGGAAATGGACTCGTCACCCTGAGTTCAAATCCTAGACATGTTAATTGCATTTCACTTAGCGCTAATACCCTTGGGAAAGGTATGAATCGTACTATCCCTTCATCTATGGATAAATAGTAGAGCAGACTGGGCTCTTAAACCTTGGTTAGGCAACCAGTCTAGGAGAAGGAAAACTCAGAATTCAAACCTGTTAAGCGCTGCTTAAAAATTGACCTTGTGTCACATCCTGCCTGTGTGTGGGGGGGGGTGGGGGGTAGATATATACAGTGGGGATCAAACTTGCTATTCAGTAGTAGGTATTTACCCAACCTAGGTATTTGCCTCTCATCCCACTTATGAAGGCGTGACACAAGGACATTTTTATGTGGGCCCATCAACAAACCAAAGCTCATTGGTGGTAGGCACAAAAAATGTGTTGATCCTGTTAGCATTCTCCCTCAAGGAGGGGGGGGGGATCTCAGGCACTGGGCAATAAACCCAGCCCTGCCCCTTTAAATCAAGGGGGGAGGGAATTGACTGGAGGGATAGCCTCCTGGGATCAATGCTGTTAATTTTACTTAGCCGCTCCAGAGGCCGAAGCACTCTGGAACAGGCCCTTGGTGGCCTTTGCCGGCTCAGGTATCACAGATAGGATGTGACACAAGGTCAAAAGTATGAGTATTTAGCAAAGATCAACCTCGCATACTGACATACTTACGGGGGGGGGGTCCAGTGTACTTCGGACATTGGACCGGTAAAGTACAATTAATAGCGTCGATCCCAGGGAGCTTTCCCCCCAGGCAATACCTGCTCCTTTGGAGGCAGGGCTCGGTTTATTGCCCAGGACCTGAGGCGCCCCCCTTGAGGGGGAATGCCGAAGGGATTAACGCAATTTTTGTTTTTTCCCACCCATGAGCTTGGGCTCGTGGGTGGGCCCATGTTAAAACGAGGCCTTGTGCCCAGCCCATACAAGTGGGGTATGAGGCAAATACCTACTAACATACTTTTTTCCTTAGCAGTCTCCATATATTTTGATCAGCAGTCTCCAGACATTTTGATTTTCTGCAAGAAGGGGTATCAATTTTCAATTATTTAACTCCTTGGAAGATTTAACTCTTGGGTATTTGCCTCATACCTCACTTGTATGGGCTGGGCACAAGGCCTCGTTTTAACGTGGGCCCACCCACAAGCCGAAGCTCATGGGTGGGAAAGAACAAAAATTGCGTCGATCCCTTCGGCATTCCCCCTCAAGGGGGCGCCTCAGGTGCTGGGCAATAAACCCAGCTCTGCCCCTTTAAATCAAGGGGGCAGGTATTGCCTGGTGGGATAGCCCCCTGGGATCGACGCTATTAATTCAAGCACACCGGTCCAGTGCCCGAAGCACACCGAACCCCCACCCCGAAGGATGGGTTGGTAGTGTAATAGATTTATCTAGTGTTGTATATCCCTTTACTTGGTTGTATATAATCGGCGAGAGAGAGAGAGAGAGACAGAGTATGAGTAGAGATGGGATGAGGGGCTCTTTACTTGTTAACTCGGCTACAGGTTAATTCTTCAGCTGCCATGTTCTTCAGGGCTGATCCTGTGGGTTGCTTCTTCGTGTTGGTTTCTTCGGGTGGGTCATTTCTTGTTTAAATGAATCAACAAGACTTTGCTGTTTTTCTTAAAGTCTTTTATGTAAAACAACCCGGCTATATTCGACCGCACGGTGAGTGCAACTCTGAGAGATGTCCTATTTCATTGAATGTATAGTCACATCTAAACTAAAACTATCTCATGTTCGTAATCATATGCATATATTGTTATATACTATAATGGAAGTGCATGGTGTAATAGTTAAAGTCATGGGAAATGGACTCGTTGCCCCAAGTTCAAATCCTGGATGTGTTAATTGCATTTCACTTAGCGCTAATACCCTTGGGAAAGGTATGAATCCTACTCTCCCTCCAACTATGGGTAAATAGTAGGGCAGACAGGGCTTTTTAACCTTGGTTAGGCAACCGGTCTAGAAGAAGGAAACTCTGAATTCAAACCTGTTAAACTCCGCTTAAGAAAATGACTTTGTGTTGCATCCTGCTCGTGCGGAGGGGTTGGTAAATATATATATTGTTATATACCATTCTAACATATCTCGGGTATATAATGGGAGAGAGAGAGAGAGAGAGACAGAGTATGAGAGATGAGATGGGATGAGGGCTCTTACTTGTTACTCTCTGCTTTTACTGCTTCAAAAATCGTTGGCCGCCATATTCTTCAGATCTTATTTCTCGGGCTGATCCTGTGGTTTGCTTCTTCATGTTGGGCTAGTCATCACTTGTTTTAATAACTTAACAAGACTTGTTGTTTTCTTCTAAGTCTTTTATTCAAAACAACCCAGCCCATATTTGACCATCCGGTGAGTGCGACTCTGAGAGACGTCCGCTCTTGTCGAATGTCTAGTCGCATCTAAACTAAAACTATCTCATGTCTGTAATCATGCGCATCCAGAGGGGTTAAGTCGGGGTCATCATAAATCAATCAATATCCCTATGGAAATTTCCACTTAACACCCTCCGATTTTAAATCTAGCAAACTCTTATTCAAAAATATTCTTACTACAGTACATACACAATTCATAAGCAGCCTATGAATTACATAACACTAGCAAATTTGTTGAACAAACTGCAACTTAGTGCTAGGCCTCTGCAGGAGGCTTGGTCACTTCACTACAGGTTCACTAGGCTTGGCCACATTTCAAAGGGCTTGCTATGCTCACTGCCTCACTACCTCACTATACACTATTTGAAATATTTTCATACAATTTCATAGACATTGTCTCCTCCCAAAATATGGAAAAGCATGCTTGGTATTATCTTTAGCCTCAAAAAATTAAAAAAACTAAAAATTAAGTTTATTTATATTAAGAAGGCAATTACAATGCTTATAAAAAGATAAAATAATGTCCAGTGTCTAATCAATTTCAAAGAAATTTCATCTTCAGAGACTGTTTTTGAAATGGACGCAGTCTTGTGTGTTTTTTGTTTTGGTCGTTATAAACTCGCATCTTGTGGGTTGTTGTAACGCCACGTGGAAGAGCCGTGATATCCGTTGTTCAATCAATTTCAATTTCATTCCTTTTATTTATTTATTTATATATTTATTTATTTTTTATTTTTTTATTTATATATATATATATATATATATGTGTATTTATGGAATGTGTATGTTAACTAATTATATATTCAGTGTTTAATTCTAACCTACTGTTTATGCGAAGGTGTAACTTAACTATTAATAAACTTTTAAAAAATTAAGTTTTTACCTGGTACCTAGTACCTTTTACCTAATATATATATATATACATTATTGCCCTTTTATGATATTTTACCACTTGTCTGCGAACTAGTGAAAACCATTACATAAAGATGAGGACAATAGTCCGAATAATCCAAATAATCCAAATTTGAAATTATTTGGTATCTGTTCTAGCTCGTTTCTGTCAGTCCCTTTAATTTTAGAACCTGGCTACGTCCTTGAATACAATAACTACTATGAGATTTGGCTGTTGACCATTTGAATGACGTGAATGACCCAGCAAAACTGAACTTTAAGAGAAACATTCAGTGAATGCTAGATAGGTCAGATCTGTCCAGTCAAGAAGGACTGGACACTTTATCTTGCCACCGGACATCCATGAAGGAAGACAACAATCACATGTGAAATTATTCAAGTCTTTTTACGTGCTGTTGGTAGAGAGTCCATAACTGTATTATAGACTAATTGGCATTATTATTTGAACAAATATTCTACTATTTCTGTCTAATAATTGTTCATATATTTAGTGCATAAATCTATATGCAAATGTATCAATTATTATGGGACAGATATCTTATATCTTATATTTCAGTGCCATAATAGTTGTTACATTTAGTGCATAAAATCTATATACAAATGTATCAATTATTATGGGACAGATGTGCTATATTTTATATTTCAGTCCCATAATGATTGTTACATTTAGTGCATAAAACCTATATGCAAATGTATCAATTATTATGGGACAGATGTGCTATATTTTATATTTCAGTCCCATAATGATTGTTACATTTAGTGCATAAAACCTATATGCAAATGTATCAATTATTATGGGACAGATGTGCTATATTTTTATATTTCAGTCCCATAATGATTGTTACATTTAGTGCATAAAACCTATATGCAAATGTATCAATTATTATGGGACAGATGTGCTATATTTTATATTTCAGTCCCATAATGATTGTTACATTTAGTGCATAAAACCTATATGCAAATGTATCAATTATTATGGGACAGATGTGCTATATTTTTATATTTCAGTCCATAATGATTGTTACATTTAGTGCATAAAACCTATATGCAAATGTATCAATTATTATGGGACAGATGTGCTATATTTTTATATTTCAGTCCCATAATAATTGTTATATTTAGTGCATAAAATC
Organism: Doryteuthis pealeii; assembly: GCA_023376005.1. NCBI lineage: Eukaryota > Metazoa > Mollusca > Cephalopoda > Myopsida > Loliginidae > Doryteuthis > Doryteuthis pealeii. The sequence continues at coordinate 126,019,226 of CM042147.1, read as the reverse complement.
TATATGCAAGTGTAACAACTTTTATGGGACAGATGTGCTATATTTTTATATTTCAGTCCCATAATAATTGTTACATTTAGTGCATAATATTATATGCAAATGTATCAATTATTATGGGACAGAGATATCTTATATTTTTATATTTCAGTGCCATAATAATTGTTACATTTAGTGCATAAAATCTATATGCAAATGTATCAATTATTATGGGACAGATATCTTATATTTTTTATATTTCAGTGCCATAATAATTGTTACATTTAGTGCATAAATCTATATGCAAATGTATCAATTATTATGGGACAGATGTCCTATATTTTTATATTTCAGTCCCAGAATAGTTGTTACATTTAGTGTTTAAAATTTAGGACCATATGGCCCTTAGGCACCCCTTTTTGATCTCGATTAAGAAAGGACATGTTTTTCATTTACACCGTCAATATCAGACAATTTTTAGATTTAAAAAAAAAAAAATATAAAACTAATTTTTAGATTTAAAAAAAAAAAAAAAAATTAATACATACATACTTACATATATACATACACACCAACTGCTCTTTATATATGTATAGATGTAACTATCATTATGAGACAGATATACTATATCTCCCAGCCCAGGTGGCTGGAGCTTTACAATGCACCAACTGCGCCTCTGCAGAGAGGTACCCCCCAAAACTGTTGACTGTGGGTGGTGACCCATGATGCTTAAGGATGGAACCCAGTTGACTGAGCAGTTTATGACATGCCACACTCTACTTTGTTCCTTACATAGGCTAGATAAGTGATAAAAGAGGCTCCCTCCTATTAATCAGCTGGTCATGTCAAGCCTAGCACCTATATTATTGTCCCAATCCTATTGCCCTTATGGCAAGCCCCGACCCTTTTTATCATATGGGTGCTAGAAGGCAGTGGCTGAGGGTTTTCATGTCCTGGGTATGACATTAAACTATCTGATGGTGAGGTTCCAGTTATGGAGGTCTGAGGAATGTGGAGCACCCCTTCATCACCATTGCCCCTAAAGGCAATTTAGAGTAAAAATTAATATTTGAGCTGTGAAAAAAAACAACTTTGTTTAAAAATTGATATTTGAAATTTTAAAAGAAAGCAATTTAGTTTAAAAATTAAAATTAGAAATTAAAAAAAGGTAATTACCTTAAAAATGAACATATGAAATTTGAAAAGAAAAGCAACATAGCTTAAAAATTAACATTTGAAATTTTTCAAAGGAAATTTGAAATTTAAAAAAAAAAAGTTATTTAGCTTAAAAATTAATATTTGAAATTTGAACAAAAGGCAATTTAGCTTAAAAATTAAAATCAGAATTAAAAAAAAAAAAAATTTAGCTTAATTCTAATTTTAAAAAAATGCAATCTACCTAAAAAATTAAAATTTGAAATTTAAAAAAGTAGAGCAAGGAATCGCAAGGTTCCTGGTTCAATACTGGTCCCCACCAACTCAGTGCATGAGTAATTTATTGGGTAATCGGATATGTGCAGTAAAGTGGGGGAGCTGACGGTAGGTGTGGTGCTCCACCTCAGCAAAAACAGACTCCCTGGTCTAGCACTGGTGAAAAAGGAATAGACTCCCTCACTGTCTTGTTGATACTGACAATAGGCCAAAAACTATAACTTATATTGCTTAAAAATTAACATTTGGAATTTAAAAAAGAAGTAATTAAGCTTAAAAAATTAAATTAGAAATAAAAAATCAAGGCAATTTATCTTAGAAATTAATATTTGAAATTTGAAAGAAAAGTCAATTTAGCTTGAAAATTAAAATTTGGAATTTGTAAAGAAAAATGCAATTTAGCTTGAAAATTAACATTTGAAATTTGAAAGAAAAGTCAATTTAGCTTGAAAATTAAATTTGGAATTTGTAAAGAAAAATGCAATTTAGCTTGAAAATTAACATTTGAAATTTGAAAGAAAATACAATTTAGCTTGAAAATTAAAATTTGGAATTTGTAAAGAAAAATGCAATTTAGCTTGAAAATTAACATTTGAAATTTGAAAGAAAAGTCAATTTAGCTTGAAAATTAAAATTTGGAATTTGTAAAGAAAAATGCAATTTAGCTTGAAAATTAACATTTGAAATTTGAAAGAAAATACAATTTAGCTTGAAAATTAAAATTTGGAATTTGTAAAGAAAAATGCAATTTAGCTTGAAAATTAACATTTGAAATTTGACAAAAGAGCAAATTATGTTAAAAATTAGAAATAAAAAAGGTAATTACCTTGAAAATTAACAACTGAAATTTTTAAAAGTGACAATTTAGTTGAAAAATTAACATTTGAAATTTTAAAAAATCAGAAATTTCAATTGTTAAATTTTAACCTAAATTACATTTTTTTAAATTTCAAATGTTGATTTTTAAAATTAACATTTAAAATTTAAATTAAAAGTGTCTTATGTTAAAAATAACATTTGAAATTTGAATATTAAGGCAAATCCCCTTGAAAATCAACATTTGAAATTTTTTAAAAAGTAACGTAGATTAAAATTTAAATATTGAAATTTAAAAAAAAAAGAGCAATCTACCTTGAAAAATTAATATTTAAAAATTTGAATAAAAAGTCATTTATTTAAATTTAACATTTGAAATTTGAATAATAAGGCAACTAACATTAAAATTAACATTAAAAATTTTTAAAAAAAGTAAGTTAGGTTCAAAATTAACATTTGAAATTTGAATAATAAAGCAATTTAGCTTAAGAATTAAGATTTGAATTGTGAAAAAAAGCAATTTATGTTAGAAATTGGAATTTGAAATTAAAAAAACTACAAATTAACTTAGAAATTAACATTTGAAATTTGAAAAAAAAGCCAATTAAGCTTATAAATTAATATTCAAAATTTGAATAAAAGTGATATAGGTTAAAAATTAACATTTAAAATTTGAATAAGGCAATTTCACTTAAAAATTCATTTGAAATTTGAAAAATGAATGACAACCTAGCTTAAAAATTAAAATTAGAAATTAAAAACCCAAGATAAATATCTTAAAAGTTAACATTAGAAATTTGAAAAATAAAGGCAATCAAGCTTAAAAGTGAAAACTAGTAATTAAAAACAAATCTTAAAAATTAACATTTAAAATTAAGCAAAAAAGCAATTTACCTTAAAAATGAACATTTAAAATTTGAAAAAAAAAAAAAGCAATCTAATTTAGAAATTAATATTTGAAATTTAAAGAAAAGCTAGTTTAGCTTAAAAATTAACATTTGAAATTTGTAAAAAGTCAGTTTAGCTTAAAAATGAATGTTTTCAATTTGAACAAAAAGCTAGTTTAGCTTAAAAATTAACATTTGAAATTTGTAAAAAGTCAGTTTAGCTTAAAAATGAATGTTTTCAATTTGAACAAAAAGCCAGTTTAGATTAAAAATTAACATTTGGAACTTGAAAATCTAAATATTAGCATTTGAAATTTGAAAAATTTTGCCCAAGCTTAAGAATTAAAATTTGAAATTTGACTAAAGCTTAGAAATAAAATTTAAATTGGAATAAAATTAAAAATTAACATTTGAAATTTAAAAAAAAAATAGCCTAAAAAATGAACATTTTGAATTTTATTATACTAGGTGTGTCAAAAAAGTATTGAGATTTTTTGTACTTTTTGACACAACTTGTATTCTGAAAGAAAAAAAAATAACATTCCATTCTTTAATTTTTTTTCAGAATACAAGATGTATCAAAAAGTACC
>CM042147.1:126002204-126010426 GCA_023376005.1 Doryteuthis pealeii | reverse complement strand
GACGATGAAAAAAGATAAAAGCACAAGAAAAGAAAGAATTTATACATGTAAATAGCAAGAACTAAATTAGCTAAAAGAATGAAGAATAAAAAGAATAAGCTTTAAAGAATCAAAGAATCATAAGAATCAAAGAATGAATATGATGAAAAAAGAACACTAAAGAAAGAAGTTCATTAAAATTTTTTGAGAAAAAACAGAAAAAAAATATAAAGAAAGATTATGATAAACAAAATAAAAAAAAGGTGAGAATAAAAGAAAAGACTTTAAAGAATAGAGAATAAAAGAATATGGGAATTAAAGAATAAAAGAGGCCAAAGAATATAATGAAAAAAACACTAAAGAAAGAAGTTCCATAAATGGTGAGGAAAAAAAACAGAATTAAGAAGAAATAATGTAAAGAAAGATTATGAATAAAACAAATAGAAAAAGTCAAATAAGATAATAAAGACAGCAAATATATAATTAGTTATAAGAATGAATAAAAAGAATAAGATAATTAAAAGAATAAGAATGAAAGAATACGAGAATGAAAAAAAAAAATGAAAAAGAATTAAGTGAAGAAATAAGATTTCCTTGACGAAGAGATTTTTTTTTTTTTAAGAGAACAATAATTCTTTTTTTTTTTTAAATCTAACAACAAAAAATAAAAATGTTGACATCTATGGCCATCAAAATTCTCGGTGATTATTGCCAGCAACAAATCAATCCGGGAAATTTTTTTTTTTTTAAATAAAAAAAGAGGGGGGGGGGGCGGACGGTAATTTAAGGAAAATTGAAATCAATCGAAAAATTGTGTAAAGAATCTTCTAAATCAACACCCACTTGTGACTTTAATTCAAAAAAAATGAATGAATAAATAAATAAACAAATAAACAAATAAATAAACAAATAAAAAGTGCTGAGGCAACATTAAACAGCTTTCTCTTGGAAAGAAGACGAATGTCCTGATGAGATGATGATGATGATGGATGATGATGCATGATTGTAGAGCAGGAAAGGTCGGGTTGGTGAGAAGCTGTGCTAACGTAAGAATTGGGGTAGTGATTTTTTTTCTTTTTTAAAGATGATAATGACCAATGTCAAAATCTAGCAGAAAGAATGCTACGTATGGACCAATGCGGGTTGGGTGGGTAGCTCACAAGATGAGGATTGATGAAACTAGAGGGTAATGTAACAATATTAAAGAGAAGCATTTCATGATGATGATGATTGAATGGTGGTTGGTGCTGGGCTGGTAGTGGTTGTGGTGGTGGTGAATCAGAGAAAAAACCATGAAGTAACTGCTGGAAATTTGGTGGTGTATAAGCTGTGCTGCGGCTCACCACTTATATTTATAGACCAAAAAACTATAACTAATATTGCTTAAAAAATCAACATTTGGAATTTAAAAAAAAGTAATTTAGCTTTTTAAAAAAATTAAATGAGAAATAAAAAAACAAAAACAAAGCAATCTACCTTTAGAAATAATATTTTCAAATTTGTAAAAAATGCAATTTAGCTTGAAAATTACATTTAAATTGGGAAAAAAAATGCAATGTTAGCTGAAAATTAACATTGGAAATGGAAAAAAAATGCAATTAGCTTTGAAAATTAACATTTGAAATTGACAAAAGAGCAAATTATTGTGTTTAAATTAGAAAATTAAAAAAGGTAATTAACTGTTGAATATTACTGATATATAATGTAGTGCTACAAACTACCACTTGAAATTATATAGGACTAAGTGAGGTAATAGTGGTTTAAACCTCAGCCCAATCAGCTGAATACGTGTTGGTATAAATAACTTAATCGCTGATTACTAACAGACCATTTGCCTATCAATGACGAAAGGACCTGACAAGACTGAAGGAGCACTCAGGGAACAACAAAGATCTCACTAAGAGATCGCCATCCAAAAGCTTAACACAAAGGATCTTCCAAGTCTTTGCTGCAGTCAGCCCACTTTGTGTCCACAGAAGACGTCACTTTTGAGTTCATCCTTATTCTCCAGTATATCTCATCTTGGATGGTTTGTGTGATAAGAGTGAAGTGGCCATTTACAGTTGCTTATGGTGGGTGCTGCTTCCAGTTATTTGAACTAATTTCTAATTTATTGATACACCACAGAATAAATAACATGGCCTTTCCGGGCCTGTGTTTGTTAATGTAAAAAATAAACAGTGTTGATCCCAGGGGATATCCTGCCAGCAACATCTGCCCCCTTGATTAAAAGGGGCAGGCTGGGTTTAATTGCCCAGTGCCTGAGGCACCCCCCTTGAGGGGGGGAATGCCAACCAACACATTTTTTTTATTTTTTTGCACCTACCACCCATGAGTTCTCAGCTCGTGGGTGGGCCCACATAAAAAATGTCCTTGTGTCACGCCTGCATATAGTGAGATGCCATTGCAAAATACCTTGATACACACAAAGAGTATTTCGGACCTGAGTTCAAATCCCAGACAGAGCGCTTAATACCCTTGGGAAAGTACCTGAATGCATACATTCTCCCTCCAAGCTATGTGTTAGCATCTCACATTCCATGGTTTCCTCCAGTTTTACAGCCTTCAGTAAAAGCAACTGGGAGTAGCTGAATTGTGCCCACGTTGACTAAAAATTATGCAAAACTTTGACTCGCCCTACTTATTCATTTGTTACTAGCAAGCTACCCAGCATTTGCTAGGATTTTAAAAAGTTAAAATAATCTCTTATTATATTTAGTATATATATATTTACCAACCCCTCCGCACGAACAGGATTGTGACACAAGGTAGTTCCTGTTAAGGTCCTATGTATGGTTTAAATAGATCAAAAAATAATTTTTTTAATGGTTTAAAAAATTTGAATTTGAAAATTTTTGCATAAAATAGCCCATATATATTTACCAAATCCTCCTCACGAGCAGGATGTGACACAAGGTAAACAATTTCTTAAGCAGAGTTTAACAGTTTGAATTCAGAGTTTTCCTTATCCATAGACCGGTTGCCTAAACCAAGGTTTAAAGAGGCCCAGTCTGCCCTACTATTACCCCATAGCTGGAGAAGAGTTAGGATACAGTTACCTGTCCCAAAGGTATTAGCGCTAAGTGAAATGCAATTACCACGTCCAGGATTTGAACTCGGGGCGACGAGTCCATTTCTATGACTTTTAATCATTACACCACGCGCTTCCTACTTTATATTTATATGTATAGATTAATATTTTTTTCTATATATTTGTTTATTTAATATTCTTGCTCTTTAACTTGTTATTTTTGTAGTCTACTTTGTATTTTATCTTATTTGTCTTTTATTTGTTTATCCTTTATTAATTTATTTAATTTTAATTATTTTTTTATTAATTTTGAAGCCAACACTTTTTATTACATATGCTTAACTAGAAGGCAGTGACTGAGGGTCTCAATTGGTACTGGCTGTGATGCTAAACTGCATTCATTGTGAGGAAATCGTTCCAGTTCTGGAGCTCTGGGTAGTGTGGAGTACCCCTTCATAGCTATAATTTCCTAGGTTCTAGGTAGCTTCCTGTTAAGGTCCCATGTATCGTTTAAATAGATCAAAAAATAATTTTTTTAAATGTGTTTTAAAAAAATTTTTGAATTTGAAAATTTTGCATAAAAATAGCCCATTTTAATAAAAATTTGCATAAAATTCCCCAAGTGTATTAGCGCTATGCGAAATACAAACAGCCTTGTGCAGGATTTGAACTCTGGTCAACGAGTCCATTTCTATGACTCTAAACATTACACCATGCACCTCTGTGTTGTGTGTGTGTGTATAATATGCAAATTGAACCTTTAATTTTATATTAAGGCCTATATATATTACCAACCCCTCCGCACAAACAGGATGCAACACAAGGTCAATTCTTAAGCGGAGTTCAGCAGGTTTGAATTCAGAGTTTTCCTTCTCCTAGACCGGTTGCCTAACCAAGGTTAAAGAGCCAATCGTCCTACTATTTACCATAGCGATGAGGGAGAGTAGGATTTATACCTTTCCCAAGGATATTGGAGCTATATGTGTGTGCAAAAATCCGTGTAAAAAAAAAATGAAAAGAAAAAAGATTAAAAAAAGGACAAAGTTTTATCTACAATTCCTCCAGATAGAAAAAAAATAATTTGTGGAATTGGCAAATATTGAAAGAGAATTTTAGCAATGAATACTTCTTGATGAAAGAGAAAACAAATTTGTGTTAAATCGAAACTTTAACAGACCTAAATTCCACCATTGTATGTCACGCCGGTGAAAAAAAAAAAAATACCAAAAAATCAGAGAATTAACCGATTTAATTAAATTTTCAGTATTGATTTATTAATGAATAAAGATATAATGCACTAGTTATTTTATTTAAAAACTTTTACATTTTTTCAGGGTCAGTTAACTTTGAACTATGTATTGTTGTTGTTGGCATCCATCTGTCTGTGAAAGACAATGGAGTAGTGTCCACATTTTTCTTTTAAACTACCTAGTCTGGGAGGTTGTTTTGGAGGATGTGCTGTTGCCAAGCAGCAGATCCCCTCTCTTCTGCTCTAATTTCCAATTCCTTTAGTCTTTCTATCATTATGTTCACTTCTGTGAATTGTTCACACCAGCGTTAGCTGATAGTCTTTCGCTGAAGTCTGAGTGACAACAAGGTCTCCTCAGGTCTCCAGGAATCTTCTGAGTATTCTAGCCGATTGCAGCAATTTCGTTGTTGATTTTTCTAGTTCCTCCAGTTTTTCCAAAGCTTTTTGGGACTGTTCCTAGTGCACCAACTACTATTGGTATCACTTTCGCCCTCATATTTCACAGCCTTTTCAATTCTCTGGCAAGGTCCAAGTATTTGTCTTTATTTCCCCCCCCCTTCATCTTCACCCTGTGACTTGCTGGAACTGCATAATCTCTCTAGCAACTTTCTGTGTCTATGTATGTATATACATACATCATTAAAAATGTCTTCCTTTAAAGCGGGTTGTATTGATAGCCCAGTTGGTAGAAATTCTGTCTGACGAAATTCGGTCGAGTTTCAATCCAGCTTGTGGCAGGTACAAAGGAAAGGTAAGAAACCTATACAGTTTGACAACAGCAGTGTCGCAGGAGTGCTGATGTACCAGTGAATTCAGCATTACTTTAGGGACTCAGCTCCGGATTTGTTATTGGGGTTTACTCAACTGTGACATGCTGTAAAATCCAACCACCAAACAACCAATGATTTTCCCAACCCTATTGCCCTTATATAGCAAGCCCCAACCCCTTTTTATCATATGGGTGCTAGAAGGCGGTGGCTGAGGGTCTACATGTCCTGGGAATGATGTTAAACTCTATCTGATGGTGAGGTTCCAGTTTTGGAGGTTTGGGAATGTGGAGCACCCCTTCATCACCATTGCTCCCTGGTCCACTCTGACCCGGAGTGGTAGTACCGGTTAGGGTACCATCTATGGGTTAAATAAAAAATGTATTTATAAACAAATTGTATTATCCATTTAAAGATTGATTTATTTCAAAACTTTATCGGCATTAAATGACCCACTGAGGTTGATATGCCGTAAAACAAAACAAATCAAACCAAACCAAACAACCAACCAACCAACCAACCAAACAACTAGTGACTCATTCTGATTTAGTATTTTCCGTTCCCAAAAGAATTAAACATCCAGCATATAAATCTAAACCAAGGAGAAACAAGAGCCAATAAATCTGTGACGAAACTAAACGATGACCAATCAGGTAAAAAAAAAGATGAATGATTATTGACGATAATCTTAATGGTTAATCTGAAACAATCAAAGAGAGGATAATCTTCTTAAGGTTTTTTCTTTTTAAGTCAGCTTAGTGGTGTCCAAGGGATAAGAAGGGCTGTGATAATCCACAATTGACAGTGAAGCAGATAGAAGAGTGAATAAAAAACAGATTAAGGATAAAGATTAGGATTTAAGATACATACAAAATAACAATACATCAAGAAATTATATATTTAATATTATATATATATATATATATATTATATATGAGAAGTAAATAAACAAACGATGTGTTTGGATATGGCTTTTTTTTAGCCGACAATTTTGGGAGAATATGTGCTTAATTGAAGTCGTATCTAATTTTGAAAATTAATAATTAATTAATTAGGCGGCATACCTATTCAATTGTAAGGGCTAAACAAATCGAGAAAAATCAATCTCTGTATGTACATTTCAGCCTATTAGGCCTCATCAGCAGAGCTATAGATAGGAAGACCGCCCTATGCGTAATTCGAACCCTGACTGTCAAGCTGACAGGCAAGGACCGTAACCCCTACACCAACCGGACTTTCCTAGATTTTTGTTTTGTTTAGAGTAGGTTATATTCCTCTTATAAGTGACTTTTACTACACGACAGTATGAGAAGTAAATAAACAAACGATGTGTTTGGATATGGGTTTTTTTTTTTAGCGACAATTTTTGGGAGAATATGTGCTTAATCGAAGTCGTATCTAATTTTGAAAATTAATTAATTAATAATTAATTAATTAGGCAGGCATACCTATTCAAATGTAAGGCTAAACAAATCAAGAAAAATCAATCTCTGTATGTTCATTTCGGCCTATTAGGCCTCATCAGCAGAGCCATAGATAGGAAGACCGCCTTGTGCTTGATTCAAACCCTGACTGTCAAGCTGACAGGCGAGGACCGTAACCCCTACACAACCGGACTTATATATATATATGGAAGCACGTGGCATAATGGTTAGAGTCGTGGGCAATGGACTTGTCGACCCGAGTTCAAATCCCAGACATAGCGTAATACCCTTGGGAAAGGTATGAATCCATATATTCTCTCTCCAGCTATGGGTAAAATAGTAGGGCAGACTGGGCTCTTTAATCATGGGTAGGTAACCAGTCTAGGAGAAGGAAAACTCTGAATTCAAAATTCCTGAGGTCAGTCGTTGATTGGGTTTGTGGCATTCCTTGTGCACCAATTCTTTCCTATCGACTGTGCCAAAAGTGCGGAACAGTCCAACACAAGCCTTCACCACTATAAACAAATCACTGTGTGGGTGTTCTTTGTATGAACTCTCATGCATCGAAATCGATGAGAGAGTCCATAATATATATATATAATACATATAAATATATATATATATATAATCGATATATTTTATAGATGACAAGAGATAAAAAATATTTTTTTATCTCCTTCATCTATAAAACAACCAGCAATTTCTTCACACCATATACATCTGATGAAGGTTTAAAGAAACCGAAACGTTTAAGCATCAATAAATGAATTCATCTTATTTTGAAACACTTGTTTTTTTCAAATTTCTTAAAATATATATATATATATATATTACCAAGCCCTCCACACGAGCAGGATATGACAGAAGGTCAATTTCTTAAGCAGAGTTTAACAGGTTTTTCTTTCTCCTAGACTGGTTACCTAGCCATGATTAAGAGCCCAGTCTACCCTGCTATTAACCCATACATATATATATACTCTCATCCAAATAACCATACTGTCATAAGCATACACACACATGCATACATACATATATATATATATATCTTATTATAATGGAGATTGTGTGTTTTTCTGTCTGTAACCGAAACTATATTACTACTCAAGTCACAATTCCCTTCGTTATTTACATCACATTCCCATGATTTTATTTATATTTAAACCTCAATTATTAATAAAATTGCTTCACCTTTTTATTAGTGTTGTCCATATCTACATGCAAATAACATGCAATTGTATTTTATATATACAAAAAATAGCAGTTTACAGTGTGAATGGGAAGGCTAATTTGCATATTGATATTAAGAATGTGATTTTATTAAATATGTGCTTAGTATTATTGATTTCTAATTGTTTGGTTTTATTTTAATGAATATAAGCAAAAATCTCTTCAATGAATCTTAAATGAAATCCATTAACAAGAAAAAATAACTGTCATTTTATTCTTTATTTCCTAATTTAACTAAATAGTTAAATAGTAAAATTCAGCAATGAAGATGGGAGTGATGGAAGAGTAAGTTTCATTTTTATTTTTCTATTATACCCCCACTCTGTTACATATTTTTATCGCCTTCTTATTAGACTTTCTAATTTAATACGATATTTCATTACATTAAAACTTAAATACTTGCACCCGGAGGGTGCATATATTTGCTAGTATATATATATATATAATATATATTATATATATATGCATGTGTGTATGCTTATGACAGTATGGTTATTTGGGTGAGAGTATGTATAAACGCATGTATGTATACACACACATAACCC
>CM042147.1:125984704-125994704 GCA_023376005.1 Doryteuthis pealeii | reverse complement strand
CAATTTATAATGTTAACTTTTAAGATAATTATATTTGTTTTTTAATTACTAGTTTTCACTTTTAAGCTAGATTGCCTTTATTTTTCAAATTTATAATGTTAACTTTTAAGATAATTATATTTGTTTTTAATTACTAGTTTTCACTTTTAAGCTAGATTGCCTTTATTTTTCAAATTTATAATGTTAACTTTTAAGATAATTATATTTGTTTTTAATTACTAGTTTTCACTTTTAAGCTAGATTGCCTTTATTTTTCAAATTTATAATGTTAACTTTTAAGATAATTATATGTTTTTTTTACTAGTTTTCACTTTTTAAGCTAGATTGCCTTATTTTCAAATTTATAATGTTAACTTTTAAGATAATTATATTTGTTTTTTAATTACTAGTTTTCACTTTTAAGCTAGATTGCCTTTATTTTTCAAATTTATAATGTTAACTTTTAAGATAATTATATTTTTTTTTAATTACTAGTTTTCACTTTTAAGCTAGATTGCCTTTATTTTTCAAATTTATAATGTTAACTTTTAAGATAATTATATTTGTTTTTTAATTACTATTTCACTTTTAAGCTAGATTGCCTTTATTTTTCAAATTTATAATGTTAACTTTTAAGATAATTATATTTGTTTTTAATTACTAGTTTTCACTTTTAAGCTAGATTGACTTTATTTTTCAAATTATAATGTTAACTTTTAAAATAATTATATTTGTTTTTAATTACTAGTTTTCACTTTTAAGCTAGATTGCCTTATTTTTCAAATTTATAATGTTAACTTTTAAGATAATTATATTTTGTTTTTTAATTACTAGTTTTCACTTTTAAGCTAGATTGCCTTTATTTTTCAAATTTATAATGTTAACTTTTAAGATAATTATATTTGTTTTTTAATTACTAGTTTTCACTTTTAAGCTAGATTGCCTTTATTTTTCAAATTTATAATGTTAACTTTTAAGATAATTATATTTGTTTTTTAATTACTAGTTTTTCACTTTTAAGCTAGATTGCCTTTATTTTTCAAATTTATAATGTTAACTTTTAAGATAATTATATTTGTTTTTTAATTACTAGTTTTCACTTTTAAGCTAGATTGCCTTTATTTTTCAAATTTATAATGTTAACTTTTAAGATAATTATATTTGTTTTTTAATTACTAGTTTCACTTTTAAGCTAGATTGCCTTTATTTTTCAAATTTATAATGTTAACTTTTAAGATAATTATATTTGTTTTTTAATTACTAGTTTTCACTTTTAAGCTAGATTGCCTTTATTTTTCAAATTTATAATGTTAACTTTTAAATAATTATATTTGTTTTTTAATTACTAGTTTTCACTTTTAAGCTAGATTGCCTTTATTTTTCAAATTTATAATGTTAACTTTTAAGATAATTATATTTGTTTTTTAATTACTAGTTTTCACTTTTAAGCTAGATTGCCTTTATTTTTCAAATTTATAATGTTAACTTTTAAGATAATTATATTTGTTTTTTAATTACTAGTTTTCACTTTTAAGCTAGATTGCCTTTATTTTTCAAATTTATAATGTTAACTTTTAAGATAATTATATTTTTTAATTACTAGTTTTCACTTTTAAGCTAGATTGCCTTTATTTTTCAAATTTATAATGTTAACTTTTAAAATAATATATTTGTTTTTTAATTACTAGTTTTCACTTTTAAGCTAGATTGCCTTTATTTTTCAAATTTATAATGTTAACTTTTAAAATAATTATATTTGTTTTTAATTACTAGTTTTCACTTTTAAGCTAGATTGCCTTTATTTTTCAAATTTATAATGTTAACTTTTAAGATAATTATATTTGTTTTTTAATTACTAGTTTTCACTTTTAAGCTAGATTGCCTTTATTTTTCAAATTTATAATGTTAACTTTTAAGATAATTATATTTGTTTTTTTAATTACTAGTTTTCACTTTTAAGCTAGATTGCCTTTATTTTTCAAATTTATAATGTTAACTTTTAAGATAATTATATTTGTTTTTAATTACTAGTTTCACTTTTAAGCTAGATTGCCTTTATTTTTCAAATTTATAATGTTAACTTTTAAAATAATTATATTGTTTTTTAATTACTAGTTTTCACTTTTAAGCTAGATTGCCTTTATTTTTCAAATTTATAATGTTAACTTTTAAGATAATTATATTTGTTTTTTAATTACTAGTTTTCACTTTTAAGCTAGATTGCCTTTATTTTTCAAATTTATAATGTTAACTTTTAAGATAATTATATTTGTTTTTTAATTACTAGTTTTCACTTTTAAGCTAGATTGCCTTTATTTTTCAAATTTATAATGTTAACTTTTAAGATAATTATTTGTTTTTTAATTACTAGTTTCACTTTTAAGCTAGATTGCCTTTATTTTTCAAATTTATAATGTTAACTTTTAAAATAATTATATTTGTTTTTTAATTACTAGTTTTCACTTTTAAGCTAGATTGCCTTTATTTTTCAAATTTATAATGTTAACTTTTAAGATAATTATATTTGTTTTTTAATTACTAGTTTTCACTTTTAAGCTAGATTGCCTTTATTTTTCAAATTTATAATGTTAACTTTTAAGATAATTATATTTGTTTTTTAATTACTAGTTTTCACTTTTAAGCTAGATTGCCTTTATTTTTCAAATTTATAATGTTAACTTTTAAGATAATTATATTGTTTTTTAATTACTAGTTTTCACTTTTAAGCTAGATTGCCTTTATTTTTCAAATTTATAATGTTAACTTTTAAGATAATTATATTTGTTTTTTAATTACTAGTTTTCACTTTTAAGCTAGATTGCCTTTATTTTTCAAATTTATAATGTTAACTTTTAAAATAATTATATTTGTTTTTTAATTACTAGTTTCACTTTTAAGCTAGATTGCCTTTATTTTTCAAATTTATAATGTTAACTTTTAAGATAATTATATTTGTTTTTAATTACTAGTTTTCACTTTTAAGCTAGATTGCCTTTATTTTTCAAATTTATAATGTTAACTTTTAAGATAATTATATTTTTTTTTTAATTACTAGTTTTCACTTTTAAGCTAGATTGCCTTTATTTTTCAAATTTATAATGTTAACTTTTAAAGATAATTATATTTGTTTTTTAATTACTAGTTTTCACTTTTAAGCTAGATTGCCTTTATTTTCAAATTTATTAATGTTAACTTTTAAATAATATATTTGTTTTTTAATTACTAGTTTTTCACTTTTAAGCTAGATTGCCTTATTTTTCAAATTTATAATGTTAACTTTTAAAAATAATTATATTTGTTTTTAATTACTAGTTTTCACTTTTAAGCTAGATTGCCTTTATTTTTTCAAATTTATAATGTTAATTTTAGATAATTATATTTGTTTTTTAATTACTAGTTTCACTTTAAGCTAGATTGCCTTTATTTTTCAATTTATAATGTTAACTTTTAAGATAATTATATTTGTTTTTTAATTACTAGTTTTCACTTTTAAGCTAGATTGCCTTTATTTTTCAAATTTATAATGTTAACTTTTAAAATAATTATATTTGTTTTTAATTACTAGTTTTCACTTTTAAGCTAGATTGCCTTTATTTTCAAATTTATAATGTTAACTTTTTAATAATTATATTTGTTTTTTAATACTAGTTTTCACTTTTAAGCTAGATTGCCTTTATTTTTCAAATTTTATAATGTTAACTTTTAAGATAATTATATTTGTTTTTTAATTACTAGTTTTCACTTTTAAGCTAGATTGCCTTTATTTTTAAATTTATTAATGTTAACTTTTAAATAATTATATTGTTTTTTAATTACTAGCTTAAAAGTGAAAACTAGTAATTAAATCAAATATAATTTCTTGAAGTTTAACATTATAAATTTGAAAAATAAAGCAATCTAGCTTAAAAGTGAAAACTAGTAATTAAAAAAACAAATATAATTATTTTAAAAGTTAACATTATAAATTTGAAAAATAAAGGCAATCTAGCTTAAAGTGAAAACTAGTAATTAAAAACAAATATAATTATCTTAAAAGTTAACATTATAAATTTGAAAAAAATAAGGCAATCTAGCTTAAAAGTGAAAACTAGTAATTTAAAAAACAAATATAAATTATTAAAAAGTTAACATTATAAATTTGAAAAATAAAGGCAATCTAGCTTAAAAGTGAAAACTAGTAATTAAAAAACAATATAATTATTTAAAAGTTAACATTATAAATTTGAAAAATAAAGGCAATCTAGCTTTAAAGTGAAAACTAGTAATTAAAAAACAAATATAATATCTTAAAAGTTAACATTATAAATTTGAAAAATAAAGGCAATCTAGCTTAAAAGTGAAAACTAGTAATAAAAAACAAATATAATTATCTTAAAAGTTAACATTATAAATTTGAAAAATAAAGGCAATCTAGCTTAAAAGTGAAAACTAGTAATTAAAAAACAAAATAAATTATCTTAAAAGTTAACATTATAAATTTGAAAAATAAAGGCAATCTAGCTTAAAAGTGAAAACTAGTAATTAAAAAACAAATATAATTATTTAAAAGTTAACATTATAAATTTGAAAAATAAAGGCAATCTAGCTTAAAAGTGAAAACTAGTAATTAAAAAAACAAATATAATTATTTAAAAGTTAACATTATAAATTTGAAAAATAAAAGGCAATCTAGCTTAAAGTGAAAACTAGTAATTAAAAAAACAATATAATTATTAAAAGTTAACATTATAAATTTTGAAAAATAAAGGCAATCTAGCTTAAAAGTGAAAACTAGTAATTAAAAACAAATATAATATTCTTAAAAGTTAACATTATAAATTTGAAAAATAAAGGCAATCTAGCTTAAAAGTGAAAACTAGTAATTAAAAAACAAATATAATTATCTTAAAAGTTAACATTATAAATTTGAAAAATAAAGGCAATCTAGCTTAAAAGTGAAACTAGTAATTAAAAACAAATATAATTATCTTAAAAGTTAACATTATAAATTTGAAAAATAAAGGCAATCTAGCTTAAAAGTGAAAACTAGTAATTAAAAAACAAATATAATTATTTTAAAAGTTAACATTATAAATTTGAAAAATAAAGGCAATCTAGCTTAAAAGTGAAAACTAGTAATTAAAAAACAAATATAATTATCTTAAAAGTTAACATTATAAATTTGAAAAATAAAGGCAATCTAGCTTAAAAGTGAAAACTAGTAATTAAAAAACAAATATAATTATTCTTAAAAGTTAACATTATAAATTTGAAAAATAAGGCAATCTAGCTTAAAAGTGAAACTAGTAATTAAAAAACAAATATAATTATTTTAAAAGTTAACATTATAAATTTGAAAAATAAAGGCAATCTAGCTTAAAAGTGAAAACTAGTAATTAAAAAAACAAATATAATTATCTTAAAAGTTAACATTATAAATTTGAAAAATAAAGGCAATCTAGCTTAAAGTGAAAACTAGTAATAAAAAACAAATATAATTATCTTAAAAGTTAACATTATAAATTTGAAAAATAAAGGCAATCTAGCTTAAAAGTGAAAACTAGTAATTAAAAAACAAATATAATTATTTTAAAAGTTAACATTATAAATTTGAAAAATAAAGGCAATCTAGCTTAAAAGTGAAAACTAGTAATTAAAAACAAATATAATTATCTTAAAAGTTAACATTATAAATTTGAAAAATAAAGGCAATCTAGCTTAAAAGTGAAAACTAGTAATTAAAAAACAAATATAATTATCTTAAAAGTTAACATTATAAATTTGAAAAATAAAGGCAATCTAGCTTAAAAGTGAAAACTAGTAATTAAAAAACAAATATAATTATCTTAAAAGTTAACATTATAAATTTGAAAAATAAAGGCAATCTAGCTTAAAGTGAAAACTAGTAATTAAAAAACAAATATAATTATCTAAAAGTTAACATTATAAATTTGAAAAATAAAGGCAATCTAGCTTAAAAGTGAAAACTAGTATTAAAAAAACATTATAAATTTGAAAAATAAAGGCAATCTAGCTTAAAAGTGAAAACTAGTAATTAAAAAACAAATATAATTATCTTAAAAGTTAACATTATAAATTTGAAAATAAAGGCAATCTAGCTTAAAAGTGAAAAATAAAGGCAATCTAGCTTAAAAGTGAAAACTAGTAATTAAAAAACAATATAATTATCTTAAAAGTTAACATTATAAATTTGAAAAATAAAGGCAATCTAGCTTAAAAGTGAAAACTAGTAATTAAAAAACAAATATAATTATCTTAAAAGTTAACATTATAAATTTGAAAAATAAAGGCAATCTAGCTTAAAAGTGAAAACTAGTAATTAAAAAACAAATATAATTATTTAAAAGTTAACATTATAAATTTGAAAAATAAAGGCAATCTAGCTTAAAAGTGAAAACTAGTAATTAAAAAACAAATATAATTATCTTAAAAGTTAACATTATAAATTTGAAAAATAAAGGCAATCTAGCTTAAAAGTGAAAACTAGTAATTAAAAACAAATATAATTATCTTAAAAGTTAACATTATAAAATTTGAAAAATAAAGGCAATCTAGCTTAAAAGTGAAAACTAGTAATTAAAAACAAATATAATTATCTTAAAAGTTAACATTATAAATTTGAAAAATAAAGGCAATCTAGCTTAAAAGTGAAAACTAGTAATTAAAAAACAAATATAATTATCTTAAAAGTTAACATTATAAATTTGAAAAATAAAGGCAATCTAGCTTAAAAGTGAAAACTAGTAATTAAAAAACAAATATAATTATCTTAAAGTTAACATTATAAATTTGAAAAATAAAGGCAATCTAGCTTAAAAGTGAAAACTAGTAATTAAAAAACAAATATAATTATCTTAAAAGTTAACATTATAAATTTGAAAAATAAAGGCAATCTAGCTTAAAAGTGAAAACTAGTAATTAAAAAACAAATATAATTATTTTAAAAGTTAACATTATAAATTTGAAAAATAAAGCAATCTAGCTTAAAAGTGAAAACTAGTAATTAAAAAACAAATATAATTATCTTAAAAGTTAACATTATAAATTTGAAAAATAAAGGCAATCTAGCTTAAAAGTGAAAACTAGTAATTAAAAAAAAAATATAATTATCTTAAAAGTTAACATTATAAATTTGAAAAATAAAGGCAATCTAGCTTAAAAGTGAAAACTAGTAATTAAAAAAAAATATAATTATCTTAAAAGTTAACATTATAAATTTGAAAAATAAAGGCAATCTAGCTTAAAAGTGAAAACTAGTAATTAAAAAACAAATATAATTATCTTAAAAGTTAACATTATAAATTTGAAAAATAAAGGCAATCTAGCTTAAAAGTGAAAACTAGTAATTAAAAAACAAATATAATTATCTTAAAAGTTAACATTATAAATTTGAAAAATAAAGGCAATCTAGCTTAAAAGTGAAAACTAGTAATTAAAAAACAAATATAATTATCTTAAAAGTTAACATTATAAATTTGAAAAATAAAGGCAATCTAGCTTAAAAGTGAAAACTAGTAATTAAAAAACAAATATAATTATCTTAAAAGTTAACATTATAAATTTGAAAAATAAAGGCAATCTAGCTTAAAGTGAAAACTAGTAATTAAAAAACAAATATAATTATCTTAAAAGTTAACATTATAAATTTGAAAAATAAAGGCAATCTAGCTTAAAAGTGAAAACTAGTAATTAAAAAACAAATATAATTATCTTAAAAGTTAACATTATAAATTTGAAAAATAAAGGCAATCTAGCTTAAAAGTGAAAACTAGTAATTAAAAAACAAATATGACTATCTTAAAATTAACATTTAAAATTAAGCAAAAAAGCAATTTACCTTAAAAATGAACATTTAAAATTTGAAAAAAAAAAAATCAATCTAATTTAGAAATTAATATTTGAAATTTAAAGAAAAGCAATTTAGCTTAAAAATTAACATTTGAAATTTGTAAAAAGTCAGTTTAGCTTAAAAATGAATGTTTTCAATTTGAACAAAAAGCCAGTTTAGCTTAAAAATTAACATTTGAAATTTGTAAAAAGTCAGTTTAGCTTAAAAATGAATGTTTTCAATTTGAACAAAAAGCCAGTTTAGATTAAAAATTAACATTTGGAACTTGAAAATCTAAATATTAGCATTTGAAATTTAAAAAAATTGCCCTAACTGAAGAATTTAATTTTGAAATTTGACTGAAGAAGGTAATTCAGCTTAGAAATAAAATTTAAATTGGAATAAAAAGGCAACCTAATTAAAAATTAACATTTGAAATTAAAAAAAAAATAGCCTAAAAAATCAACATTTTGAATTTTATTATACTAGGTGTGTCAAAAACATATTGAGATTTTTTTGTACTTTTTGACACAACTTGTATTCTGAAAAAAAAAAATAACATTCCATACTTTTTTTTTCAGAATACAAGATGTGTCAAAAAAGTATTAAATTTAAAGCTGTATTTACCAAGATTGAAATGAAGAATGAATGGAACACTATTTTTTTCATCAGAATACAAAGTGTGACAAAAAGTACAAAAAATCTTGATACTTTTTTTGACTCACCTTGTATACTTATTCATTTATCTTTATTTTTTATTTTTACCCAGGCATGAACCCCAACCAGTAGCACAAATTGGAAATATGTAACAATATGATCCACCCAGCAGGCTCACACATTTTTTTCCAGTTTGTAAAGTAACATTAGTAATTGAGGGACAATAAGAAAAAAAAAAGGTGATGTGGTGTGCTAAAGGATGATAACTGTTAGAAATCAATAAAATATTGATCAGTTCATTTGTTCTATTTTGAATGCTGTTTAAGATATCAGTCCCGGTGGTGGCATTGGACCCCCCCCCTCCACCCATAAGTGAGGAGCAGCATTCTATTCTAGCCCCTCTGCATGGGGACAGAGGATAGTTGAAGCTTAACTTCTGATAATTGTACCACCTGCAAGCAAAGAGAAAGTTATCTATCTATCTATCTCATTTTATGTTTCTATCTCTCTCATTTCATTCATATCTATCTATCTATCTCTATCTATCAATCTATCTATCTATCTCATTTTATCTTTCTATCTCTCTCATTTCATTCATATCTATCTATCTATCTATCTATCTCATTTTATTTTCTATCTCTCTCATTTCATTCATATCTATCTATCTATCTATCTATCTATCTATCAATCTATCTATCTATCTCATTTTATCTTTCTATCTCTCTCATTTCATTCATATCTATCTATCTATCTATCTATCTCATTTTATCTTTCTATCTCTCTCATTTCATTATATCTATCTATCTATCTATCTATCTATCAATCTATCTATCTATCTCATTTTATCTTTCTATCTCTCTCATTTCATTCATATCTATCTATTATCTATCTATCTATCTATCTATCTCATTTTATCTTTCTATCTCTCTCATTTCATTCATATCTATCTATCTATCTATCTATCTATCTATCAATCTATCTATCTATCATTTTATCTTTCTATCTCTCTCATTTCATTCATATCTATCTATCTATCTATCTATCTATCTCATTTTATCTTTCTATCTCTCTCATTTCATTCATATCTATCTATCTATCTATCTATCTATCTATCTATCTATCTATCTATCTATCTCATTTTATCTTTCTATCTCATTCATCTATCTATCTATCTATCTATCTATCTATCTATCTATCTATCTATCTCATTTTATCTTTCTATCTCTCTCATTTCATTCATATCTATCATCTATCTATCTATCTATCTATCTCATTTATCTTTCTATCTCTTCTCATTTCATTCATATCTATCTATCTATCTATCTATCTATATCTATCTATCTATCTCTATCTTTCTATTTCATTCATTATCTATCTATCTATCTATCTATCTATCTCATTTTATCTTTCTATCTCTCTCATTTCTTCATATCTATCTATCTATCTATCAATCTATCTATCTATCTCATTTATCTTTCTATCTCTCTCATTTCATTCATATCATCTATCATCTATCTATCTATCTATCTATCTATC
>CM042147.1:125969704-125979704 GCA_023376005.1 Doryteuthis pealeii | reverse complement strand
AGGGTTATGTGTGTGTATACATACATGCGTTTATACATACTCTCACCCAAATAACCATACTGTCATAAGCATACACACACATGCATATATATATATATATATATATATATATATATATATACTAGCAAATATATGCACCCTCCGGGTGCAAGTATTTAAGTTTTAATGTAATGAAATATCGTATTAAATTAGAAAGTCTAATAAGAAGGCAGATAAAAAGATATGTAACAGAGTGGGGGTATAATAGAAAAATAAAAATGAAACTTACTCTTCCATCACTCCCATCTTTCATTGCTGAATTTTACTTATTTAACTATTTAGTTAAATTAGGAAATAAAGAATAAAATGACAGTTATTTTTTCTTGTTAATGGATTTCATTTAAGATTCATTGAAGAGATTTTTGCTTATATTCATTAAAATAAAACCAAACAATTAGAAATCAATAATACTAAGCACATATTTAATAAAATCACATTCTTAATATCAATATGCAAATTAGCCTTCCCATTCACACTGTAAACTGCTATTTTTTGTATATATAAATACAATTGCATGTTATTTGCATGTAGATATGGACAACACTAATAAAAAGGTGAAGCAATTTTATTAATAATTGAGGTTTAAATATAAATAAAATCATGGAGAATGTGATGTAAATAACGAAGGGAATTGTGACTTGAGTAGTAATATAGTTTCGGTTACAGACAGAAAAACACACAATCTCCATTATAATAAGATATATATATATATATGTATGTATGCATGTGTGTGTATGCTTATGACAGTATGGTTATTTGGATGAGAGTATATATATATGTATGGGTTAATAGCAGGGTAGACTGGGCTCTTTAATCATGGCTAGGTAACCAGTCTAGGAGAAAGAAAAACCTGTTAAACTCTGCTTAAGAAATTGACCTTCTGTCATATCCTGCTCGTGTGGAGGGCTTGGTAAATATATATATATATATATTTTAAGAAATTTGAAAAAAACAAGTGTTTCAAAAATAAGATGAATTCATTTATTGATGCTTAAACGTTTCGGTTTCTTTAAACCTTCATCAGGATGTATTATGGTGTGAAGAAATTGCTGGTTGTTTTATAGATGACAGGAGATAAAAAAATATTTTTTATCTCTTGTCATCTATAAAATATATCGATTATATTATATATATTATATATGTATTATATATATATATTATGGACTCTCTCATCGATTTTCGATGCATGAGAGTTCATACAAAGAACACCCACACAGTGATTTGTTTATAGTGGTGAAGGCTTGTGTTGGACTGTTCCGCACTTTTTGGCACAGTCGATAGGAAAGAATTGGTGCACAAGGAATGCCACAAACCCAATCAACGACTGACCTCAGGAATTTTGAATTCAGAGTTTTCCTTCTCCTAGACTGGTTACCTACCCATGATTAAAGAGCCCAGTCTGCCCTACTATTTTACCCATAGCTGGAGAGAGAATATATGGATTCATACCTTTCCCAAGGGTATTAACGCTATGTCTGGGATTTGAACTCGGGTCGACAAGTCCATTGCCCACGACTCTAACCATTATGCCACGTGCTTCCATATATATATATAAGTCCGGTTGGTGTAGGGGTTACGGTCCTCGCCTGTCAGCTTGACAGTCAGGGTTTGAATCAAGCACAAGGCGGTCTTCCTATCTATGGCTCTGCTGATGAGGCCTAATAGGCCGAAATGAACATACAGAGATTGATTTTTCTTGATTTGTTTAGCCTTACATTTGAATAGGTATGCCTGCCTAATTAATTAATTATTAATTAATTAATTTTCAAAATTAGATACGACTTCGATTAAGCACATATTCTCCCAAAAATTGTCGGCTAAAAAAAAAAACCCATATCCAAACACATCGTTTGTTTATTTACTTCTCATACTGTCGTGTAGTAAAAGTCACTATAAGAGGAATATAACCTACTCTAAACAAAACAAAAAATCTAGGAAAGTCCGGTTGGTGTAGGGGTTACGGTCCTTGCCTGTCAGCTTGACAGTCAGGGTTCGAATTACGCATAGGGCGGTCTTCCTATCTATAGCTCTGCTGATGAGGCCTAATAGGCTGAAATGTACATACAGAGATTGATTTTTCTCGATTTGTTTAGCCTTACAATTGAATAGGTATGCCCGCCTAATTAATTAATTATTAATTTTCAAAATTAGATACGACTTCAATTAAGCACATATTCTCCCAAAAATTGTCGGCTAAAAAAAAAAGCCATATCCAAACACATCGTTTGTTTATTTACTTCTCATATATATATATATATATATAATATATATATATATATATATAATTTTTCTTGATGTATTGTTATTTTGTATGTATCTTAAATCCTAATCTTTATCCTTAATCTGTTTTTATTCACTCTTCTATCTGCTTCACTGTCAATTGTGGATTATCACAGCCCTTCTTATCCCTTGGACAACCACTAAGCATGACTTAAAAAGAAAAACCTTAAGAAGATTATCCTCTCTTTGATTGTTTTTCAGATTAACCATTAAGATTATCGTCAATAATCATTCATCTTTTTTTTACCTGATTGGTCATCGTTTAGTTTCGTCACAGATTTATTGGCTCTTGTTTCTCCTTGGTTTAGATTTATATGCTGGATGTTAATTCTTTTGGGAACGGAAAATACTAAATCAGAATGAGTCACTAGTTGTTTGGTTGGTTGGTTGGTTGGTTGTTTGGTTTGGTTTGATTTGTTTTGTTTTTACGGCATATCAACCTCAGTGGGTCATTTAATGCCGATAAAGTTTTGAAATAAATCAATTCTTAAATGGATAATACAATTTTGTTTATAAATACATTTTTCTATTTAACCCATAGATGGTACCCTAACCGGTACTACCACTCCGGGTCAGAGTGGACCAGGGAGCAATGGTGATGAAGGGGTGCTCCACATTCCCCAAACCTCCAAAACTGGAACCTCACCATCAGATAGAGTTTAACATCATTCCCAGGACATGTAGACCCTCAGCCACCGCCTTCTAGCACCCATATGATAAAAAGGGGTTGGGGCTTGCTATATAAGGGCAATAGGGTTGGGAAAATCATTGGTTGTTTGGTTGGTTGGATTTTACAGCATGTCACAGTTGAGTAAACCCCAATAACAAATCCGGAGCTGGAGTCCCTAAAGTAATGCTGAATTTCACTGGTACACAGCAACTCCTGCGACACTGCTGTTGTCAAACTGTATAGGTTTCTTACCTTTCCTTTGTACCTGCCACAAGCTGGGATTGAAACTCGACCGAATTTTCGTCAGACAGAATTTCTACCAACTGGGCTATCAATACAACCCGCTTTAAAGGAAGACATTTTTAATGATGTATGTATATACATACATAGACACAGAAAGTTGCTAGAGAGATTATGCAGTTCCAGCAGATCACAGGGTGAAGATGAAGGGGGGGGGGAAATAAAGACAAATACTTGGACCTTGCCAGAGAATTGAAAAGGCTGTGAAATATGAGGGCGAAAGTGATACCAATAGTAGTTGGTGCACTAGGAACAGTCCCAAAAAGCTTTGGAAAAAACTGGAGGAACTAGAAATCAACAACGAAATTGCTGCAATCGGCTAGAATACTCAGAAGATTCCTGGAGACCTGAGGAGACTTGTTGTCACTCAGACTTCAGCGAAAGACTATCAGCTAACGCTGGTGTGAACAATTCACAGAAGTGAACATAATGATAGAAAGACTAAAGGAATTGGAAATTAGAGGAAGAAGAGAGGGGATCTGCTGCTTGGGCAACAGCACATCCTCCAAAACAACCCTCCCAGACTAGGTAGTTTAAAAGAAAAATGGACACTACTCCATTGTCTTTCACAGACAGATGGATGCCAACAACAACAATGACATAGTTCAAAGTTAACTGACCTGAAAAAATGTAAAAGTTTTTAAATAAAATAACTAGTGCATTATATCTTTTATTCATTAATAAATCAATACTGAAAATTTAATTAAATTCGGTTAATTCTCTGATTTTTGGTATTTTTTTTTTTTCACCGGCGTGACATACAATGGTGGAATTTAGGTCTGTTAAGTTCGATTTAACCACAAATTTGTTTTCTCTTTCATCAAGAAGTTATTCATTGCTAAAATTCTTCTTTCAATATTTGCCAATTCCACAATTATTTTTTTTCTATCTGGAGGAATTGTAAGATAAAACTTTGTCCTTTTTTAATCTTTTTTCTTTTCATTTTTTTTTTACACGGATTTTGCACACACATATAGGCTCCAATATCCTTGGGAAAGGTATAAATCCTACTCTCCCTCCAGCTATGGGTAAATAGTAGGACAGATTGGGCTCTTTAACCTTGGTTAGGCAACCGGTCTAGGAGAAGGAAAACTCTGAATTCAAACCTGCTGAACTCCGCTTAAGAAATTGACCTTGTGTTGCATCCTGCTTGTGCGGAGGGGTTGGTAAATATATATAGGCTTCAATATAAATTAAAGGTTCAATTGCATATTATACACACACACACAAACACAGAGGTGCATGGTGTAATGTTTAGAGTCATAGGAAATGGACTCGTTGACCAGAGTTCAAATCCTGCACAAGGCTGTTTGTATTTCGCATAGCGCTAATACACTTGGGAATTTTATGCAAAATTTTTTATTAAAATGGGCTATTTTATGCAAAAATTTTCAAATTCAAATTTTTTTAAACACATTTTAAAAAAATTATTTTTTGATCTATTTAAACGATACATGGGACCTTAACAGGAACTACCTAGACCTAGGAATTATAGCTATGAAGGGGTACTCCA
This sequence comes from Doryteuthis pealeii, assembly GCA_023376005.1. Taxonomy (NCBI): domain Eukaryota; kingdom Metazoa; phylum Mollusca; class Cephalopoda; order Myopsida; family Loliginidae; genus Doryteuthis; species Doryteuthis pealeii. The sequence continues at coordinate 125,974,902 of CM042147.1, read as the reverse complement.
CACTACCCAGAGCTCCAGAACTGGAACCTCACAATGAGATGCAGTTTAGCATCACAGCCAGTACCAATTAGACCCTCAGTCACTGCCTTCTAGTACATATGTAATAAAAAGTGTTGGCTTCCAAAATTAATAAAAAAATAATTAAAAATTAAAATAAATTAATAAAGGATAAAACATAATAAAAGACAAATAAAAGATAAAAATACAAAGTAGAATAAAAAAATAAACAAGTTAAAGACAAGAATATATAAATAAAACAAATATATAGAAAAAAATATTAATCTATACATATAAATATAAAGTAGGAAGCGCGTGGTGTAATGATTAAAGTCATAGGAAATGGACTCGTCGCCCCGAGTTCAAATCCTGGACGTGGTAATTGCATTTCACTTAGCGCTAATACCCTTTGGAAAGGTATGTATCCTACTCTTCCTCCAGCTATGGGTAAATAGTAGGGCAGACTGGGCTCTTTAACCTTGGTTAGGCAACCGGTCTAGGATAAGGAAAACTCTGAATTCAAACCTGTTAAACTCTGCTTAAGAAATTGACCTTGTGTCACATCCTGCTCGTGAGGAGGATTTGGTAAATATATATGGGCTATTTTATGCAAAAATTTTCAAATTCAAATTTTTTAAAACACATTTAAAAAAATTATTTTTTGATCTATTTAAACCATACATAGGACCTTAACAGGAACTTACCTTGTGTCACATCCTGTTCGTGCGGAGGGGTTGGTAAATATATATATATAAATATAAATAAGAGATTTATTTTTAACTTTTTAAATCCTAGCAATGCTGGGTAGCTCTGCTAGTAAAAAATGAATAGTAGGGCGAGTCAAAAGTTTTGCAATATTTTAGTAACGTGGGGCACAATTCAGCTACTCCAGTTGCTTTTACTGAGGCTGTAAAACTGAGGAACCATGACTGTGAGATGCTACACATAGCTGGAGGGAGAATGTATGCATTCATACCTTTCCCAAGGGTATTAGCGCTATGTCTGGGATTTGAACTCAGGTCGACAATACTCTTTGTGTGTATCAAGGTATTTGCCATGCATCTCACTATATGCAGGCGTGACACAAGGACATTTTTATGTGGGCCCACCCACGAGCTGAGACTCATGGGTGGTAGGTGCAAAAAAATAAAAAATGTGTTGGTTGGCATTCCCCCCTCAAGGGGGGTGCCTCAGGCACTGGGCAATAAACCCAGCCCTGCCCCTTTAAATCAAGGGGGCAGATGTTGCCTGGCAGGATAGTCCCCTGGGATCAACACTGTTATTTTACATTAACAAACACAGGCCCGGAAAGGCCCATGTTATTAATTCTGTGTGTATCAATAAATTAGAAATAGTTCAAATCCTGGAAGCAGCACCCCACAATAAAGCAACTGTATGGCCACTCACCTCCTATCACACAAACCATCCAAGATGAGATATACTGGAGAAATAAGGATGAACTCAAAAGTGACGTTCTTCTGTGGACACAAAGTGGGCTGACCAGCAAAGACTTGGAGATCCTTTGTGTTAAGCAGAGTGCGATCCTTAGTGAAGAATCCTTTGGTTGTTCCCTGGTGCTCCTCAGTCTTGCAGGTCCTTCGTCAATGATTGCAAATGGACATCTGTCAGTATCAGCGATTAAGTAGTTAACCAACCACGTATTCAGGCTGTTGATTGGCTGAGGTTTAAACCACATAACCTCACTTAGTCTATAAATTCAAGTGGTAGTTTGTAGCACACATTATATATCAAAATATTCCAACAGTAATTACCTTTTTTTAATTTCTAATTTCAAACATAATTTGCTCTTTTGTCAAATTTCAAATGTTAATTTTCAAGCTAAATTGCATTTTTTTTCCAATTTCAAATGTTAATTTTCAAGCTAAATTGCATTTTTTTCCAATTTCAAATGTTAATTTTCAAGCTAAATTGCATTTTTTACAAATTTGAAATATTAATTTCTAAGGTAGATTGCTTTGTTTTTGTTTTTTTATTTCTCATTTAATTTTTTAAAGCTAAATTACTTCTTTTTTAAATTCCAAATGTTGATTTTTAAGCAATATTAGTTATAGTTTTTGGTCTATAAATATAAGTGGTGAGCCGCAGCACAGCTTATACACCACCAAATATTCCAACAGTTACTCTCATGGTTTTTCTTCTGATCACCACCACCACAACCACTACCAGCACCAGCACCACCACCATCATCATCATCATCATGAAATGCTTCTCTTTAATATTGTTACATTACCCTCTATTTTCATCATCCTCATCTTGTGAGCTACCCACCCAACCCGCATTGTCCATAGTAGCATTCTTTTCTGCTAGATTGACATTGTCATTATATCTTTAAAAAAAGAAAAAAAATCACTACCCTCCCAATTCTTCGTTAGCACAGCTCTCACCAACCCCGACCTTTCCTGCTCTACAATCATCATCATCATCATCATCATCATCATCATCATCAGGACATTCGTCTTCTTTCCAAGAGAAAGCTGTTTACTGTGTGCTCAGCACTTTTTATTTGTTTATTTATTTGTTTATTTGTTTATTTATTTATTCATTCATTTTTTTGATTAAGTCACAAGTGGGTGTTGATTTAGAAGATTCTTTACACAATTTTTCGATTGATTTCAATTTTCCTTAATTACGTCCGCCCCCCCCCCTTTTTTATTTAAAAAAAAAAATTTTCCGGGATTGATTTGTTGCTGGCAATAATCACCGAGAATTTTGATGGCCATAGATGTCAACATTTTTTTTTTTTTGTTGTTAGATTAAAAAAAAAAAAAAGAATTATTGTTCAATTAAAAAAAAAAAAAATCTTCTTCAGTCAAGGAAATTCTTAATTTCTTCACTTATTCTTTCATTTTTTTTTTTTTTCATTCTCGTATTCTTTCATTCTTATTCTTTAATTATCTTATTCTTTTAATTCATTCTTATAACTAATTATATATTTGCTGTCTTTATATCTTATTTGACTTTTTTCTATTTTGTTTATTCATAATCTTTCTTTACATTATTTCTTCTTATTCTGTTTTTTTTCCTCACATTTATGAACTTCTTTCTTTAGTGTTTTTTTCATTATATTCTTTGACTCTTTTATTCTTTAATTCCCATATTCTTTTATTCTCTTATTCTTTAAAGTCTTATTCTTTTATTCTCACCTTTTTTATTTTGTTTATTCATAATCTTTCTTTATATTTTTTTTTCTGTTTTTTCTCAAAATTTATGAACTTCTTTCTTTAGTGTTATTTTTTCATCATATGTCATTCTTTGATTCTTTGATTCTTTGATTCTTTAAAGTCTTATTCTTTTATTCTTCATTCTTTTAGCTAATTTAGTTCTTGCTATTTACATGTATAAAATTCTTTCTTTTCATTAGTGCTTTTTATCTTTTTGCATCGTCATTCTTTCATTCTCTGTTTATTTCATTCTTTATTCTTTAAAAGTCTTATTCTTTTATTATTTAATTCTTTTAACTTATTCGGTTCTTGCTATTAACATGTATGAACTTTCTTTTTGTTGGTGTTTTTTTATCATATGAGATCATTTCTTTTATCCTCTTATTCTTTTATTCTCTTATTCTTTCATTCCCTTATTCTTTATCTCTTATTTTTTTATTTCATTCTTTTAACTTTCTATTGAGATGTAAAAAGATCTTTCTTTTTATTTGTGCTTTTTTTCATATTTCATCTTGCCATTCTTTCATTCTTTTATTCTCTTATTCTTTTATTCTTTCACACTTATTCCTATATTATTTCCTTCTTTTAACTTTGGTTCATTCCATTGAGATGTATGAAGTTCTTTCTTTTCATTGGTGCTTTTTTTCATATTTCATTGTGTCATTCTTTCATTCTTTTATTCTTTCTTTTCAAATTCTTTTTGTTTGTTTTTCCAATCTTTATTATATTCTTCTTTCTCTTCTTTCTTCTTTTTTCATTCATTTGATTGTTTTTTGTTTAGTTTGTCATTTTCTCTACCTTTCTTTCTTTCTTTCTTTTTTATTTTGTTTTCTTTCCTTTTTAATTTTGTCTGTTTTTTTGTTTTTTTAATTTTAATTTTTCTTTTGTGCTTTTGTTTTTTATTTATCTTTTTTCTCTTTTTGCTTTTCTTTCTTTTTCCTTCTTTCTTTTTTGCTTTTTGTTTCTTTCTTTTCTTTTTTTTCTCTCTTTTAATTTTTCTTCTCTTCTTTTTTCTTTCTTTTTGTTTCATTCTTTTCTACTTATTCTTTCTTTCTTTTATTCTTATCATTTCTTTCTATTTTTCATTATTTTCCCCTCTTTTTGCTTTTCTTTCTTTCCCTTCCTTCCTTTCTTTCTTTCTTTCTTTCTTTTCTTCTTATTCTTTCTTTCAGTTTTTCATTCTTTTGCTCTTTTTTCTTTCTTTCTTTCTATCTTTCTTTTTTCTTCTTCTTTTCCTTTTCCTCTCTTTCTTTTAGGATTTGTTTATTTTTCTTCTTTTTTTTCTAATTAATCTTTCTTTCTGTTTCTCATTCTTTCTCCTATTTTTTTTTTTCTTTTTTTCAATCTTTTAATTGTTCTTTGTTTAGTTTGTCATTTTTTCTTCTTTTCTTTCTTTTCTTTCTTTCTTTCTTTCTTTCTTTCTTTCTTCTTTCCTTCTATTTCGTTTCTTTCTTTCTTCCTTTCTTTCTTTCTTTCTTTCTTTCTTTCTTCCTTCCTTCCTTCCTTTCTTTCCTTCTTTCTTTCTTCCTTCCTTCCTTCTGTCCTTTCTTCCTTTCTTCTTTTTTGCTTTTCTTCCTTTTCCTCTCTTTCTTGTTTATATATATTATATTATTATTTCTTCTTTTTTACTTTTTACTCTTTCTTTCTCTTTCTTATTCTTTTCTTCTCTTTGTGTTTTTCTTTTTGTTTTTCCTATCTTTCTTTCCAAAAGATAAATTTAAATCAACCCCCCCCCCAAAAAAACAAAACAAATATACATGTCTAATTGATTTTGTGTTGTCATTTATTGAAAACCTCACACGTTGCATCATCCTCACGCTGCACATTGCATCATCCCCCAACATTGCATCATCACCCCCACAACCTCCACATTCGCATCCACATCTGATACTTTTATTATTGTTGTATATATATACTATATACTGAATATATATGCACTTCATTGAAACCCCAGATAATGTTTTCCGTGGCTAAAAATAAACAATACCAGTAAAAGCAATAATAAGTGTAATATCTCTT
>CM042147.1:125953508-125969604 GCA_023376005.1 Doryteuthis pealeii | reverse complement strand
CCCTTTTCCTTAACTAATATTACCCCAGAGCTGAATGGGTGACCAACGGTTCACGTTTTTTGTCTAGTATATAATATCTATATATATATATAGTCTAATATATATAATATATATATATATATATATCGGGCGGTCAATCATTGAAGAAAGTCCACATATTTTAAATTATGAATAGAAAAGTAAAGGCCAAATACATAAAATGAAACTGGATTAATAATGGATTTAACACTATTTCATATCAAAGCTCCACAAACCCCAAGGTGCGATGTTGAATCCTCAAACCAAAATCAAATGCAAATACAGAAAAAAACAAGAAAACTGAAAACCAAAAATTGGAAGAAAAACAACTCATATGGACACTTCAAACGACAAATCGGCAGAGGTTGAACATAAAAAAGACTTGGACATGGTTAAGAAAGAGGACACATCAAGAAGAACTGAATCCCTAAGAATGCTACACAAAAATAATGCCATAAGAACAAATTATCAAAGCAAAATTGATGATGCAACAAACAGTAAATGTAGAACTACGCGGGGACAGAGATGAAGACTGTAAACATGTTATTAGTGAATGTACAAGTAGCACAGGGATACTGGGTTGATAAGGTGAATACACTAGGAATTATGTTAAAAATTAATTTGACCATATAGCTAATGGATAGGCTAACCAGAATCTTTGTCTTGAGAATGAAACCATACAGTTCTCTGGGGATGTTGAAATAAACGGATCACCTTATCCCAGCTAGGAGACTCGACCTACTGTTGATTAACAAAAAAGAAAGAACTTGTCAATCTGGTGGATTTGCGGTTCAGCAATCACAGGTGAAGATGAAGAAAACGAAAAGATGGACAAATACTGACCTTGCCAGAGAATAAAAAGCTATGGAAATATGAAAGTCAAAGGATACCAATTGTAATTGGTGCACTTGGAAAGGTCCCCAAAACTTGGAAATAAAGACTGAAGACTAGGAAATACAAGGAAGAATTGAGACCATGTCAGACAACTGCATTGCTGCAAATAGCTAAAAATACTAAGAAGAGTCCTGGGGACCTGGGACCTTGTTTGTCACTCAGATTCTGTGAAGACTCAAAAGGAGTGGATAATAATAATAATAATAATATAATAATGATAATATTAATAATAATGGGAGTACAAACTAGACACGAATGGGTTGGGAAGAGTGATCCACTGGGAATATACAAAAAATTTAAATTTTAACCATAACACCAAATGTATACTGCTAAACCAGAAATCTGTTCTTGAGAACGAAACACATAAAATTCTCTGGGACTTTTGAATAAAAACGGATCACTTATCCCAGCAAGAGGTCAGACTTAGTGTTGATAAACAAAAAAGAAAGAACTTGTCAACTGGTGGATTTTGCAGTTCCAGCAGATCTCAGGGTGAAGTAAAGGAAAATGAAAAAATGGACAAAATATCTGGACCTTGCCAGAGAACTGAAAAAGTTTGGAATTTGAAAGTGGAATGATACCAATTGTAGTTGGTGCACTGGAACAGTCCCAAAAGGATGAAAAGGTTTTGGGAAAGTTTGGAAATCAGAGAATAGGATGAAACCATCATCGAACACTTCCCTGCTCAATCTGCCAAATACCGCCAGAAGAGTCCTGGAGACCTGAGGAGTTGCTGTCACTCAACCCAGTGAAAGACCATCAGCTAACAACTGATGGGTGAAACTCAAAAGGAGTAAATAATAATAATAATATAATAATATAATATAATAATAATAATAATACCTCACTCCTTAACTCGTTGTAGAATTTACACAGCAAGAAATAAATTGCGGCAATCTCAATTTTGTTTTATTCAATTTTTATTGTGTATTAAGATTTTTTTTTCAAAACTCATTTTTTTAAATACATTTTTAAACTCATTTTTTATTTTTTTTTTTAATCTATTTAATCCATAGATAAGAACGTAAAGGTACTACACTCCACCGGCAGAGTGGCCTGGGATATGGCAATTAAGGTGTTAACTCAAACTCCCCAGAACTCCAGAAACCTCACCGCTAGATGCATTTAGCGTCCTACCCTGTCAATGCAGTCTCTAATGGCACAATATATGATAAAAGGGTTTGCGTGGTTTGCCGTAAGAAGCATATGGTCTGACAATCATATAGTGGCTATGGCTGATGGAGCAGCTGATTGAAATCTGAGGGGGGCCTATTCGATCAGTCTGTTTGCCTAAGTAAGGCCAAAATGGGGTTTAAGCAGTCTGGAATGCTCAGCACCAAAGGATCCGTCCTTAAGTACACAAGTCGCCGTCCCATCGGCCCAGCGGTTTGGCCCCAATTTGTGGATTTTACCTCCTCTGCAGAGGGATTGTAGGTGTTTCTAACAGCCCCCGCCGACAGGGGGGTTGAGAGGAAAAATAGATTGGAGATGAGATAGAGTAGATAGATAGATAGATATGAATAGACTGAGACCAGGGAGCGTGGAGATAGGGAAAGTTCACTTAGATGAGGTATGAATAAACGTGACATAAGATAGATAGATAGAAAATAGAGACTGAGATAGGTATGATAATTACAAAATAGATAGATCGATAGATAGATAGGATGCTGACAGACAGAAAGACAAGATAATCTCACCGAGAAAAATAGAATAGAGAAGAGAGAATAGACTGAAATAGAAAAGGAAAAATGATAGAATACATAGATATGATAGATAGATAGATAGATAGATAAGATGGATCAGAGACTGACAGACAGACAAACATATCAGATAAAAACTACTGAGAAAGATAGATAGAAAGAGAGAAATCGATGAAATAGAGAAACGAAAAAAAGACTCAAGATAGATAGATAGATAAACGGACAAATCCAATAGACAGATGGATGAAGAACGTCTCTGTTTATTAATTTAATTTTAAGTACATGGCTTAAAATAATAAAAACCGCGCCCCGTGTGAACAACATAAAAACGGAAGCAAATTTTCATTTTCCCTTCCGATTCTGTTTTCTAAAGGAATCACGACGTGCAAACTTGCCCCCGGAAACATACCAAAAGCCAACAAGTGCGTTGAAAACAAGCACCAAAACACACAAGCAACGGAAAAAAGAAAACAAAAAAAACAAAAAAAAAACAAAAAAAAAATTGTCGATGATAGTCCGTGGTCTGAGAGGGTCAGAATTTGGCACGTCGGTATTATTCAGCATATACCCATAGAAGAAAGATAAGGACAGGTGCCTCACTCACACACTCACCCACCCCACCTTCGCACCAATTTCTGTCCCCTAGGCACAATGACCCCTACCCGGCCCTCTACAACCTTTTAATAATCAACTGATTATCGGGGTCTTGGTGGGCATCCGCCCTTAAGCATCACGTTAGCCTCTTAGAAATAAAAAAATAAATAAATAAAATAAATAAATAAAAAAAAGAGGTCTTCGTACTGTCCGCAGGGTCGCTATCTATCAACTCATCATCTTTTTGTTATTTCGGAATTTCTATCTAATCAAGATAAATGGGATAATATTCTGTAATATATATACCCCGAGTCCTGTTGTGCCAACATGTTCTGGTCTCTTCTGTCGGGGGTTTGTGGCGGGGAAAATTTTTTGAATGGTTTATGTTTCCCCCTCCCCTGGGTACGGGATATTTCAGCTTGATAGGCGGCCGAGACAGATAAACAACAAGAATATGGGCGAAAGGGGGCTTTCTCACCCCGCGAGACTGTCAACCCGTGTAAATATCGACGTCCCTAGGAATTGGGCCCTCCCTAAAATTCCAAAAACCTTGGTCAACTTTTCGTTTCCTTCTTTTTCTAATCCATTGGCGGGGTGGGGTTCCTCCGTGTGTATGACTAACGTGGCTGGACGCGACATCATAGTAAGTGAGTTTGAACTCCAATCGCGCTATTACGTTCACTTTCAGATTAATATCCTTGGGAGTCTATTCCCCTTTTCATCACTAGCACTAGAACCAAGGAGATGTGTTTTTGCATCTGAAGTGGAGCGCCACAACCTACCATCAAGCTCCTTACTTTACCGCACAGATCCCTGGCTATTCATACGCTGATTTGGCGAGGGCAGGTATCGAATTAAGAACCTTAAAGAAACCTAATCACTTAAAAAAAAGGTCATTAGATATCACTACTACCATTCTCTACAAGGATGAACTTTGGCATTAAATAATTGACAAAGGCGATATGCCATTAAATAGATAAGTAAAAAAAAGTAAAGTCGTCAGGGTGGCCTAAAGTCGGTATCAGCCAATCAGCGAGGGAGTCTATCCCCTTTTCAAATAGCAATTAGACCAAGGAGATGTTTTTTTTTTGCATCTGAGTGTGAGCACCACACCTACATCAGCTCCTTACTTTATCGCACAGATCCTCTGTGCTACTCATACGCTGAGTGGCGAGGGCAGTATCGTACTAAGAACCTTAAAGAAAACCTAATCTCTAAAAAAAGGTTTTCAGGGCTTTGGCGGACAAATCGATAGCAACTTCCCATTTATCATCACTACTGTTCTTCTGCAAGGATGGCTATAAACCATAAATTTTGATATGCCATTTAACAAATAAGCCAAATCCAAACTCTACATTTATGATAATGAATCCACTTCTCATCGTTAGTAACAAGTGGTCTAATCAACTAACCCAATGGTGATGGGGTCCTGTCTTCTACAAGATGGTTTTGACCTTAAATAACTGCGAAAGTTGATATGTCATTTAAATAAATAAGAAACCTAATCTCTAAAAAAAAAAAAAAAGGTCATCAGTGCCTTGCGGCCAAAATCGTTTAGCCAACTTCCCATCAATGATTAAATACTCAACCACTACTGTTTCTTCTACAAGGATGGCTATAACATACAAATGTGCATATGCCATTAACAAAGAAGCCAACCACCCTCTGACAAGGGAGACTACTCCATTTTGTCTCCCTAACAGATTCACTTTTCATCACCAGTAAATAAGGCTGTCTAACCACAAACCATCATGGGGCTGGGGTCCCTGCGGCTAACCTGCCTGGACTGGACTCCAATCATGATATCATGTCACTTTTGGACTAATAGCCTTGGAAAGGCAATGAACCTTCTTATTCCCCAGCTATGATTTAGATATCACCACTACTGTTATTTATAATTCTTTTGTAATTAAAGAAACCTAATCTCTAAAAAAAAAAAAAAAAGATCATCAGTTCCTTGGCGACCAAATCGATACAACTTCCCAGTTATGATTTAAATATCACCACTACTGTTCTTCTACAAGGATGGTTATACACAAACAAAGGTTGATATGCATTAAATAAAGAAGCCAAACCAAACTTTTTAACGTTATAATATGGATCCACTTCTCATCTCTAATAACAAGACCGGCTAAACCAACTAATCATCATGGGGGTGGGGTTCCTATGGATAGTGGCTAACGAGCTTAAGATGTTTTTTTAAAAAATGAGTTAGAAAAAAAATCAATACCCGACAAGAATGAATGGTACAAGCGTCTTTGACATTCGATGGCAATGCCATCGAACCAACCAACCAACCACCAATTGAAGAAAAACCAACGCACAAAAGTTCGGGACAAATCTTCTAAGCCGATACATACAGCCACTCAGTAAATACGGTTTTCTTTCTCGAATTCTCGAACTCGCTGGTTCAAATCCTTGGATAAACGAACAAAACACTATATTTCTCCATCGTCGACACTGTCACTCCTTCCAGCACTTTGTTCGTTCTGTCCTAGTATGAACAACTGCCTGCTTTTATTACAGTTCGTTTAGCCGTTATGTGAATTAACACCTCGTGCCGCTCGAGGCTTTCATGCACGACACAGGCGATTATTTGCCGCTTACATCGGGAAGGGGTGAATTCGGCTATGCCCATTACACCCAATCATACTTGATAAACAAAATACTTTTTAAAAAAACTATTTGCTAACAAATCATACATACGCCCCCAAATAAGATTTGGCATTAAATAGTCCTCATAGGTTGATAATGCCGTAAACAAAGCAACCAACCAGTTTTGGAGATCGACGAGTACTTCCAGATCCTCTGTAATCGACCCTCTCTTGAAAACTATTAGTATTAGGTAAGAAAACGTGAAAACATAATTGTGTGCAACAAAATCATTATTATTGAATAGAGATAGTCACTTTAAACTCTATTATGTATAAATTATTCGTATCAAACAGGAAAACTCTATTATGTAATTATTCGTAATAAGAAAACTCTAATTATGTATAAAACTATTATGTACAAATTATTCGTATAGGAAAACTCTACTATGTAATTATTTGTAATAGGAAAACTCTATTATTATAAAACTCTATTAATGTACAAATTATTCGTAATAGGAAAAACTCTATATGTAAAAATCTATTATGTACAATTATTCGTAATAGGAAAACTCTATAATGTAATTATTCCGTAATTAGGAAACTCTTATTATGTATAAAACTCTATATGTACACATTATTCGGTATAGGAAAAACTCTATTATGTATAATAACTCCTATTTATGTACAAATTATTCGTAATAGGAAAACTCTAATTATGTAATTATTCGTAATAGGAAACACCTATTAGGTATAAACTCTATTATGTACAAAATTATTCGTAATAGGAAAACTCTATATGTACTCTTCGTAATTAGGAGAAACTCTATTAGGTATAAAAACTCTATTATGTACAATTATTCGTAATAGAAAACTCTATTATGTAACTATTCGTAATAGGAAACTCTATTAGGTATAAAACTCTATTATGTACAAATTATTCGTATAGGAAATACCTATTTGTAATTATTCGTAATAGGAAAATCTATTAGGTATAAAACTCTATATGTACAAAATTATTCGTAAATAGGTAAAACTCTATTATGTAACTATCGTAATAGGTAAAACTCTATTAGGTATAAAACTCTATGTGTATTTATCGTATCAAAGCAGGAATACTTGTAACTATATAATGTTTCCGGAGTATGTGACAAGCAGGAGAAATTGAGAGTTTTAAATATATTTATCGGCACCCAGTACCGGTGCTAACGGATACATACAAACACAGAACAATAAGTTACAAAACAACTAACTTAAAAGAAATCGAGGAGGGTCAAATGCGGTATAATGCCACACAGTAAAATCAGTCCGAATATCAATCAGCTTATTTATACTGTTAAGTCGTTAATCGTAGACTATTTAAGGCTATGACAGGCCCATCTAGTAAAGTGCTGGATGGGATGCTAGCTCCCTACAGCAGTGAGTACTGAATCTGGGGCGAGACTCAATTCTGGAACCTGGGGAGTGGAGGAGTAGCACACATTGCTATTATCCCCAAGACTACTATGACCCGGAGTTAGAGTTTCATATTAGGCCAAATATATCTGCTTAAATTATTCGTATTCGATAGGAGCGTGTATTCCCCCCCCCAAAAAAAACTATTGGAAATGTAAATATGAGCGTAAAATGAACAACGATTCCCTAACATCTGGGTTGACATGTCGTTAAAATCAATTAGAATTTTCAAGTTCTGATTTTTAGGCCAGCGGGAAATCTATGAAGATTCCCTGTGTCTTGGGTATAATACTTAAACCGCGCCTGGTGGCTAGGCTCCACTTCTGACGAGTTGTGGAATACACCTTCATTGCTATTACTCCCAGGTTTACTCTGACCGAGTGGTATCATCTGTTAGGGTCCATCTATGGATCAAATTGTTGGCATCTTTCCATCTACAAAGAAACCATGGTGTAGGGTCCAATTTCTTTTTCCGAACTACTTTAGCCTGGGCGGGTTCATATGGAGGATGAGCTGTTGCCCAAGCAGCAAATCCTCCTTTCCTCACTGCTGCTGTGATCTAAAGGAAATGTAAGGAACCAATGCAGTTTGGCAGCGGTAGTGTCGCAGGAGTTGCTGGGTAGATGGGAACCTTGGAACTTGAGCAAGTTATTTGTATTAAAAATGGTCACTTGAAGCTATTTTGTTTACCAAGGATTACTTATGTCAGTTACTTGAAACAATATAACAGTGAAAAGGGCATATCATGTGGTGTAATGGTTAGCAAGCTAATTTCTTAGATCATTGTTAGTGAGTTCTATTCTCAATGGGCGCCCCATACTTTCCGGCCTTGTGCCACATCTAAGCTAATCTTATTAATAACTATATAACAGTGAAAAAATGTTATAAACAACAAGGCGTTGAAACAGTGACATTAATATTTGGATGAGATCTTTCAAGTTCTTTCAAACGCATTGTTTGCTCTACAGTCAAACTGTTTAACTTGGGAAATCATGAAAATGATTTCCTAAGTTAATCCTTGCTATGGCTCAGATAGACAAGGAACATCTGAGAAAACCGAAGAGTGCACGGCCGAAACTTTGTGTTTTTATATACTTCTAAGATGAGAGGATATAAAGTTCAAAAAATCAAAATACCAAAATGTCATTATATGAAATTTTGAGATGAGGCTTTATTATTATTATTTGGATTGTCCCCATCTTTATTGTTTATCTGTACAAAGTTTCGGTCGATGTGCCCCCGGCTTCTTCAGGTATTTCTTGTCGGACTCGGGAACCTTCTCGAATTCGGGAACCTTTTTTCGAACTCGGGAAAAGGTTCCAGAGTTCGAGAACGCTCCCAAGTCCGACAAGAAATACAGGAAGAAGGCCGGAGGGCACATCGGCTGAAATGTTGTACAGATAACCATAAAGATCGAGGACAATAGTCCGAATAATCCAAAGAATGCTAAATTATAATTGTTTATTTTAAATCTTTGTGAGATTTTCATAAAATTTTTAACTTTTTTTTTTACTGGAATCTAAGTGACAGCAAGTCTCCTTAGATCTCCAAGACTCTTCTGAATATTCTCGACGATATTAAACAATGCTGTTATCTAGATAGTCTTAAATTCTTCCTCTGATTTCTAATTCCTCCTCCAGAATTTTTTTCCCAAAACCTTGGGGATCGTTCCGAGGGCACCAACACAGGTATCACTTCAGCCTTATGTTCCACTTTTTTTTTTCAATTTTCCGACAAGTCCACTGTTACTCGAATGGATTTAAGGCACATCCTGTAATCAACTTTTTTTTTCAATTTTCCGACAAAGTCCACTGTTACTCGAATGGATTTAAGGCACATCCTGTATCAATTTATCCAAAAGTGCGGCTAACCTTTTTTACGATTAACTTTGATAATTTTCTTTCATTAAAAAATAAAATTAAGAACTTCAAAGATATTCTAAAGATCATTTGGGACGCCAAAACTACGTGAGAGCAGACGGAAGTTTGTAATTTTTCTTGAATTCCCAATAATCTAAATTATAAACTCAAAAAGCTACCGACTGTTGTACTTCTCAATTTTTTTTTTTCGGAATTAAATTGAATTTATAGCTGACAAACCTCTTTTTTCAGACTATCACAAATCCGTTTTTATTAGAGAGAGTACAAAATGATTTTATAGGGACGTCCAAAATAGGTACGCCGCAGTTTTGACCTTAGAATTTAAAAACGTTTTAAAAATATTATTTGAATAGATTCTTTACTGAAAAACAAAAATAAACAAAAAAAACAGTTTCAATCTCTAGATATAAAGCATGAAATTATCTCAATTAAAGAAAGGTGCATTTTTTCCCTTTAAATCAGTTTTAAAAGTTCCCACAAGACTAAAAAAATAAATAATACTAATAGTCACTATTTAAAATAGTGAAAAAGAACAGGAAAGAAAGTCAAATTATAATGTTCACAAAATATCGTTAAAGAAAGGGTATTTTCTGGTTAAAATCGAACTTAACGTACCTAAAATTCTACCATCGTATGTCACCCCGCCGAAAAGAAATAAATACTAAAAATCAGGGAATTAACAGAATTTAATGGAATTTTCAGTCTTGATATATTAATGAATAAAGATATAATGCACCAGTTATTTATTTCATGTCAGTTAACTTAGTACTACGTATTTTTGAAGGCATAACCAGATTTACAGATACGTGGTTCAAAGTTACTGACCAGATAAAATGTAAAAGTTTAAAATAAAATAACTGGTACATTATATCTTTATTCATTAATATATCAAGACTGAAAATTTCGTTAAATTCGGTAAATTCCCTGATTTTTGGTATTTTTCTTCGGCGGGGTGATATACGATGGTGGAATTTAGGTCCGTAAAGTTCGATTCGACCATTTTCTGTGTAACAGTTTCCTCCGATTCATTAAATTAGCTGCGTGTGTAGCCCAAAGGTTCACACATTCAAATTAATTGTTAGGAACTCAGAGGTCATGACCGCCCAGTCGGGTTGGGACAGAACATTATTACTGACTGCACCTCTGCAGAGGGGTAAAATCACCACCACCACCAATAGGACCACCTGTTGGTCGTATATAATATTTACCAACCCCTCCGCACGAGCAGGATGTGACACAAGGTCAATTTCTTAACCGGAGTTTAACGGTTGAATTCAGAGTTTTCCTTCTCCTAGACTGGTTGTCTAACCAAGATTAAAGAGCCCAGTCTGCCCTACTATTCATCCATAGCTGGAGGGAGAGTAGGATTCGTACCTTTCCCAAGGTAATTAGCGCAAGTGAAATGCAATTGCCACGTCTAGGATTTGAACTCAGGGCGACGAGTCCATTTCCTATGGCTTTTAACCATTACCACACGCGCTTCCTGTTGGTCGTATATGGCGACCCGTGATGCTTTATGGATATGGCAGTTTTTGTATGTCATTGTGGAATGCGTTAGACTCATCGTCGTTGCAAACTCCCTACACCACTTGCAGACGTTTTTGACATCCATGGCACTACTCGGCATACACTCACGTTAATTGGAGATGAATTTCAATCGGTCTAATGCCTTTTGCGTTCAAAAACAATAACTGCACGAACTTCACACTTGTCGTAGCGTCAATCGGGCTCCATCAGAAATGAATGCCAAGCCTCAAGACTGAGCTTGGCAGCAAGGCATGAGCATGAACTGGCACTGGCGCAAGAACAAAATACACAACAGTGTTGGAATAATATCACAGTTCCCTGCGTCCTCAGCGCAAGGAAACCTTACTTTTGGGATTTCCCTCTGTAGATAGATAAATAGATAGATAGAAAACATTTATAACTTCCTTCGACACCCTTGCTTTTCTCCCCCCCTCTCTCTCTCTCTCTCTCCTCTCTCTCTCTCTCTCTCTCTCTCTCTCTCTCTCTCTCTCTCTCTATTCCGTCTCTCTCCTTTACTCTCTCATTACTCCTTCTCTACGCGTCCTTTGTCTTTTTTTCTTAGCTTGTTCCCTCTCGCTTTCTTCTTCTCCCCTTCTCCTCTTCTCTCTCTCTCTCTCTCACTCTCTCTCTCTCTCTCTCTCTCTTCTCATTCCCTAACTCAATGTCTGTTTCTTTCACTCTCTCACTCGTCCTCTCTCCCTCTTCTTTCCTTACTAGTTCTCTCTCTCTCTTCTCTCTCTCAATATCTCTCTCAATATCTCTCTTTCTCTTCTCTCTCTCTCTCTCTATATATAATATAATAAATATATATATATAGAGAGAGAGAGAGAGAGAGAGAGAGAGAGAGAGAGAGAGAAGAATCTTTCATTTCTTTTGTCAATAAGCATTCTCCCCCTCCCCCCCTCTCTCTCTCTCTCTCTCTCTCGCTCTCTCTCGCCCTCTCTCCTCTCTCACTCCTCACTCACGCACGCACACGCCAACACACAATCTCTCTCTCTTTCTCTTCTCTTTCTCTCTATTCTCTCTCTCTCTCTCTCTCTCTCTCTCTCTCTCTCTCTCTCTCTCTCTTTTCCTAACTTATTCTGGCTCTTTCTTTCCTACACCTTTCTCTCTGTTCTCTCTCCCTCTTTTCTTTCCTTACTAGTTATCTCTCTCTCAATATCTCTCTCACTCTCTCCTCTCTCTCTTCTCTCTCTATATATATATATATATATATATATATATATATGAGAAGAGAGAAGAGAGAGAGGAGAGGGAGAGAGAGAGAGAAGTTTCAAAAGAAAGGAAAGAAAGGAAAGTGTAGAAGGAAGTTAATAATGTGATCTATCAATCTATTCATCTATCTCTCACTCTCTCTCTCTCTCTCTCTCTCTCTATATATATAATATATATATATATATATAGAGAGAAGAGAGAGAGAGAGAGAGAGAGAAAGAAAAGAGAGAGAGAGAGTCTTTCATTCTCTTTAAGTCAATAAACATTCCCCTCTCTTTCTCCCCTTCCTCCCTCCCTCCTGTTCTCTCTCTCTCTCTCCTCTCTCTCTCTCTCTCTCTCTCTCTCTCTCGCTTCCTCCTCCCCCCTCTCTTCCATTTTACACTCTTCAATTCTGTCTATCCAGCTTTCTTTTATCTACCTCTTTACCTACACATGCACCCCGTCAACGCCAACATCCCTCTCCAACCCACCCACCTCCTACATACACGCATCCTCAATATCTTCCAGGTTGTGGCACGAGCCGACATTCAGATCGCATGTCTTTAAAATGTCAACTCAATCTGGATGGAACGCAATACGCCAGTTCCCCCCCCCCCAGCCCAACGGCAAAAAAAAACTACCCCCACTTACTACCCGTACGCATTCCCCGAATTCGGTTCCCACACTAGAAGATTGTGGCCACCATCCCGACCCGGACACTTGCAGCTAAATATCGCGCGCACCCTTGTTGATGTCATACCTCCACAAGAAAGACGAATATATATATATATAATATATATAAATATATAATATATATATATATATATATATATATATATATATAACATTTATTAAGAGCAAGGTTTGTTTTTCATAAATCTTTTACTGATTTTCTTCTGTCTTCGCAGAAGACTACGATTCTTTGGTTCTCAGTTCTTGGATAAAAAGAAAAAGTGCCAAAAACATTCCAACTTGAGTCCTTCAAACTCATTTGGTCACAATTTTGAAGGGTAGAGTCGAGATTAATAGTATTATCTGCGTTATTCGACTATTGTCCTCATCTTCATTGTTATCTGTACAACGTTTCGGCCAGAGAGATCAAGCCTCAACCAGAATAAAGATGCGGAGAGTAAAGATGGAAAACGTCTGAGACAGTTATCACTTGGAATCGGATTGCTATTCCTTGGGCCGTCGTGGTCTTCTGCCGGCGTGCTGTCTGCATCCCAGAGTTGGGGGCAAAGTTGCTGGTTGTCACATGGTCACATTCCAGTGGCGCTCGCTGCTGGGCTGTACCTGCTTTCCAAACGGGATGACCGAGGTTGAATTAATGGACTGCCACTAGTTACTAGACTACTATATGACTGGTCGCCACCAGCTCCGAATGCCCTCCGGCGTTCTTCAGGTATTTCTTGTCGGACTCAGGAACCTTCTTTTCGGACTCGGGAACCTTCTTTTCGAAGCTCGGGAACTTTCTGGTCGTAGTCGGAACCTTCTTGTCGTAATCGGGAGCCATCACAGAACTTTGAACCCTACCCTTTATTCATTATTATTCTGAAGAAGGCTGGAGGGAATATCCGGCCGAAAATTTGTACAGATAACAATGAAGATGAGGACAATAGTCCGAATAACGCAGATAATACTAATCATCAAGCCTCATCGCAAACATTCAGAGAATAGAGTTGAGATGTTATGGCATTTAAATTCAACTGATAATATTAAACGTTTTATGTTAATACTGAATCTTACCACAAAATCAGTTATAAAAAGATAATGACATCAATGTAAAAATTGATAATACGCATAGAAAATATTCTCCACGTCCCAACGATTTTATTTAAAAAAATAAGGATTTAGCTCTGAGGAAGGTCGATATTTCTTTGTGTGCGGATCATTTTCACATTTTTCTATTATAGATATTTCATTTTCATTTTGTTTAAATAATGATAATAGATTGAATAATGTACAATTGAATAATGGATAAACTCCTGACCGAAACACGTGTAAGTAAAATTTTAGAAATATCCTATTTTATATTCCATTCCATACTTTCTTTCCTTTATTTCTCTTTTCAACATACCGTCGGATCTCACTTCCATTTTCATTTTACATAAGAATAGCAAGTGTGGTTAAAAGAAGAGAGTAAATATATGATACTTCAAGCGAACAAACTGAAGATATTGCACACAATAAGACCTGGGACATGGCAAAGAAAAGGGAAAGCTAAGAGAGATGACTGAAACTCTTATAATTGCGGCTCAAAATAATATCATGAGGACCAATTGTATAAGGTTTGCATAGATGGCGCAAAATTAAGGACCCGAATAATACACTGAAAAGAGCAAATAAAGACTAAATACACCAGCCAGTAACATCAACTGCAACATATGGACACAACAGAAGAAACCAACTATATGCACACAATAAGACATAGACATGGCAAAGAAAAGGGAACCACAAGAGAGATACTAAAACTCTTAAAATAGCAGCACAAAAATGTCCTAAACAACTAAATCAAAGTAAAGTCGTCGGGGTGGGCTAAAGTCGGTATCAGCCAATCGACTAGGGGAGTCTATCCCCTTTTCATTAGCGCTAGACCAAGGAAATGTTTTTTGGCGTCTGAAGGTGGAGCGCCACACCTACCACCAGCTTCCTTACTTTTACCGCACAGATCCCTGTGCTACACATTACACTGAGTTAAGCGAGGACCGGAATCGAAAAACTTGAAATAATAATACAGAAGAATAGCAATTCAATATCGAATCGGAAAAATGTTATTTTATTTTATTAAAATGAAACGATTTAAATAAAATAGATTGAATTCAAATTGAAATGTGTCCCCCGCCGATAATTTTCTAAATAATTTCTAGGCCAAAGTTGTAAAAATAAGGATTTTTTGTTGAATAGCAGAAAAGCTTTGATGCTATTTTCTCAACAATGGTACAAGTAAAAAAATTCTCATTTTTTGTTTCAGTACTAAGTATACTAGGGCTGCGGGTTAGCCTCAGTCGGTAGAGCGTGTCGACTAGAACCCACAAGGTTTCCTAGTTCCGATACCGGTCCCTGCCAACTCAAGCATTTGAGTAGTAAAGGGATCGTGTGCGGTAAGTAAGGAGCTGATGGTAGGTGTGCGCTCCAACTTGCGACGCTGAAATAATCTCCTTGTATAGCGCTACTTGAAAAGTGGGATAGACTCTCGCGGATTGCTGATACCGACTTTAAAGGCCGCTCCGATCGAACTTTCTTTTTACTTTATTAAGTATACCTAACAACAGCAACTTTCGCATAGATGGACATTTGATATATTTTTTAAAGTGAAAAATCGAACCTACCCATTGTCAATGTCATGAAATTGTCTTATTGTTATGGTTGAACCAAGGTAATCTGAATACAATAAGTAGGGATAATTTGCATTAATAAAAAAAACATGTTTTATTTGCGCACATGAACTTGTGGAAATGTCAGTGTAGCCAATTTTTAACAAATTAAATCTGTACCTGAGAGGTCCATTAATTCAGGGGGTAGGGGTACGTTTACGTACCGGATACAGATTTAATTTGTTAAAATTGGCTAACACTGACATTCACAAGTTATGTGCGCAAATAAAACATGTTTTTTTAATGCAAATTCCCTACTTATTGTATTCAGATATACCTTGGTTCACATACAATAAGACAATTTCATGACATTGTACAATAGGGTAGGTCGATTTTTCACTTTAAAAAATATATCAAATTGTCCATCTATGCGAAAGTTGTGTGTTAGTATACTTAATAAAAGTAAAAAGTAAAGTCGTCGGAGCGGCCTAAAGTCGGTATCAGCCAATCAGCGAGGGAGTCTATCCCCTTTTCAATAGCGCTAGACCAAGGAGATTATTTTAGCGTCTGAAGTGGAGCGCAACACCTACCATCAGCTCCTTACTTTACCGCACAGATCCCTGTACTACTCATAATGCTGAGTTGGCGAGGACCGGTATCGAACTAGGAACCTTGTGGTTTCTAGTCGAACGCTCTACCGACTGAGCTAACCCGGCCCCATAGTATACTTAGTACTGAAACAAAAAATTAGATATTTTTTTTACTTGTACCATTGTTTGAGGAAATAGCATCAAAGATTTTCTGCTAAAATTCACAAAAATCCTTATTTTTACAACATTTGGCCTAGAAATTATTTAGAAAATTTATCGGCGGGGACACATTTTCAATTTGAATTCAATCTATTTTATTTAATTCGTTTCATTTTAATA
>CM042147.1:125921008-125948508 GCA_023376005.1 Doryteuthis pealeii | reverse complement strand
ACTATTTTAAATAGTGACTATTAGTATTATTTTTATTTTTTAGTCTGTGGGGAACTTTTAAAACTGATTTAAAGGGAAAAATATGCACCTTTTCTTTTAATTGAGATTAATTTCATGCTTTATATCTAGAGATTGAAACTGTTTTTTTTTGTTTATTTTTGTTTTTCAGTAAAGAATCTATTCAAATATTTTTTAAAACGTTTTAAATTCTAAGGTCAAAACTGCGCGTACCTATTTTGGACGTCCCTATAAAATCATTTGTACTCTCTCTAATAAAACGGATTGTGATAGTCTGAAAAAAGAGGTTGTCAGCTATAATTCAATTTAATTCCGAAAAAAAAAATTGAGAAGTACAACAGTCGGTAGCTTTTTGAGTTTTATAATTTAGATTATTGGGAATTCAAGAAAAATTACAAACTTCCGTCTGCTCTCACGTAGTTTGGCGTCCCAAATGATCTTTTAGAATATCTTTGAAGTTCTTAATTTTTATTTTTAATGAAAGAAAATTATCAAAGTTAATCGTAAAAAAGGTATAGCCGCACTTTTTGGATAAATTGATTACAGGATGTGCCTTAAATCCATTCGAGTAACAGTGGACTTTGTCGGAAAATTGAAAAAAAAAGTTGATTACAGGATGTGCCTTAAATCCATTCGAGTAACAGTGGACTTTGTCGGAAAATTGAAAAAAAAAGTGGAACATAAGGCTGAAGGTGATACCAATTGTAGTTGGTGCCCTCGGAACGATCCCCAGAGGTTTTGGGAAAAAAAATTCTGGAGGAATTAGAAATCAGAGGAAGAATTAAGACTATCTAGATAACAGCATTGTTAATATCGTCGAGAATATTCAGAAGAGTCTTGGAGATCTAAGGAGACTTGCTGTCACTTAGATTCCAGTAAAAAAAAAAGTTAAAAATTTTATGAAAATCTCACAAAGATTTAAAATAACAATATAATTTAGCATTCTTTGGATTATTCGGACTATTGTCCTCATCTTTATGGTTATCTGTACAACATTTCAGCCGATGTGCCCTCCGGCCTTCTTCCTGTATTTCTTGTCGGACTTGGGAGCGTTCTCGAACTCTGGAACCTTATTCCCGAGTTCGAAAAAAGGTTCCCGAATTCGAGAAGGTTCCCGAGTCCGACAAGAAATACCTGAAGAAGGCCGGGGGCACATCGACCGAAACTTTGTACAGATAACAATAAAGATGGGGACAATCCAAATAATAATAATAAGCCTCATCTCAAAAATTCATATAATGACATTTGGTATTTTGATTTTTTGAACTGTTATCCTCATCTTAGAAGTATATAAAAAACACAAAGTTTCGGCCGTTGCACTCTTCGGTTTTCTTCAGATGTTCCTTGTCTATCTGAGCATAGCAAGGATTTAACTTAGGAAATCATTTTCATGATTTCCCAAGTTAAACAGTTTGACTGTAGAGCAAACAATGCGTTGAAGAACTTGTAAAGATCTCATCCAAATATTAATGTCACTGTTTCAACGCCTTGTTGTTTATTAACATTTTTTCACTGTTATATAGTTATTTAATAAGATTAGCTTAGATGTGGCACAAGGCCGGAAGTATGGGGCGCCCAATGAGAATAGAACTCACTAACAATGATCTAAGAATTTAGCTTGCTAACCATTACACCACATGATATGCCCTTTTCACTGTTATATTGTTTCAAGTAACTGACATAAGTAATCCTTGGTAAACAATAATAGCTTCAAGTGACCATTTTTAATACAAATAACTTGCTCAAGTTCCAAGTGTTCCCATCTACCCAGCAACTCCTGCGACACTACCGCTGCCAAACTGCATTGGTTCCTTACATTTCCTTTAGATCACAGCAGCAGTGAGGAAAGGGAGGATTTGCTGCTTGGGCAACAGCTCATCCTCCATATGAACCCGCCCAGGCTAAAGTAGTTCGGAAAAAGAAATTGGACCCTACACCATGGTTTCTTGTAGATGGAAAGATGCCAACAATTTGATCCATAGATTGGACCCTAACAGATGATACCACTCCGGGTCAGAGTAAACCTGGGAGTAATAGCAATGAAGGTGTATTCCACACTCGTCAGAAGTGGAGCCTAGCCACCAGGCGCGGTTTAGTATTATACCCAAGACACAGGAATCTTCATAGATTTCCCGCTGGCCTAAAAATCAGAACTTGAAATTCTAATTGATTTTAACGACATGTCAACCCAGATGTTAGGGAATCGTGTTCATTTTACGCTCATATTTACATTTCCAAATAGTTTTTTTTTGGGGGGGGGGATACACGCTCCTATCGAATACGAATAATTTTAAGCAGATATATTTGGCCTAATATGAAACTCTAACTCCGGGTCATAGTAGTCTTGGGGATAATAGCAATGTAGTGCTACTCCACACTCCCCAGAGTTCCAGAATTGGAGTCTCGCCACCAGATTCAGTTTACTCACTGCTGTAGAGGAGCTAGCATCCCATCCAGCACTTTACTAGATGGCCTGGCTCATAGCCTTAAATAGTCTACGATTAACGACTTTAACAGTAGATAAATAAGCTGATTGATATTCGGACTGATTTTACTGTGTTTGGCTATACCGCATTTGACCCTCCTCGATTTCTTTTAAGTTAGTTGTTTTGTAACTTATTGTTCTGTGTTTTGTATGTATCCGTTAGCACCGGTACTGGTGCCGAATAAATATATTAAACTCTCAATTTCTCCTGTGCATCATTTCACCTCGACGATGCAACAGTCACATACTCCGGAAACATTATATAGTTACAAGTATTCCTGTTTGATACGAATAATTTATACACAATAGAGTTTTATACCTAATAGAGTTTTCCTATTACGAATAGTTACATAATAGAGTTTTCCTATTACGAATAATTTGTACATAATAGAGTTTTATACCTAATAGAGTTTTCCTATTACGAATAATTACATAATAGAGTTTTCCTATTACGAATAATTTGTACATAATAGAGTTTTATACCTAATAGAGTTTTCCTATTACGAATAGTTACATAATAGAGTTTTCCTATTACGAATAATTTGTACATAATAGAGTTTTATACCTAATAGAGTTTTCCTATTACGAATAGTTACATAATAGAGTTTTCCTATTACGAATAATTTGTACATAATAGAGTTTTATACCTAATAGAGTTTTCCTATTACGAATAATTACATAATAGAGTTTTCCTATTACGAATAATTTGTACATAATAGAGTTTTATACATAATAGAGTTTTCCTATTACGAATAATGTGTACATAATAGAGTTTTATACATAATAGAGTTTTCCTATTACGAATAATTACATAATAGAGTTTTCCTATTACGAATAATTTGTACATAATAGAGTTTTATACATAATAGAGTTTTCCTATTACGAATAATTTGTACATAATAGAGTTTTATACATAATAGAGTTTTCCTATTACAAATAATTACATAGTAGAGTTTTCCTATTACGAATAATTTGTACATAATAGTTTTATACATAATAGAGTTTTCTTATTACGAATAATTACATAATAGAGTTTTCCTGTTTGATACGAATAATTTATACATAATAGAGTTTAAAGTGACTATCTCTATTCAATAATAATGATTTGTTGCACACAATTATGTTTTCACGTTTTCTTACCTAATACTAATAGTTTTCAAGAGAGGGTCGATTACAGAGGATCTGGAAGTACTCGTCAGATCTCCAAAACTGGTTGGTTGCTTGGTTTTACGGCATATCAACCTATGAGGACTATTTAATGCCAAATCTTATTGGGGGCGTATGTATGATTTGTTAGCAAATAGTTTTTTTAAAAAGTATTTTGTTTATCAAGTATGTTGGTGTAATGGGCATAGCCGAATCACCCCCTTCCCGATGTAAGCGGCAAATAATCGCCTGTGTCGTGCATGAAAGCCTCGAGCGGCACGAGGTGTAATTCACATAACGGCTAAACGAACTGTAATAAAAGCAGGCAGTTGTTCATACTAGGACAGAACGAACAAAGTGCTGGAAGGAGTGACAGTGTCGACGATGGAGAAAATAGTGTTTGTTCGTTTATCCAAGGATTTGAACCAGCGAGTTCGAGAATTCGAGAAAGAAACCGTATTTACTGAGTGGCTGTATGTATCCTGTTAGAAGATTTGTCCCGAACTTTTTGTGCGTTGGTTTTTCTTCAATTGGTTGGTTGGTTGGTTGGATTCGATGGCATGCCATCGAATGTCAAAGACGCTTTGTACCATTCATTCTTGTCGGGTATTGATTTTTTTTTTCTAACTCAATTTTTTAAAAACACATCTTAAGCTCGTTAGCCACTACTCCATAGGAACCCCACCCCCATGATGATTAGTTGGTTTAGACCGTCTTGTTATTAGAGATGAGAAGTGGATCCATAATTATAACGTTAAAGTTTGGTTTGGCTTCTTTATTTAATGGCATATCAACCTTTGTTTGTTATAACCATCCTTGTAGAAGAACAGTAGTGGTGATATTTAAATCATAACTGGGAAGTTGCTATCGATTTGGTCGCCAAGGAACTGATGATCTTTTTTTTTTTTTTTAGAGATTAGGTTTCTTTAATTACAAAGAATTATAAATAACAGTAGTGGTGATATCTAAATCATAGCTGGGGGAATAAGAAGGTTCATGCCTTTCCCAAGGCTATTAGTCCAAAAGTGAACATGATATCATGATTGGAGTCCCAGTCCAGCAGGTTAGCCGCAGGGACCCCAGCCCCATGATGGTTTGTTGGGTTAGACAGCCTTATTACTGGTGATGAAAAGTGAATCTGTAAGGAGACAAAATGGAGTAGTCTCCCTTGTCAGAGGGTTTGGTTTGGCTTCTTTGTTTAATGGCATATGCACATTTGTATGTTATAGCCATCCTTGTAGAAGAACAGTAGTGGTGATATTTAAATCATGAATGGGAAGTTGCTAACGATTTGGCCGCCAAGGCACTGATGACCTTTTTTTTTTTTTTTTAGAGATTAGGTTTCTTTAATTTATTTAATGACATATCAACTTTCGTCAGTTATTTAAGGTCAAAACCATCCTTGTAGAAGAACAGGACCCCATCACCATTGTGGTTAGTTGATTTAGACCACCTTGTTACTAACGATGAGAAGTGGATTCATTATCATAAATTTAGAGTTTGGTTTGGCTTATTTGTTAAATGGCATATCAAAATTTATGGGTTATAGCCATCCTTGCAGAAGAACAGTAGTGATGATAAATGGGAAGTTGCTATCGATTTGTCCGCCAAAGCCCTGAAAACCTTTTTTTTAGAGATTAGGTTTCTTTAAGGTTCTTAGTACGATACCTGCCCTCGCCAACTCAGCGTATGAGTAGCACAGGGATCTGTGCGATAAAGTAAGGAGCTGATGGTAGGTGTGGTGCTCCACCTCAGATGCAAAAAAAAAAAACATCTCCTTGGTCTAATGCTATTGAAAAGGGGATAGACTCCCTCGCTGATTGGCTGATACCGACTTTAGGCCACCCTGACGACTTTACTTTTTTTTTTACTTATCTATTTAATGGCATATCAGCCTTTGTCAATTATTTAATGCCAAAGTCATCCTTGTAGAAGAATGGTAGTAGTGATATCTAATGACCTTTTTTTTTTAGTGATTAGGTTTCTTTAAGGTTCTTAATTCGATACCTGCCCTCGCCAACTCAGCGTATGAATAGCACAGGGATCTGTGCGGTAAAGTAAGGAGCTGATGGTAGGTGTGGCGCTCCACTTCAGATGCAAAACACCATCTCCTTGGTCTAGTGCTAGTGAAAAGGGGATAGACTCCCAAGGATATTAATCTGAAAGTGAACGTAATAGCGCGATTGGAGTTCGAACTCACTTACTATGATGTCGCAGTCCAGCACGTTAGTCACTACACCACGGAGGAACCCCACCCCGCCAATGGATTAGAAAAAGAAGGAAACGAAAAGTTGACCAAGGTTTTGGAATTTTAGGGAGGGGCCAATTCCTAGGGACGTCGATATTACACGGGTTGACATCTCGGGGGTGAGAAAGCCCCCTTTCGCCATATTCTTGTTGTTTATCTGTCTCGGCCGCCTATCAAGCTGAAATATCCCGTACCCAGGGAGAGAGGGGAAACATAAACCATTCAAAAAAATTTTCCCCGCCACAAACCCCCGACAGAGACCAGACATGTTGACACAAACAGGACTCGGGGTTATATATACAGAATATTACTCCCATTATCTTGCATTAGATAGAATTGAAATAACAAAAAGATATGAGTTGATAATAGCGACCCCTGGCGGACAAGTACGACAGACCTTTTTTTTATTATTATTTTTATTTATTTATTTTTTTATTCTAAGAGCTAACGTGATGCTTACAAGGCGATCCCACCAAGCCCCGATATCAGTTGATTATTAAAAGGTGTAGAGGGCCGGGTAGGGTGGGTTGTGTCCTTAGGGGACAGAAAATTGGTGCGAAGGTGGGGTGGGTGAGTGTGTGAGTGAGGCAGACCTGTTCCTGATCTTTCTTCTATGGGTATATGCTGATATACCGACGTGCCAAATTCTGACCCTCTCAGACCCACGGACTATCATCGACAATTTTTTTTTTGTTTTTTTTTTTGTTTTTGTTTCTTTTTTTTCCCGTTGCTTGTGTTTTGGTGCTTGTTTTCAACGCACTTGTTGGCTTTGGGTATGTTTTTCCGGGGGGCAAGTTTGACAAGTCGTGATTCCTTTAGAAAAGAATCGGAAGGGAAAATGAAAATTGCTTCCGTTTTTTTGTGTTCACACGGGGGTTTTTATTAATTTTAGCCATGTATTAAAATTAAATTAAACAGAGACGTCTTCATCAGTCTGTCTATTTGGATTTGTCCGTTTATCTATCTATCTATCTGAGTCTATTTTTCTTTCTCTATTTCAATCGATTTCTCTCTTTCTATCTATCTTTCTCAGTAGTTTTATCTGTATGTTTGTCTGTCTGTCAGTCTCTATCTATCTATCTATCTATCTATCTATCTATCTATCTATTTATCTATCTATTTTTCTTTCTCTATTTCAGTCTATTTCTCTCTTTCTATCTATTTTTCTCGGTAGATTTATCTGTCTTTCTGTCTGTCAGCATCTATCTATCTATCTATCTATCTATTTTTGTATATTCATACCTATCTCAGTCTATTTCTATCTATCTATCTATGTCAGTTTATTCATACCTATCTAAGTGAACTTTCCCTTCTCCATCTCCCTGTCTCAGTCTATTCATATCTATCTATCTATCTATCTATCTATCTCAATCTATTTTTCTCTCTCACCCGCCCTGTCGGCGGGGGCTGTAGAATACACCTACAATCCCTCTGCAGAGGGGTAAAATCCACACAATGGGGCCAACCGCTGGCCGTGGACGGCGACTTGTGATACTTAAGGACGGAATCCTGGTGGCTGAGCATTCCATGACTTGTAACACCCCATTTTGGTCCTTACTTAGGCTAAACAGACTGTCGAATAGGCCCCCTCAGATCAATCAGCTGCTCACATCAAGCCATAGCCACTATATGATTGTCCAGACCATATTGCTCTTACGGCAAACCACGCAACCCTTTTTATCATATATGTGCTAGAAGACTGTGACAGGGTAGGGACGCTAAACTGCATCTAGCGGTGAGGTTTCTGGAGTTCTGGGGAGTTTTGAGTACACCTTAATTGCCATTACTCCCAGGCCCACTCTGCCGTGGAGTGGTAGTACCTTTAAGTATCTTATCTATGGATTAAATAGATTAAAAAAATGAGTTTAAAAATGTATTTAAAAAAATTGAGTTTGAAAAAAAATCTGAATACACAATAAAAATGAATAAAACAAAATTGAGATTGCCGCAATTTTATTTCTTGTCTGTGTAAAATTTACAACGAGTTAAGGAGTAGAGGTATTATTATTATTATTATTATTATTATTATTATTATTATTATTATTATTTACTCCTTTTGAGTTTTCACATCAGTGTTAGCTGATGGTCTTTCACTGGAGTCTGAGTGACAGCAAGTCTCCTCAGGTCTCCAGGACTCTTCTGCGTATTCTGGCAGATTGCAGCAGGGAAGTGTTCTGAATGGTTTCAATCCTTTCTCTGATTTCCAAACTTTCCAAAACCTTTTCCAATCCTTTTGGGACTGTTCCAAGTGCACCAACTACAATTGGTATCACTTCCACTTTCAAATTCCAAAACTTTTTCAGTTCTCTGGCAAGGTCCAGATATTTGTCCATTTTTTCATTTTCCTTTAACTTCACCCTGAGATCTGCTGGAACTGCAAAATCCACCAGTTGACAAGTTCTTTCTTTTTTGTTTATCAACACTAAGTCTGACCTTCTTGCTGGGATAAGGTGATCCGTTTTTATTTCAAAGTCCCAGAGAATTTTATGTGTTTCGTTCTCAAGAACAGATTCTGGTTTATGCATATACCATTTTGTTGTATGGTTAAAATTAAATTTTTTGTATAATTCCCAGTGGATCACCTTCCCAACCCAGTCGTGTCTAGTTTTGTACTCCCATTATTATTATTATTATTATTATTATTATTATTATTATTATTATTATTATCACTCCTTTTGAGTCTTCACAGAATCTGAGTGACAACAAGAGTCCCCAGGTCCCCAGGACTCTTCTTAGTATTTTAGCCTATTGCAGCAATGCAGTAGTCTGAATGGTCTCAATTCTTCCTCTGATTTCTAGGTCCTTCAGTCTTATTTCCAAGTTTTGGGGGACCTTTCCAAGTGCACCAATTACAATTGGTATCCCTTTGACTTTCATATTCCATAGCTTTTTTAATTCTCTGGCAAGGTCCAAGTATTTGTCCATCTTTTCGTTTTCCTTCATCTTCACCCTGTGATCTGCTGGAACCGCAAAATCCACCAGTTGACAAGTTCTTTCTTTTTTGTTAATCAACAGTAGGTCTGGTCTCCTAGCTGGGATAAGGTGATCCGTTTTATTTCAAAGTCCCAGAGAATCTTATGCGTTTCATTCTCAAGAAAAGATTCTGGTTTATGCATATACCATTTAGCTATATGGTCAAAATTTAATTTTTTACATAATTCCTAGTGTATCACCTTTCCAACCCAGTATTCCCTTTGTGCTACTTTGCTACATTCACTTAATACATGGTTTACAGTCTCATCTCTGTCACCGCGTAGTCTACATTTACTGTTTGTTGCATCATCAATTTTTGCTTTGATATAATTTGTTCTTATGGCATTATTTTGTGTAGCAATTCTTAGGGATTCAGTTTCTCTCTTGATGTGTCCTCTTCTTAACCATGTCCAAGTCTTTTTATGTTCAACCTCTCCGATTTGTCGTTTGAAGTGTCCATATGATTGTTTTTCTTCCAATTTTTGTTTTCTAGTTTTCATTGTTTTTTTCTGTATTTGCATTTGATTTTGGTTTGAGCAGTTCACATCGCACCATTGGGGTTTGTTGAGCTTTGATATGAACTAGTGTAAATCCATTATAATCCAGTTCATTTTATGTATTATGCTCTTTACTTTTTCTATCATCAATTAAAAATATTGTTTTGGACTTTCTTCAATGACTTGACCGCCCATATATAATATATATATATAATATATATATATATATATTATATATATATATATATATATATATACTAGACAAACGTGAACCGTTGGGTCACCCATTCAGCTCTGGGTAAATAATTCAGATTAAGGAAAAGGGTGTTAGCAAGCGAATAAAATAAAAAATAAAATAAAAATACGACCGGGCGAATTAAAATAATTTTGTAAGCTTTCCTAAGAAGGGGATGTTGACCTCATTTAAGCTACTGGTTGCTGTTTGTGAAATTTAACATAGAAATACATTTCAATTCTCCAGTCCTCTTTCTCTCTCTCTCTCTCTCTCTCTCTCTCTCTCTCTCTCCTCTCCTCTCCTCTCTTCTCCTCTCCTCTCCTCTCTTCTCCTCTCCAAAGAAACTAACATTATATAACGAGGAGATAATCAAGAGAATCGTAGAAGGGAAGACAGTGATAGAGAGTAAAGTCGGTTTTTGACTTAATTGCAAATTACGACTAATTAGAACCAATTAAAACATAATTCTTTTTAAGCATAATTCAATCCTAAAAGTAAGGAATAATTTAGTATAATTTTCATGTCATTAAACTAAACAATAAAAAAGACTTTAGGAAGCAAAAGTTGATTAACTCAGCTTTAGTATACTAATAGATATATATGTATGTATTCTGCCTATAAATACGAAGTATGTCGAAAACACAAATCAATAAGAAAAATTGTTAAAAGAGAAGACCTAGTGCCCCTCTCTCTATATATGTATTGATTACATAGTGTGCTATACATATTGTTAGGGAGAGTTATCTCCCCCTAACGATTCGAACCGGACTCTCTGAAGAGGAGGGGTAAAAAGACAGCAGAGTAGATCAGAACCAAGTAGGTGACACACGTTTATCCTAACATCAAGCCAGAACTCTAAACCAAATCCATCCACTGTATTCCCTGTCAGTGAAAAATAAATAGAACAAATATTGTTATTCTTAACATATTCTCTGTTTTATTATCATTTCTGTATATCCTACATCTCGGAATACAACACATATAAATAGTACTCAATATTGTGAACAGGGCATGTATATCTAAGTTAGGGTAGCGTGGACATGAAGTCAACGGCGCTTGGTTACTGACAGTTTCTTGATTATCAGACTCTCAAACCAAGTCACTTGGTTTGTGAATTGTATGAGCGAGAAACGGTATAACCAAGTACTGTTGATTTCATGTCCACGCTACCAAGGCAGTTGGGTACATAGATACATAAATGAGAGAAACCTCCCCTGGTTTATCTCATTTTGAGTAAGCCATATGTTTTGGTCTGACATTTTCATTTCACCGTAAATCTACACTGAAAATACGAATTTGTTCGAATCCATACAACTGCATGTTTTAACACGAAAATATATCATGTGTTCTCAATTGTACATGCGGATTATTTGAAATAAACTTAATTGTTATTAAGAACACATTTTATGATATTTTTATGTTAAAGCATACACTGAAAATACGAATTTGTTCGAATCAATACGATTCGAACAAATTCGTATTTTCAGTGTAGATTTACGGTAAAATGAAAATGGTCAACCAAAACATATGGCTTCCTCAAAGTGAAGTAAATAAGAGAAGGTTACTCTCATTTATGTAGCTAATGTTCAAATTACAGGCAGTTGCTTTGGGAATGCATAGACGAGAAACTGTCAGTAACCAAGCGCCGTTGATTTCCACGCTATCTAACTTACCGGCTGAAATAAATTTATAATAGCTAAATGACGGTCTGTTGAGTTTTTCTCTATTATCAGAAGTGTAAATATTGCTATGCATATTATTATTTTATTGATTATCATACATTGTGCTCTCTTAGGGACTTGAAACCATCTTTTTATAAATTCTATAAGTGTGCATCTGCATAGGCATGCGTTGTAGATATGCGGGGGGATATATAGATGGTCCCAAATAGAATCATCCCTAACTTACCTGTCCATTGGATATTTTTATCTCTCTCTGTATAAATGAATATATATATATACATACACACACACGCATATATATATATATATATATATATATATATATATATATTAACACGGTTTGTTTGGAATGGCTTTTTGCCGACAATTTTGGGAGAATAAGTGCTTAATTGGAGTCGTACCTAATTTTGAAAATTAATTAATTAATAATGAATTAGGCGGGAATACCTATTTAAATGTATGGCTAAACAAATCGCGAAAAATCAATCTCTATATGTACATTTCGGCCTATTAGGCCTCATCAGCAGAGCTATAGATCGGAAGACCGCCCTGTGCGTGATTTGAAACCGGACTGCCAAGCTGACAGGCCGATCCCATAACCCCTACACCAAACGGACTTCTTAGATTTTACGATTTGTTTAGAGTAGGTTAATATTCCTCTTCTAGTGACTTTTTTTACACGACGATATGATAAGTTGTAAACACGGTTTGTTTGGAATGGCTTTTTGCCGACAATTTTTGGGAGAATAAGTGCTTAATTGGAGTCGTACCTAATTTTGAAAATTAATTAATTAATAATGAATTAGGCGGGAATACCTATTTAAATGTATGGCTAAACAATCGAGAAAAATCAATCTCTGTATGTACATTTCGGCCTATTAGGCCTTATCAACAGAGCTATAGATCGGAAGACCGCCCTGTGCGTGATTTGAAACCGGACTGCCAAGCTGACAGGCCGATCCCATATATATATATATATATATATATATATATATATATAGGGGAGAAATAAGAGGAAATTAATCCAATAATATGTGGAGAAAGGTAGACAAACACGGGATGTTGTACAGGATGGATGTTTATTGTACGGCATCTGAAGCAAGAACTCAATCCAATGTCCTGAAGAAGGTCTAACAGACCGAAACGTAATAACGTCGACATCCCTACCTACAATAAACATCCATCATTTACAACATCCCGTGTTTGTCTACCTTTCTTCATATATATATATATATATATGGTATTTGTGGAAAAAGTGACTTACTTATTTTTAATTTTTTAATTTTTAAAAATTTTCTAATTTTTAATCTTAATTTTATTTTATTATTTTATTATATATATATTTAAAAATAATAATAATAAGAGCATCGAAATGGTAAAAATACACCCCCATGTGTGTATACATATATACACATTCTATTGGCTTTAATCAAAATAAATAACTTTAGACATACATTTTTAAAACCACGTTTAATCACTACAGACTCTATAATAATATAGACAATCCTCATCATTGTCGTAAACCTTTAAAACAATAGCACAGAGCGGATTTCTAACAATGTTTATATTTTGATCCTTTGAAAAAAAATGCAACTTCCGCTCTTTTTGAATATTCGAATTTCAAACCAGCGTTCCGTTTATCGCGAAAAAACACACACGTGAAATCGACTGCAATTAATCAATATCTTGATTAATCCAGTAGATTTAACCCTGAAGATCCTTATGGTGAAACTCGAATAGGTTATTACTTGTACCTGTATTACAATAAATTTCCTCTACTAACGCATTGGGCACTTTTTATTTGTTATATCTCTGTCTTACCTTTCTGAATTTTGCATCAACTAACCATTGTGACCATCTCACCAGTAAGTCACCTTTTCCAAAATAATAATATATATATATATATATATATATAATATATATAATATATATATATAGTTTGGGATATACACAGTCATCATTACATACTCGCCTTATTACAATACGAGACATGATTGGTCTGTCTTTTCGGTTTTCTTTCCTTATTTCGGCCCCTAACATTCCGCATATCTTCCCCACAATGCTTAACCAAAATTTCCTTCATTTTTTTTGGTCCCTCGGCAAGCGCCCCACCTCTGGAACGAATCACCACCTCCAGCAGCTGCAAAGGCCGCTGGAGGATCGCCCAGAAAATGTGGTAGGAATATTTTGTGTCGCTCGATTTCCAGAAGCCCTCTGTCTCAAAGTTAAGAGTGGTGTTCAGTCTGGGGCCTGGGATATCTTGGGAAGTGGGGGGAAGGGATGGGGCGATTGAGATGCTGTTTCTCCACCGTTCCGCCCCCTCATCTCCCAACCGCTTCCCCTCTTACACGCCGCTGCAACCCTGCGGATGGGTGAATAAGGAGGAGGAGTAGGAGTTGGAGGAACAGAAGAAGAAGAAGAAGAAGAAGAAGAAGAAGAAGAAGAGAAAATTTTCATCAACGATTTTCATAAGAAGATACTTTCTTTTGTTTTACATCTCTCCGACAACACCTGTGGTAAGATTGGGGTGGAATCGGGGTGGCTACCCAATCTCGGTCGAAAGTTTCACCTACGTTGTTTTGCTATTGAATGCACATGTGCGTGTGGGTGTTAGATATTGGCTAGATTTAGCATAGTTTGACACAAGGCAAAAGCAGTGGGCCACCCAGTGCGGATCAATCTCT
Source organism: Doryteuthis pealeii (assembly GCA_023376005.1). Classification (NCBI taxonomy): domain Eukaryota; kingdom Metazoa; phylum Mollusca; class Cephalopoda; order Myopsida; family Loliginidae; genus Doryteuthis; species Doryteuthis pealeii. The sequence continues at coordinate 125,934,540 of CM042147.1, read as the reverse complement.
CTACTCAGTTTTAATGAATATTTATCACGTATCCAACGTGTATGGGTTAGGCACAAGGCCCTATTAACGTGGGACCACCCACGAACCGAAGCTCATGGGTGGCGGGTGCAAAAAATGCGTTGATCCAGTCGGCATTCCCACTCAAGGGAGGTGTCTCAGGCACCGGGCAATAATTCCAGCCCTGTCCCTTTAAATCGAGGGGACAGGTGTTGCCTGGAGCGATGGCCCCTTGAGATCAACGATGTTAGCTTACGCGGTCCAGGGCCGAAGCCACCGGACCCTCCGGTCGAAACCAGCTTGAAAGTGGATGAAAGGAATAAGAAAAAAAGAAAGAAAGGAGAAAAGAAAGCTAGAAGTAAAGAAAAGAAAAGAAAAAAACATGTGAAAGATATTTGGGTGGTTGGCTGGTTTTACGGCATGTCAACACTTGCTGGGTTATTTTATGCCGAGGTCAGTTTTACAATTATAATCTCCAATTATATTGGAAACAAATAATAAAAAACGTAACGTATATATATTTGGCTAGATTTAGCATAGTATGACACAAGGCGAAAGCAGTAGGCCACACAGTGCGGATCAACCTCTCTACTCAAATTTAATGTTTTGCTCGCAAATGATTATCCTGCAAGCAGGAAGAAATTGAGAAAAGCAAGAAAAGGAAGGAGAGGAATATATGAAAAGAAACATGAAATAATGAAAGGAAGGAGGTAAGGAAGCTAGAAGTAAAATAAAGAAAAGAACAAAAAACAAAAAAAACAGACAGGTGAAAGATGGTTGGTTGGTTGGTTTTACAGCATGTCAACACTTGCTGGGTTATTTCATGCTGAAGTCAGTTTTACAATTATAATCTCCAATTATATTCAAAACAAAAACATGACGTATATATATTTACGAACCGCACCGCTCGAGTAAGATGCAACACAAGGTTAATTTCTTAAGCAGAGTTTAACACGTTTGAATTCCGGTTTTCCTTCTCCTAGACTGGTTTCCCAGGCAAGGTTAAAGAGTCCAGCCTGACCTACTATTTACTCATAGCTAGAGGGAGAGTAGTTGGATACATGTCTTTCTTATGTGAAATGCAAACAGCCTCACCCAAGACTTGAACTTGGGTCGACGAGTCCATTTCCTACGACTCTAACCATTATATATATATAATGTCGATATCAGCTAGACAGCGAGGGAGTCCATCCTACTTACACTCTACCGACTGAGCTAAACCGGCCCTTCGGTGTGAGTATGTATGCCTAGACACGTAACATATATGTAAGTATATGCATGTGCTGTTAGGTATCAATGATTTCTATATGTTAAAGATATATATCCCTGAACCACAGGAACTGTATAAAATAAGGTGTAAATACAAGAGAATTATCTCCCTTGCTTTGCCTGGCTATCCTATTGTGTGGGTACAAAATGCCATTTGACACAGGTAAAAAGTCACATGTGCGTGTGGCGCAAGTTTTTAAAGTCTTTTAGCAGGCAGGAACCGAGGAGACAAGAAGGTTAGTGTCATCACGGAGCTTTTCCTCCTTTTCTCAATTTTTATTAGTTTGTATTAGAGAAACTACATAGTCCTTTGTCTTCTATTGTAGTTTCACGTTGAAGACGCAGGAGGATAAGTGACAACTCCCGTATTTTTGTAAATAAAAGTGTCTTCACCAGTCGACTCTGTCATACTCATTTCTTGCCTGGGTGTTGCCGTCACATAAGGCCTTAACCTTAACTAAAAAAAAACCCCAAAAAACAAAAATAACCAACCAATTAAAAATGATTAAACACAGGCGAAAATATTTGACAAAAAACATGGATAAATAAATGTATACCAGGAACCTTTGACGTAACAATGAGGAACTCTGATAAATCTAAAACTTGTGTACATAGCAGCATTAGCGGACACCATAAATAAAAAAACAACACAGGCTTATACAGGAACGAGGGACTAATAATCCCGAGAAAGTGCAATGGACCTAAAAATAAATAAAATTATAACACAGTTCATAAAAAACATTGAAACAAATAGGATTCGATATAGATATAAAAAGTAACAAAAAGCGACAGAATTTGTCGACGTTACGTTTAATCTAATAAGAATAATAGAAAACAAAATGACGGTTCACTTTACTTACACACAACCTCCAACCACCCACCGCCCATAATCAAACGAACTTCACAGTCCACTTGTCATAGGTTATCTGGAAACTGATTAAACGAAACCATTTTCAATAAAGCAAAAAAAGACTACGCAGTTGCACTAAAAAACAGTAGTTTTTCGGACATACTAACATACACTGCGAGCAGGATAAAACCCAAAACCAAAACAAAAAACAAGCAGAAATAGAAACATTATTTGGTTCAATCCACAATACAATAAAAATGTAAAAACTAGGAAAATATTTATGATAAATAAACAATTCCCTACATCAAACAAACTATATCAAATATTCAACTGGAATACACTAAAACCAAATTACAGCCGTACAGAAAACATGCTACAAATAATTTAAAAGAAGTACTTTGTCTGAAGACCACTTAAGCAAGATACTGCCAGTAACAAGGCGCCGTTGACTCTATGTTCATACTACCTTAATTTATATATAAATGCTCTATCCATGATATTGAGCACTGTTTACTTGTAAAGTTAGCACCCATATTATGTATATAAGAAGTAAACAAACAAACAATGTGTTTTGATATGACTTTTTTAGCCGACAATTTTTGGGAGAATATGTGCTTAATTGAAGTCGTACCTAATTTTTAAAATTAATTAATTAATAATTAATGAATTAGACAGGATTACTTATTCAAATGTAAGGCTAAACAAATCGAGAGATTGCAGAGATTGATTTTTCTCGATTTGTTTAGCCTTAAAATCAAAATCTGTTAAACTCCACTTGAGAAATAGACCTTGTGTCATATTCTGCCAGTGCATATATATATATATATATATATATATATATATATATATATATATATATATATATATATATGTGTGTGTGTGTGTGTGTGTGTGATAAATAAGTACACACGCGAAGGTATATATATATATATATATATATGTTGGAAGGATAAATAAATAAAGGAAAGAAAATGTTGAATGGAATGTGTACATGAACAAACTCCTGATCGACACACGTGTTGGTAACTCATTAAATCAATTTGATCCATTAAACATTTTCTTTCCTTTATTCATTTATCCTTTCAGCATATTGTCGGATTCATTTCCATTTTCAACTTACATATATATGTATGTATATATATATATGAGAGAGAGAGAGAGAGAGAGAGAGAGAGAGAGAGAGAGAGAGAGAGAGAGAGAGAGAGAGAGAGAGAGAGAGAGAGAGAGAGTGTGTGTAATAGTTGCTGATAATTATTATCATGGTTAAGACTAAATGTTTTTCCATTTAAATTTACAACCGAAAAATAAAATATGTTCCACTGATATGGTCTCATAAAGTTTGTGTAATTTCATTTTGGGCAGCCAGTAATATTCTTTTCTGATGATCTCATCGTTGCCATCTCATAGCTTTCATAGAATATTAATAGTTCTTAATATGCTACGCCACATTGTATTGGTGTTTCTTTTTTTTTTTTTTTAATGCACAATGGACTTCTAGAACGTCTCCATCGTTATTACTATAATAGGAAGTCAATTTGATTATCTCCCTTCCATTTTAGAACTCTTCAACCGTTAAGTCTTGAATATGAAATGAAACTAAACGGAACAAAATAAAGCCTAAACTTTCTCTTCGCTCTATCAGATTCTCTTATTTTTATTTTTATTGCTTTTCGTTATTCTGTTTTTTTTCTTTCTTTTCTTTTCTCCCCTCTATTATTTGTCGTTTCAATTTAAAGGGTCAGAGGTTACTGTTAGAGCGTAGACATATACAAATAACGGATGAGTATACGTGGTAGTGTTTTTCTTTGCTGGTAGAGGTGTTGTTTTTTTTAGTTTTTAGTTTTTTTTATTTGTTATATTATATTTTTTTTTAAGAGATAGATGATGGATCCGAAGATAATCTCGAATAAGGCCGAAGCTCCCCTCGCTCTTTTATTCCCACCTTCCGCCTTAACTCTTTATGTAAAAATAAAAAAGAAAAAAAAAAAAAAAGAAAAGAAAAGAAAGAAAGAAAGAAGAAATCTGTCGTTTCACCGGGGATATCCTTACATTACATGCCAAGTTGAGTGGGCTGGAACAATGATCCATGAAATTATATTTGGCATGAGCCTACCAGCTGTGTGGCGCTCGTGGTGCGACCCAGACATAAACCCAATTGCAAAACTTGAACAAAAATTTCGAACACCCCTACCCCCGGGACATACAAAAAAAAAATGCGTGTGTGACTACACGTAAACCACAAGCGCGTGGCGTAACGGTTATCGTCTTAGGAAATAATTCGGTTTAGTTGGTTAGATTTTTGCTGCATGTCAAACCTTTTAGGGTTATTTTATACCGAAGATGTTTTTTTAATTCATTAATAGGTTGTGGAGAGACATGGTCAATCATACTTATAGTTACAGATTCGACGCTGTAGATTTTGGTATTAAATAATCTATATATTAATACGCGTGTTCCTAAATCTACCGTCCGTTATCATCCTGCAACACCCTCTGGTTAAAAATGAGACAGTCCAAATCGTACATGAAGGTAAGAAATAAAATAAAAAACAGAGAGAGAGAGAGAGAGAGAGAGAGAGAGAGAGAGAGAGAGAGAGAGAGAGAGAGACTTAAATCAAGATTATTATACAAGATTTTACTACATGTCACCCTTTTAGGGTTATTTTATACCGAAGATGTTTTCATTCTTGATGGGTATTCAAATATTTTAAACTCAACTTTTTTAAACACATTTTTAAAACTAACTTTGTTTCTCTATTTAACTCATAGATTGGACACTAACAGGGACCCTAACTCTGGGTCACGGCGGACCTGGGAGTAATGGAGATGAAGGGGTACTCCACACTTCCCAGAGCTCCAGAATGGAACTTCATGACTAGATGCAGTTTAATAACGTCATACCCAGGACACGAAATAGTTTGGTTTCTTTGTTTAAATGAACTAGTTCAAAATAAAAAAAAACGCTCTCCGGGCGATGTAAAATAGATTTTTGAAACATATTGCCTGAGGGGTGGGAGTAAAAAATTCAATGTCAGCGAGTTTGTACACTAAGTAAGTAAAATCATCAAATTCATTAAAGGATTAAAAAATAAAACTATTTGAAATGTAAACTTTAAATATGTATTAAAACAAAACAAACTATATATAGATATATAATACCAGTCATGTATTTATTAAAACTTGTTTTAAAAAACAATGAGGACTGTCTAATGTTGCATGTTCAAATTTTGAGTGTATTTATTGAATAAATAAATAAACACACTCAAAATTTGAACATGCCAAAAATCGTAGAATAAATTTTATTCTATGTTATGACGATTTTGGGTAATGTGATGTAAGCAGTGGCGTAATTTTTGTTACTGACAAAAACCGGAAGCGAATCTCCATTATTAATAGATAAGAACTAAAGTGTAATCCAAACATTGTCTTACGGTAATTTTCAGATTGTGTTTGGACTGAAAATATTCAATCAGTGTTCTCTTCAGCTTAGGATAAGTCATTTTTGTTCAAACTTTGTGTGTATTTATTCTATGTTATGATGATTTGGGGTAATGTGACGTAAGCAATGACGTAATTTTTGTTACAGACAAAAACTGGAAGCGAATCTCCATTATTAATAGAATATCAACCTTCGTGGGTAATTTAATGCCAAAGCTATCCTTGTAGAAGAACAGTAATCATACTATTTAACCCACGACTGGGAGGATAAGGGGATTCATATCTTTTCCAAGTGTATTAGTTCAAAAGTGAACATAATACCGTGACTAGAGTTCAAAATCAATTTGATGTCGCAGTCCAGCACGACTGGGTAGGAAAAGTGATCTATTAAGAATTATCTCCTATTACACAAACTATCTAAGTAAAACGAACAAGACACACTGGACACGTAAGGGCGAACTCATAAGTGATGTTCTCCCTTGGACATATGAACATACGAGAGTGGGCCGCCAGCAAAAACTTACATTGATCAGAAATTACATTTTGACCTTACTACCAAATGGTATATGCACAAACCAGAATCCGTCCACGAGAATAACACGAAAATCTCTCTGAGATTTTGAGATATAAACGGATCACCCAATGCCGACCATATGACCCGGTATAATGGTAATTAACAAGAAAAAAATTGTCATCTAGTGATGACCACAGCAGACCACAGAGTAAAAATGAATGAAAACGAAAAGATATACAAATACTTGAACCTTGACAAAGAACTGAAAATAAATTATGAGGGTGAAAGTGATACTTATTGGTGTCCTCGGAACGGTCCCGAAAGGTTTGGAAAAAGACAATTGGAAATAAGTGGAAGAATCTCGACCATCTAGACAAAAGCATTGTTAAGATCGGCTAGTATACACAGAAAAGTGTCGGAGACTCGAGGAGACTTGTTGTCACTTAGACTCCAGTGAAAGACCACCAGCTAATGCTGGTATGAAAAACTTGCAAGGAGTGATACAACAACAACAACAACAATAATAATAATAATAATATAATAATAAGAATAAGAAGAAAGAAGAAGAAGAAGTAGAAGTAGAACGAAACAAACTATCTCTTNTAACTTTTTGGCTGAAATAAAAACGGATCACCTTATCCAGCAAGAGAACCAGACCTTAGTATTGATAAACAAAAGAGAAGAAAACTTGCCAACTGTGGATTTTGCAGTTCCAGCAGATCATAGGTGAAGCTAAAGGAAATGAACAAAAATGGACAAATATCTGGACCTTGCCAGAGAACTGAAAAAGTTATGGATATGAAAGTGAAAGTGATACATTGTAGTTGGTGCAACTTGGAACGTCCAAAAGGTTTGGAAAAGGTTTGGAAAGTTTGGAAATCAGAGGAAGGATTGAAACCATTCAGTGAACACTGCACTGCTGGCAATATGCAGATAGTCAGAAGAGTCCTGGAACTGAAGGAGACTTGCTGTCACTCAGACTCCAGTGAAAGACCATCAGCTAATGCTGATGTGAAACTCAAAGGAGTAAAATAATAATAATCAATCTTTCCAAAAAGATGTGGACATGAAGTGACGCTGAAACAATTGTAGTTGGGCCTTTGGATCAGTCCCAAGAACCTGAAAAAAAGATCAGAGAAGGACTGAGACCATCCAGACCACAGCACTGCTAAAATCAATTAGAATAGTCCTGCCTGACCTGGGTTGACGTTCTGTGTCACACAGGATTCAGTGAAAAAAACAAAAAAAAAAAACACAAAAAAAAAAAAACACCATTTTAAGACAGATGTGAAAAACTCGCGTGTGTAAAAATAAATAAAGTTTATTTTCTTCTAAATCAGATACAACAATTTCATTATTTCTCGTTGATACGATGAAATAAAAAAAAAAACAAAACAAAAATTAGTATATCTGCGTTATCGACCATTGTCCCAATCTTCATTTTATCGATCAACGTCTGCTTCGGCCGATATTCTAAGGTATATAGGTTAAGACAGTCTAAGTGACAGTTATCTCTAGAACCCGAGTTCATCCTGAGTGAAGCAGTATAGAAAAATAATTAATTAACACAACTCCTACCCAGCTATGGTTAGTGGAATGAGAACAGAATACCCCGTGGAATAAATAAAGGGTTAGGTTTCAAGTCCGTGATAGCTCCGATTACGACAAGAAAGTTCCGAGTTCGAAAATCCGAGAGTTCCCGAGTCCGAGAAGGTTCGAGTTCGACAAGAAATACCTGAAGAAGGCCGGAGGCATAATCAGCCGAACGTTGACAGATAACAATGAAGATGGGACAATGGTCGAATAACGCAGAATAATACTAATCTTCAAGCCTATCTCAACATATCAGAGAAATAGCAAAAACAAAACAAAAAACAAAAACAGATTATTACCTATTATTTTAGTAGATCAATTCGCATACCTAAGTGGTAAATATCCACAGAAGACGATGTCATATACAGCATAGGAAAGGCATGGACTGCATAGAGATATATCGATCATATGGAAAAATCTAATCACTCTGATAAGATAAAGCGAGAATTCTTCAAGCTGTAGCCGTGTCAGTGCTACTGTATGGTGACACCACTTGGGTTTTAAACGAACGCTTAGAGAAACGCTAGAATGGGAACTACGCAAGGATGCTGCATACTATCCAAACCAAATCCTGGAAGCAACACACCACATAAAGCAGCTGTATGCCACTTATCCAATCACACAAACCTCCAAGTAAGACGAACAAGACAGGCTGAACACTGTCGGGAACTAGGGCGATTCACAAGTACGTTCTTCTGTGGACATGTACACACGAGTGGCCGACCAGCAAAGACTTACATTGTCAGCTCTGTTCGGATACGGATGTCGTGAGGGAGGATTGCCAGGAGCGATGGCCATAGGGTAGGTGGTGAGAAGAGTCATGGGTGATTCGTGCTGTCAGCGTGCAGTGATTATGATGATGAGATGATTACAAAACTCTACAGCATTTAATATCTGTTAACAGAATAGAATTACATTAAACATATATAATGCAGTGCACTTTGTTTTGGATGAAGGAGGTTGTGGAGAGTCATGATTCATCATACTTATAGTTAAGATTCGACGCGCAGATTTTGGTATAAATAATCTATATATTAATACGCGTGTTCCTAAATCTACGTCCGTTTCATCCTGCAACACCCCTCTGGTTAAAATGAGACAGTCCAAATCGTCCATGAGGTAGAATTAAAATTAAAAGAGAGGAGAGAGAGAGAAAGGAGAGAGAAGAGAGAGAAGAGAGAGAGAGAGAGAGGAAGGAGAGTTAAATCAAGTTATTATACTTTTTATGTATTGAATATTTAGCAAAATATCTCTTAAGTAAACAAATCAACACTGTAATAATTAAATTATCATATTGTAGTATATCCACAGGTCCTGCTAGTACCTAATAATACCTGTTTTATTTGTATAATGTTCCACCAGAAATAATAAAATCATGTTATCTTAGTTAGGCAGAAAATTATACATTCTATGAAATATCGGTAGGGTGTACATTTTCGTTATAACGCGATAGAGTTTGGTTATGACTAACACCTATGATACCTGTTTTTATTGTATAATGTTCCACCAGAAATAATGGATTCTTATATCTTAAGTTAGGCAGAAAATAACATTTTAATGAAAGGATCTAGGATGTACTTTATTACATTTAAAGCTATAGAGTTTAGTAATAAATAATACTATATTTTGGTTAATGATTCCACCAGAAATAATGCAATCTGTGTATCTTGGTTTTTATGAATATTGGGTGGGGTGGATCTAAATTAAGGGTGCGGGTGTTTAGTGGCGGTGTAGCTAATGTGCAGGTGTGTGTTCGAACTCCAGTTGCGTCATTAATTTTATTTTCGACAAAACCCTTTGGAACGGTATGGTCTCCTTATCGTCCAGCTATGGTTGATAGAAACCACTGTTGCTTCTACAAAGGATGACATTGCATAAATAACCCAGAAGATTGATATTTCACTAAATAAGGAAATTAAACCAAAACCAAACTTATTTATGAGACTACTGAAGTGTTTGGATTGTAATCGAATTCTCTCTCTCTCTCTCTCTATCATATATATATATATATATATTATACAAAGTCATCCACAGACACATGTTTCGACGTTTCGTCTATTCAGTGTGCTCAGGACTCAGCAACTACCTCTGACAGGAGCAAAACCGACTGACTTTCGTCCGCCCGATTCGTTAACCTCTCGGCCTTTGACAGCTGCCCAAAGGGATGATGTTTAAAACTATTAAATACAATACATTGTTTATATATTTTCGATCACCAGAGAGATCCAGTTCTGTAACAGACATCATTGCTTTATGCTGGCGTGAGAGTTAATTTAAGCCACCCCTAGAGAGCTCTACCGAGTTTTGGGAGCATTAATAAGTCATCCACAGACACCGTATTTCACGTTTCACACATACACACACACACACACACACACACAACACCACATAATATATCATATATTATATTATATATATATAGTGTGTGTTGGTGTGTGTGTGATGTTTATTAGGGTATGACTGATCATTGCTCTCCACCCAGCTCCTTATCTTGTTAACTATTTTGCTCTGCATGGTGTTATTTATCAAGATCCTGTGGTCCGCCGACGGCAAACGCCAACTAGATGTCAAGTTCTTTCTTTCTTTTTAATTAACAAAGGTTTCGGTGTTCTGGCAGTACAGGTGATCATTTGTATCTCAAAAACCCAGAGTATATTATGAGTCTCAATCTCTATGTCAGATCTGATTTGTGCATATCTAACCAATTGATAGTATGATCAAATTCTAATTTCTTGCGCGTTCTTAGTGGATCGTCTTCCCCACACAGTTGTACCTTGACTGTACTCCTTTTGTCCTAGTTTTCTAGACCCCTGGGACCGTTCCTAGGGCACCAATTTCAATTGATACGACTTTCACCCCCATGTTCCACGTTTCTCAGTTCTCCGGTAAAGTATTTGTCGATCTTTTTGCTCTCTCTTCATTTCACTCAGTGATCGGCCCGGGCGGGCAAAATCCACGAGATGACAAGTCTTCCTCTACTTGTCAATCAAAACTAGGTCTGGTCTCCTGACGGGATTAGGTGATCTGTTGTACCTCAAAGTCCAGAGAATTATTATTTTATTATTATATTATTATTATTATTATTATTATTATTATTATTATTATTATTATTATATTATTATTATTTTTCACTCCTTTTGAGTTTTTCACATCAGCGGTGAGCTTATGGTCTTTCACTTGAAGTCTGAGTGACAACAAGTCTTCCATCAGTTCTCCAGGACTCTTCTTGAGTATTCTGGCATTGCAGCAGTGCAGTAAGCTGGATGGTCTCAATTCTTCCTCTGAGTTCCAGTTCCTCCTGTTTTCACCCAGGCTTTTGGGACCGTTCCAGTGCACACACTACAATTGTATCCTTTGACCGCTCACTATTATCACAGCCTTTTTTAATTCTCTGCGAAGTCCAGGTATTTGTTATCCTTTTCGTTTTCCTTCATCTCACCCTTGTGATCTGCTGAACTGCCAAGTCTACACTTGACAAATATTCTCTTTTGTTGTTAATCATAACTGAGTTTGTCTCCTGGCTGGATAAATCGATTTTACCCTCTTGCGATTTTCAGGGCTAGCGTTAGCTGATGGACTTTCACTGGAGTTTGAGTGACAACAATCTCTTCAGGTTCCAGTGCTCTTCAGAGTATACTCGCGATCTTTCACAATTGTGTTCTGGGTGTCTCCAATTCTTACTCTGATTTCCATTCTCTCTTAGGAATATATATAAACTCTTTGGCACGATGTCACAATGTTGCACGATTTAGAATGGCATCAATTTCAACTGTCATATTCACATTTTGTCAATGTCCAGTTATTTGTTAACTTTTCATTTTCTTTCGGCCTTCATCTGGAATCTACTGGACTGCAGAATTATTATTATTATTATTATTATTATTATTATTTAATTATATTTACTCCTTTTGAGTTTTCACATCAGTGTTAGCTGATGGTCTTTCACTGGAGTCTGAGTGACAGCAAGTCTCCTCAAGTCTCAGGCTCTCTGAGTATTCTTGCAGATTGCAGCAGTGCAGTGTTTCTGAATGGTTCTCAATTCCCTTCTCTGATTCCAACTTTTCCAACCCTTTTCCATCCTTTTGGGACTTGGTCAAGTGCAACCAAACCACAATTGAGATCACTTTCACTTTCATATCCATAACTTTTTCAGTTCTCTGGACAGGTCCAGATATTTGTCAATTTTTCATTTTCCTTAACTTCACCCTGTGATCCGTGCACTGCCAAAATCCACAGTTGAACAGTTCTTTTCTTTTTTGTTAATCAATATTATATTATTATTATTATTATTATTATTAATTAATTATTATTTTCATTATACACAGAGCTCTCTATTCTCTCTCTCTTTCTCTCTCTCAACACACCCAAAAAGAATAGTGACCGTGTTTACTCTTCAACAATCAAATGATAAATGACAGTCTCTCTTTTGTTGAAATGTTCCGATCCTGCTAGGTAGCTGCAACTGTCAACCATTTTTCTTTTTTTTAGTTTGAGTTTGAGTTTTGTTTAACGGCATATCAACCTCTGTGGGTCATTTAATGCCGAAAAGGTTTTGGGATTTCAGTCTTTAAAGTAGTGGTTTTATGGGGTTTGAGTTTTGTTTTAACGGCATATCAACCTCTGTGGGTCATTTAATGCCAAAAAGGTTATTTTGGATTTCAGTCTTTAAGTAGTGGTTTTATGGGGTTTGAGTTTTGTTTAACGGCATATCAACCTCTGTGGGTCATTTAATGCCAAAAAGGTTATTTTGGATTTCAGTCTTTAAAGTAGTGGTTTTATGGGGTTTGAGTTTTGTTTAACGGCATATCAACCTCTGTGGGTCATTTAATGCCAAAAAGGTTATTTTGGATTTCAGTCTTTAAAGTAGTGGTTTTATGGGGTTTGAGTTTTGTTTAACGGCATATCAACCTCTGTGGGTCATTTAATGCCAAAAAGGTTATTTTGGATTTCAGTCTTTAAAGTAGTGGTTTTATGGGGTTTGAGTTTTGTTTAACGGCATATCAACCTCTGTGGATCATTTAATGCCAAAAAGGTTATTTTGGATTTCAGTCTTTAAAGTAGTGGTTCTATGGAGATATTCGTTATGTTCTGTTATATCTTGTTGAAAAGGTTGCTTTTTTTTTATAAAATTTAAAATGTTTTCAGGGTTTCTATTCTTAAAGATGTCCCTCAGGTTTCTTACTTGATAGTAATTGGCGCGGATATGTTTAAGGCTGTTACAATTTAGAAGGATATGTTTGGTTGTAAGTTGTACTTTGCATGTTGGGCAAAATTGCATTATCTAATCAATCAGATATACATTTGCCAAAAGCTTCAGATTGATTCATAATTTTCCCAACTCATATTTTAAGCAATTTTCCATCACCAGAAACAAATATCCTTTGAACCCCTGAACACGCCCTGATTACCATCATTTGAGACACTTTCCATTTTTATTTAAAACACATTTCATAAAAATGATGCTATAAAAACTTGCTGCTTTAATGTATTTGAGGTACTTCTTTTAACATTTTCCAACTCGATTTGTAAATGCATTATTAAGAATTAACACACACAACACACACACACACACACACACACACACATATATAGATATATATATTCATTTATGGGTACTACTATGTGAAAATAGTGTAAGTAGTTAATCCAATAGGGCTCAATATATTGTGGATATAGAGCATTAATAGTCGTAGAAGTTATTTCCCGACCGCAGTTTCGGTGTTACTCTAACACCTTCATCAGGTGGAATGAGTGGATATTTTCGGTTACTTTATATAGCTAGACTGATATTTCTTTAATTCTTCCTGAAATTTAATCTTAGTGGGCTGCTAGTTTGTAGTTGAGGTTAAACTCCTCCTATCTTGACCTACGT
>CM042147.1:125888508-125916008 GCA_023376005.1 Doryteuthis pealeii | reverse complement strand
AGAAGGTAAAGGGGCACTGGAATTTACTAATCGCTGGTTGACTGCCCAACACAATAAGTGCTGAGGGTGAAGAAGGTAAAGGGAGCGCTTGAAAAAATGACTCGCCGGTTGACTGCCCAACACGATAAGTGACTTTCATCAAGGAATTTAATTTCGGCGCCAATATCGTATATAGGGGCACTCCAGAATTGGGACCTCGTCACTAGATAGGGTTTAACGTTATACCCAGGACATTAAGACCCTCAGCCACTACTTATATGATAAAAGGGCTGGGGGCTGCCATAAGAGGAATACGGTCGGGACAATCATATAGTTGCTAGGGATTGACGTGACAAGCCGATTAATCAAAGGGGGCCTCTCTGAGCGCCCGTCTGACCCAATTCAGGGCCAAAATGTTGTATGTCATGGATTGCTCAGCTACTAGGATTCCGTTCTTAAACATCACAGATCACCACTCATGGTCAACATTGGGGGTGTCTTACCCCTCTGCAGAGGTGCAGCCCCGGCCGACAGAGCGGAAGTATATTTTATTGCCTGAGAAAACTTAATAGAAGAGAATACAGATGTTGGGATCATTTCCGTTACTTGAACGCTTCTCCGTTAGGCAACAAGGTGTCTTTGCGACTGGTGATATAAAAGGCTAGTACCGCGAAAGTCAAATCCTCTTAGACTTTCCAACCGTCAGAGGTAACACACCAGTTGCGTCTCCTATCCATAGGACAGTGGGACTTGCCCCCTCCAGGTATTCCGTGTACCTTATACACGAGAGTTTTCTCATCTCCCGTCTTCGCAGAGGTAACACGTGCCAGTTGTGTCTTTGGTCTACATGACTGGGGACTTTGTTTCCCTAGGCATTCCGTGCATTAATAGAGACGCGTGGCATAATGGTTAGAGTCATAGGAAATGGACTCGTCGACTCGAATTCAAATCCTAGACAAGGCTGTTTGCATTTCACATAGCGCTAATACCATTGGGAAATGTATGAATCCATATATTCTCCCTCCAGCTATGGGTAGACTAGGCTCTTTAACCTTGGATAGGTAACCAACATAATAGAAGGAAACTCTGAATTTGAAAATCCTGAGGTCAGTCGTTGATTGGGTTTGTGCACCAATTCTTTCCTAACGACTGTGCCAAAAAGTGCGAATGGTCCAACACAAGCCTTCGTCACTATAAACAAACCTCGGCATTAAATGACCCATTGAGGTTGATATGCCGTAAAACCAAACAAACCAAATAAACAAGCCACTGTGTAGGTTGTTCATTGGATGAACCCTCATGCGTCGAAATCGACGAGATTCTTGCTATCGTTTTATTTCTACTTTATTCTCGAACTGTTAATTTTATTTTCTCCTCTAACCGTAAACTTCCTCGGACTATATGACCTTAAGGCACCCCTTTTTGATCTCGATTAAGAAAGGACATGTTTTTCATTTACACCGTCAATATCCGGTTGTTTTAACAGACGATTTTTAGATTTTTTCTAAAATTATAAAACTAACCCCTTACCGTAACCCCTAACAAACAACCGGATATTGACGGTGTAAATGAAAAAACATGCCCTTTCTTAATCGAGATCAAAAAGGGGTGCCTAAAGGTAATATGGTCCCATCCTCTCGCGCTATGGAGACACGCCTTGAGTAACGGTTATCATCGTAGGAAATGGAATCGGCGGCCCAGCATTTCTTACTTGCATAGTTTACGAGATGGGAGGTAAATGGTCGTACACCTGCTGTTTTGTAGGGTGTCCGTTTCCAGGATTTATTAAGAATAGAATATAGTATCTTTGTGTAGTTGCCCACCAGCTAAGTTGACCCTGTGTCACATCCCGTGGAGAGTTTGGGTAAATGCGTTTTATAGAAGAAACGAAAGTTGGTTGTATATCGTTTCCTTGTTCAGAATAAATGCAAGGACAATTCACGACGGAGTAATCTATTAATAATGGAGATTGGCTTCCGGTTTTTGTCTGTAACAAAAATTACGTCACTGCTTACGTCACATTACCCAAAATCGTCATAACATAGAATAAATACATTCAAAATTTGAAAATGCAGCATTAGACATTCCCCATTGTTTTTTTTAAAAGTTTTAATAAATACATGACTGGTATTATATATCTATATATAATTTGTTTTATTTTAATACATATTTAAAGTTTACATTTCAAATTGTTTTATTTTTTAATCCTTTAATGAATCGGAATCCGCACCATGTTAGAAGCTGGAGCGGCAAACGCACACCTAAAACCAATTCTACAGAGCTCAACAAGTTACAAGGAACAAAACTCTCAAAGATTTCAGCTAAGTTCCGCAGGCATTTTTATCTGCAACACAACCCTTAACCCTTTAATTACATTCAATTCTCCACAAACTACATTTTACCTACCAAACACATTGAGCTCTTTGAATTCCTTTTGGACTCTTTGGACTCTTTAAAAACTCATTTGGTTGTTTCACTTTATTGTATACCCCTGTTTGATATTTGTTTTATGTTTTACATGTTCAGTAAACATTTTGTTCTATAAAAAGTCGTTTGTCTCCTTTCTTCAAAAGCAGTACCCATCTCCTCACTGCGTTCGAAGTACGGTTTATTCTCGTACAAAACGTAGGGTCTAAACAGTACTTTTCCGGGGACAAAAATCCCCACATACCAGCCCACAAGAAGGAAGAACCTGCTTTATTGGGGATAAGATACAAACACGAACGAACCAAACCCTATATAGATTTCTTACACTTCTGCAGAGATACAGTCAGCATATTCTAATGCTCCAGTCGTAAGTGACACTTAAGAGATTAACTGATTTAAACATTTTTGTTTTTTAACTGGATTATTAATCCTAACTAAGCATTAATGTCATAAAACTACCTCCTGCCTTTGTCTCTTTCCGTTTTCGTTCCTTAAATTTCCTTTCAGCTTATCAGCCCACAAGAAGGAAGAACCAGCTTTATTGGGGATAGGATACAAATACGAACGAACTACCCCCCCATAAACTTCTAACCTGTTAAAAATCATTTTCTATATTACATATTGCTATTATATCATATTGTATGAAATAGATACAGATCATAAATATATCACAGATGAATATGTGCGCCAAATGTGTACCAAAACGTAATACAGTTAATTTACCATTGCCGTACATGTGTTGATATTATATTATACCACAGAGGCGTTGTACGTTATTAGCCCACTACGTGTACCAGCAATACATTCAAAACTGATGCAATAAAAGAAAGTGGCAACATCAGTGAGGAGAAACTGGCGTATGAACAAACGTAGGCAAGGTGTTAAAATGGTTTTGAGTTTGAATTTATAAATGACCCCCATTTAAAAAAACCAACAACAAAAGAACAAAAAGCTTAGGTGAGATTTTCACGTACATTGGCTTATTTACATAATTCACATTATTTACTCGTAATGATCAGAACACTATAAGTGCTTATAAGATATAATTATAAGTGAGGGGAGGCAGGGAGTTTGAATTCCTAAATGACCCCCTCCCCCTCCTCCCCCCAAAAAGCAACAATAAAAGAACAGAAAGCTTAAGTGAGATTTTCACGCACATTGGCTTATTAGACACTCGTAATATTCAGAACACTCTATAAGTGCTTATAAAATATAATTATAAGTGAGGGGAGGCGGGGAGTTTGAATTCATAAATGACCACCTCCCCCCTCCTCCCCCCAAAAAAGCAACAATAAAAGAACAGAAAGCATAAGTGAGATTTTCACGCACATTGGCTTATTAGACACTCGTAATATTCAGAACACTCTATAAGTACTTATAAGATATAATTATAAGTGAGGGGAGGCAGGGGGTTTGAATTCACAAATAACCACCTCACATATATTATGACATTGAATGGAGGATTATAAAAAGATCCACGACACCAAACAGCTTGGAAAGCAGATGCAATCTATGCCTGGAAGAGAAGATTCAAATTATAAAGTATAGAGAAAGAGACAAACTGTTGAATCAGAGAAACAAAATTGTAGCAATGTGCCAATACAAAGGCAGTTTCAGAATATCTTAAAGCCCCTTACAATAGCCTTGTGTTGCATCCTGCTCATGCGGAGGGTTTGGTATATATATATATATATATATATATATATATATATATATATATATATGAAGTAGGTATAAGGATAGTGAACAAGAAATGATAACTCAAAACAAATCTAAGAGTTGAAATATTTCGCACCAAATCACATGTACATGCACGTAATTTTGCTTTCAATAAAATCATTTGACTGAAGATGTCCTTATAAATCGGACGAAATATTTCAACTCTTAGATTTGTTTTGAGTTATCATTTCTTGTTCACTATCTTTATACCTACCTCATAATGTAGGATTCTACTCCATCCATCCTATCTTCATATATATATATATATATATATATATATATATATATATAAAAGTAAAGTAAAGTCGGTATCAGCCAATCAGCGAGGGAGTCTATCCCCTTCACTAGCGCTTGACCAAGGAGATTATCTTTGCGTCACCCCCCCCCCCAAAAAAAAAAGAACAAAAAGCTTAGGTGAGATTTTCACGCACATTGGCTTATGAGACATTCGTAATATTCAGAACATTACTCAAGTGCTAACAAGTTAGAGGTGGACCTTCGCCCAAAAACATTCGTCTGTGAGTCAGACTCTTAAATCATAAAATCAGATTTAGACTTAATGCTTGTTTTTTGGATATTTGATGTAAATGTTATTAATTGGTATTAACTTATTAGAATGAAACGGATTTAAATGGATTAAGACAATAGAATAAGCGGTCGGCGATTACTCATCGAGAATTAGCGGCGTTATTTTGCCGGTTACGTTAAAGTACATTCTGACGGAATTTTGTTCTTAATTATATTTTTTCTTTTCAAATCCTAATTCTTTGTTATTTGAATTCATATACTATCAATTCCCGTTATGTAAATCTTTTTGCGCATGCGCGCACGCGCGTGTGTGTGTATCTGTGGGGATTAAGATAAAATTAAAATAAAAAAAAATAAAAGATAACAAATTCCCATAAGCCTTCACACCGGAAGAACCCTCCGAGCATGTGCGGGGAAAAAGGACCCACTTCCGACCCCAAAAGAATCTCTCAGCCATTCTGACTGTGTCTAGACAATACTACTTGCCAGGGAGATATTTCCTTGCCACGTGGTGGCTATGACCTGTGAATAAAGCCTAAATCATAAAACCACTTTTAGCCTTTGTGTCTTTCTGTTTCTTTCCTTGGATTCCTTCCTTTTTCAGCGCGACCACCAATTAAGATGGGGTTAAAAGCAAACCCTAGGAACACGCACCAGGAATAACAAGCTAACTTTAAAAAAAACCCCTATAACATTAAACCCTTTGCTACTCCACATATCCACTGTAAAAAAAATCACCTATTACAAATTCACCTGATGCACAACTGTGAGTATCTCCCCCAGTGTCGGAACAAAGGGGAGTTAGAGAGGGGCAGTTACCTCGGGGCGCAGCTTCAGAGGTCGCAAAATCGCCCTAACCCAAAAGCTTTTATGGTACTACTAGTAGCGGCTACCCGGCGTCGCCAGGGCAGAGAGAGATTTTTTAAAGTTAGTCCCACAGATCCATTATTACTGAATCGTGAGTTGAATCCTCGTGGGATGCCCCATTTAAATCCCTATGTAAAAAAAATAGACCTTGCATTGGTCCAGCTACTCTGAAAAGAAATGCTAATGTCTACTATCTAAAATATTAAATGAAAAAACAAATTCCATGCTGTTATCATTTAAATTTTATTTTTTAATTATCTTCATGAATATAAATCAAATCTCTATTCTTTTTGCAACCCCCCCCCCAAAAAAAAACAAGCCCTGGTAATATCTAATATGTATATATATTTACTTTGTCGATAATTGTTTTATTTTCGAAGTTTCCTCCGGACATACATATACACACAACTGCCCTTTATATACGTATAGATAACATTGAAATTTTGCATTTCAAATAACGCAAATACCATTGGGAAAGGTATATATCCACATACTCTCCCTCTAGCTATGGTTAAGATATTAAGGCAGACTGGGCTCTTTCCCATTGGTTAGGCAAACTGTTTAGGAGAAGGAAAACTCTGAATTCAAACCAGTTAAACACCGCTTAAGAAATTGACCTTGTGTCACATCCTGTTCGTGTGGAATGGTTGGTAAATATGTATAACATTGAAATATATTGCCTAACTATTACCACTATACTCCTGAATTATGGATGCGTAGAATTTGAAAGTGGGCGGATAGGTGAAATTTTGAAAAATATGAATCAGTATTTACTGGCCATTGGAAAGGGGGGGGCGCCTGGCCGAGCTCTTGTCCCCCCCCCCCAGTGGACCACGACGGTAATTTTCACCTTTAGTTGTTAAAATTCCTTGCAAATAAGGCAGTTAGAGTAACCTCCCTTGACTTTCACTTTGAACTAAGCCGGTAGCTATTTTGAAAGTCTCCGTGCGAAATACACAAATCTTAGAAACTTTTTCGAAAACAATACAACTGCATGCTTTAACACAACAATATCATAAAACGTGTTCTTAATAACAATTAAGTTCATTTCAGATAATTTTATGCTAGGAATTTAGCCAATTGACTTTCACTTTGAAACAAGCCGGTAGCCATTTTGAAAGTGTCCGTGCAAAATAAACAAATCTTAGGATCGTTTCGAAAACAATACAACTAACATGCTCTAACTAAAAGGGCGCAGATAAATCGTGTCCCAGTGTTTTTTCTTCTTCCACCATTTCAAACCAACGGTAGATACATTTCAATATGTTCTTGGAAACGAAATACACTGTATGTGGTACAAGGTAGGAATTAGACAGCTTTAGTTGTTCATAGAGAAAAACTCTAAAATTTATTAAAAAAATAAAAAAAATTAGTTGGGGCCCATCAAATTTCTTGGGGACTCATTCAAATCAAATCCATGTGTTCCAGGATGCACCGAATTAAAAATCTATCAGCACCAATGATCATCTATTGTAACTTGTGCGTCATTTAAATGTTTGTGTATCCCTATGCCCACTTTCTATCATCTATTATAAATTCGCCTTATGTAAATATGTGTGTGCATCCACTTTCTATCGTCAATGATAAAAATCTGCGTATCTCCAACACATTATCTGTTATCTTATAAGAGTGATGCTGATAGCTTTTTGATTTAGTGTGTCCTAGGACGTACATATTTGCTTTGAATGAGTCCCCGGAAAAATTCATGGGTCCCAACTGAATAAATTGTAGGGTTTTTATTTACGATCTGGGGAAATAACTAAAGCCATAAATAAAAACCCTACAATTTATTAAGAAACTTTTGTTGGGATCCATAAACTTTCCCGGGGACTCATTCAAACCAAATATGTGCGCCTCCTACCTTGTAACCTATCCTCTGTAATTCATTTCTAAGAAACTAATGAAATGTATTTACAGTTAGCTTGAAATGGTGAGGGAAGAAAAAAGAAAAACACTGAGACGCATGGATGCGATTTTACTGCGTCCTTTTAGATTTTTGTGCGTCAGAGACGCAGGACACGTACCTGTCAGTATCTTTGTTCTAACATCAATTGTGTGTTTCTGCTTTATATCGTCTATTATACATTTGTGTGCTAAATCTCTCTCTCCCTCCCTGCCCCTCTCCCTCCCCTCTCTCTCCCTCCCTCTCTCTCTCCCCCTCTCTCTCTAGGTGTGTGTATACTTCTATCTTCCATTGTAAATTTTCATATATGCCCGCCATCTTTCGTCTATTAAAAATAATTCAGTTAAGCATTCGGTGTACCTGATACACGAGGGCCTTTCCAAACCAGTAAGTGATAATGTTATTCTGTATTCAGCACCCGCAAGACTTTAACTATAAAGACTCTCTATAGGACATTTCTATATACATATATATTCTTTGTATCCTCTATCCTGTTTCTGTGGTGTACCTAGCACAAGTGCCTGATGCAGATATTTATTTGGCCGCTCCTTAAAATTTCTAATAACACTTTAAAAAGCCGAAAATGTAATAATACATGTATATAAGTATATAAAATAAGAAAACAACCGTAGTAACTATTCATTTTCCCACAATTAAATTTTATAATCTTTATACACAAAAAAATAATAGGAAAGATATTTTTAAGAACAGATGAACGAATTGCGAAAATAAACGATTTACAAATAGATTTTACGAGCCTTCCTCTTCATAAAATCAAAATCAATTTTATCTTCAAGCTCACACTCTAAGGATGATATTGCTAAAACTGTATGTTACTGGATAGGACAGTGTGAATTTTTTGGTGAGAGATAGGAAGTTGTAAACTTATGAATTTCTACTTTCACCAAATGTTCACGTAGCACTGGGTCGAATTTTCAAATCAGTTGAACAAGATCCAGAAAATTTCCTTTATTTTCATTTGACTTCTCAACTCGAATGTGCTACCCCGTAAATTGGGCCGCCCGGGGAGGACTGGCCTCACTACCCTTGTAATTGTTTATAAGCTGTATATTCTTGTTAGGACAGCTATGAGGAAAAAAGAAAAAAAAAAGGGATCGTATTCTTAAAATACATAAAGCCAGACTGACCGACGCCAAAATTAAAAACTCCCGCGATCTGATGGATATTCTTAGAGCGGGGAAAGGTAAGGATTTTCTAGTAGGAAAGGGCAGTAAGGCATTATCAAGCAAAGGGGCCATCCACGAATACCAGTCTTCTCGAACCGGGTGAACTGAAATACAAGTAAGCTTTAACGCTTATAAGAATTTGTAAAAAAAAAATCATTAACCTAACCGCATCTTTGTAACTTGTTGTTCATTTGATACAATTTATAATCCATATATATATAAAAGGCAGTTGTGTGTATGTATGTATGGGTGTATGTCCAGAGGAAACTACAAAAATAAAACAATAAACAACAAAATGAATATATCACCAGTTATTGCTTTTTATGAAAAAATTATGAAGATTTGATTTGAATTTGAAGATATTTAAAAATTAAAATATACATAGATGTAGCATTGAAATTCTACTTAAAAATGTCCAGCATTTGTAAATCTCAAAAGTAAACAAATCAATTCACCAGGTTTTTTGCCCCCCCCCTAACCCAGGTGATGTTGGGTAGCTGCTTCTAGTACACATATAAAGGACAATTTTTGTTACGACTTCTTTGTTCATTACTTGTATTGTTTTACTTGTTTCTTTGAGGTTACATTTCACATAAAATTTATCTCCAACCAACATACAACACCCTTTTCTTGGTACATCACTGTGCCAAGGTATGCACAGTATAAATAATAAACGTTATTAATGGTTCTGTTCTACGAATGAAGATTTAGGAAAAGCTCAGTCGATAGAGCGTTCGGCTAGAAACCACAAGGTTCCTGGTTCGATACTGGCCCTCGCCAACTCAGCGTATGACTAGCACAGGGATCTGTGCGGTAAAGTGAGGATCTGATGGTAGGTGTGGCGCTCCACCTCAGACGCTAAAATAATCTCCTAGGTCTAGCGCTATTGAAAAGGGGATAGACTTCCTCGCCGTCTGGCAGATACCGACATTAGGCCGCCCCCGACGACTTTACTTACATGTTTTTGATTATAGTTATCCTATATTCAGATTTTGAGAACGTGGTAGCGTAACGGCTACCATCGTAGGAAGTAGACTCGGCTTTCCGACTTTTATCCTGAACGAGACTGTTTGCATTTCACAAAGTGTTAATAGCCATGGGAAAGGTATGGATCTAATTATTCTGTCCTCCACCCTACTATAGTTAAATATTATTATTATTATTATAGTATTAGTGAAATAGATCACTAGTTAGGACTGAGCCTATTCTAGTAGTGACCACCCCAAACGGAGTTTAACAGGTTTGTATTCAGAGTTTTTCTTCTCCTATGCTGGTTGCCTAACTACGGTTAAATGACCCAATCTGCCCTACTGTTTACCCATAGCTGGAGGGAGAGTAGTTGGATTCATACCTTTCCCAAGGGTATTAGCGCTATGTGAACTGTAGCTTCGTTCAGGATTTGAATTCGGGTCGACGAGTCCATTTCCTACGACTTTAACCATTACACCACGGTCTCCAAGTAGAGCAGAATGGGCTCTTTAACCTTGGTATAGCAACCGATCTAGCAAAGGGAAGACTGAATTAAAACTAGGCCTGGAGAGGGATGGCTCAGCCAGACTATTCTTGCTAAGACGTACTACATGAGTAGCTCTCCAACGACCAAAACCAGGTTACAAGGATAAATCTCCTCTTCGTTGTCAGGTTGTATAGTCTAAGGGCGATAACTCTTTCTTCAGCAAAATAGAATTGCAGCCGTGTTATTTTGTTTCCTAAGTCTATATTGAGCACCTCATATGGTGTAATAGGGACTGGCATTTTTGTCGTCTGCTACGAATTTTATAAGCGAATTAAAAATAATTAAATCTATTATTCAAGGTCAAACTTTGCCTAAATCGATAAGTAGTAACATAATGACCATTATTAAAAAAAGAAAAATGTTATTACATATGCAGTTTATTTTTAATAGATTTAAAACTATTTGTTTTGGTCAATTCGACGCGATCCGCTATTCTGTCTATTTTTCAATGGTTTTACGCGCTTGTTTACAAATTTTATGTAACATTCGCGATTGCAAAAAAATTTACAAAAAATCAGGTAATTATCCGATTTTAATGAAATTTTCAGTATTGATTTATCAATTAATGTATTTTAAAATGCATCAGTTATTTTATTTCAAAAACTTTAATTTATTATTTTTGCTATGAAAAAATAATATATAAAATTCATTTAAAATGGGAAAAGCCTGATGTTCAGTTTAAAATGTCATATTTTTAGATTCTAGAAATAAATATCTATTTAATGCAAACCTTATTTTAGACACATAAAGTAATAAGTTTTGAAGAAAAACTCGATTGAAAATGTACCCCCCCCCTTTTTAAGCATAAAAAATATCAATGTATAATTTTTTCTTTTATAAGATAATAGCCAATTGAATAATTATCGAAATGAGTAAAAGAAAATCTCAAAAAAATTAATTATTTATTATTTTTTTTACATTTTATTTTTCAATTTTCGGTACTTATTTTCTCATAGAAAAGCCACCGTAAATTTTTTTTGTTGTTGTTTCTATTCATAACTTCGGTCTTTTATCTCTTTATTTATACTGTAATTAGAAAACTATAAGACCAACTTTAAAAAAAAAAAAAGTTACGCCCCCAACATAGGGGGGGGGGTAAAAATAAGTGACCTGAAAAAAATGAGAATGTTTTGAAATAAAATAAATAATGCATTATAAAGATCATTCATTGATAAATAAACACTGAAAATTTCATTAAAATCCGATAATTCCCTGATTTTTGATAAATTATTTTTTTTGGGGGGCTAAAGTCATTTTGTCAAAAACGCATTTTAGGCTCAGTTTGCCAGTACCTAGAATTTGCAAGCTAGATTAGCAGACCATTGTTAGTGATTTCGATTCTCACTGGGTGCCCCGTAATTCTGGTATTGTGCCACAAATAAGCCAAACTTAGTAAATAGATATTCCTTAAGTTAGGGCTACCCAAAAATTCGGCTGCTAAAATTAATTAAAACGATTATTGTGTAGAACAAACATGAAAAGCTATACAAAGTCAGGTGGTCTAGCAGTATTGAAACTTCGGAACACGAAGAATATGAGATGAATGCCATACTTAACAAGAAGATACATTCACTACAAATAGATAAATAGAAAATGAAACTTCAAGTGAACAAAAGGCATCAATAGACTTTTAGGTGCTATTCGCAGAATTCCGTCCCGGTCCCCTGCCTTAAAAAACGCTAGGCGGTGTTAGCTTTAAAAAATTGTCGATAAAAACACCTTCAATGAAATATGAAAAAATGAACCGATTTTTATTCTTTTTCTATAAGGATAAGTTTATATGGGTAAATAGTAGAACTGACTGGGTTCTTCAACTTTGGCATGGCAACCGGTCTAGGAGAAAGAAAACTCTGAATTCAAACCAAACGAACTATCTTCTCGTTAGTCAAAAATACCTTGAGAGCTCCTACCGACTGCACCTCTGCAGATGAATAAAATCCCACCAATGGAGCCGTGGGTGGTGATAAGTTTGTATAATTATATCAGAAGATTTTTATAAGTTTCGATCCGAGATCTTTTTAGTAAAAGAACCATGAATACAGAATTCTGCTAAAAATATCAACAAAGAAATTGAACCTGTGGTAAAAAAACAACCTCCCCCAAAAAAAAAAAACAACAACAACAACAACAACAACAACAACAAAAAACCCCGGACTGTTTACCATAAAATAATTTCTTTTTTTAAATTAAAAAAGACCTGACATTTTGTTATTAAAATATAAAAGAATATCTAAATACTCAGATTTTCTTTTATTTATGTTTGTTTAATGTCTTCTTAGTTTAAATAAACAAGAATATCTAAATTTCATTGAAGGCGTTTTTATCGACAATTTTTTAAGTCGACACCGCCTAGCGTTTTGTAAGGCAGGAGGCCGGGACGGAAATCTGCGAATAGTACCGACTTTTAGATTGTCACAGGTGCAGAAGTAAATGTATCACCTGTAAAAATATACAATAGTATAAAACTCAGACCAAACTAAATAAAACATCGGTAAAATCACCGCGTACAACAATACAAAAATTGTTGAAATTCACTTTAGTCAGTACTAATTAACAGACTAATAATAGTGGAACTTGCCCTTTGACCTTTTGTTTTCAGTTATTGTTTTTAAATAAATTAAACACCTCGTGTTATGAAAAGCAGTCCTAATGTGTTGCCTCGTTAATCTAATGGAAGGTATCTCAATTGGAATATGTTTCAATGAGTAACTACACTTGCCAGAGAGAAAAAGGTATGACTCTTTTTCTGTGGGATTAAGTTAATAAATTCCCAACAAAAATTCCGGTAACTGGAAACTTCGCGGTAACTTTCCAAAGTAAAAAATGCAAACCCACCCAAAAATGTACAGCCTGATTATCTGGTGTTTCTTATCCGCCAATTTCTTATTTCTTATTTCTTTGTACATCATTCTATATACTATACATGAGTCTTTGAAGGATTGTGGTGCACTCGAGCACTGTACACAATAAATTTAATTATATATATTTATGAATCAATAATTACGCAATGAAAAGCTGGGTTACAATAGATGATAAATAAAAAGAAGAGAGAGAGAGAGAGAGAGAGAGAGAGAGAGAGAGAGAGAGAGAGAGAGAGAGAGAGAGAGAGAGAGAGAGAGAGAGAGAGGGGGGAGAGTTTTGCACTAACACTCATGATGATGACAAAGTCAATAAATATATTGCAATCTGTCAACACTGCTAAAATTGTGGATCTTGATGTCAGAATAGGACAGAGAAAGCAAAGCAAAGGGGAAAAAGGGAAAAAGGAAGTGATATTTTATATTAATTCTCTTAGTTACATAAGCAAATATAGATATCTCCCGATCCACTAACTCAGCAATTCAATTCGCGCACACACCGCAATAAAGTGATATACTCGCCAACAAAACAAAACATAAGTTGTGACGCCAACCGGAAGTTTACTCCATGGTAGCCTAAAACGGAGTGACCAAATTAACACGTTTCTACGCATAGGCTCGAGATTCGACTTCCGTTTGGAAAACAAGAATTCCTAAACAATAAATAAAATAAATTTGTAAATAAAATTCGCGTTTTCATCCAATGAAAACGATTCCCGGGTGAAATGAAAATGATTTCAGTTGATCCGATTTTTGGTCGCGACACTCTATTTAAAGTCGGCTTTGAAAAGCCGACAAGTCAGAGAGATCCAGGCGTCAGCGTCGAACACTTCAACGAGGGCCGACCTCGCAAACGAAACCTACATCACAAAGCGGCGAACTTACTTCTATCTACCAACCCCTACTCTGACCGACCGGCAACTTAAAGGGACAAACATCATTCAGCGATACCAATACGCCAACTATCATGCACGATACAACCAGCTATCGACTTAGAATACCAAAACACAAAATTCTGCCTACATCACCACCCCACTACAACATTACCACGGCCACCAGACCTTTTACTGACTTTATTATTCACTTTATAACTATCACCAAAATTATCCCTTAAATTCATTTCTATCTTTTCCTCGCTTTTCATATTCCTTTTTCCAATACAATTTAGAAACTTAAGATCTGTTTGTTCTTTTCCTCATCACCATACGCTTCATACTAACCCTGTTTATTAAATCTTGAATTTTCCAGCCTAATCTTCAGCTCTTGCTGCCAACCAGACCCCACTCACAAATCTGTGGCCTGACTCCTTGCATCATTAGAAAATTATATCTGCTACCATATTCTCTATTTTCCCTTTTTTTGTTCCAGATTCTATTTTATATTCTATGGCATACTTTATGGTTTGGTTTCAGTTTGGTTTATTTAAGGACCGGGTTAGCTCAGTCGGTAGAGCGTTCGGCTAGAAACCACAAGGTTCCTAGTTCAATACCGGCCCTCACCAATACTCAGCGTATGAGTAGCACAGGGATCTGTGCGGTAAAGTAAGGAGCTGATGGTAGGTGTGGCGCTCCACCTCAGACGCAAAAACAATCTCCTTGGTCTAGCGCTAGTGAAAAGGGGATAGACTCCTTCGCTGATTGGCTGATACCGACCTTAGGCCACTCCGACGACTTTAAAAAAAATTGTATTAATGGCTTATGAACCTTTGTGGGTTAATCAATGCCATATCAACCCTTTTCGAAAAACAGTAGTAATTACGCAATGACAAGTCAGAACACTGATGAATCAACGCATG
The DNA here is from genome assembly GCA_023376005.1 of Doryteuthis pealeii. Classification (NCBI taxonomy): domain Eukaryota; kingdom Metazoa; phylum Mollusca; class Cephalopoda; order Myopsida; family Loliginidae; genus Doryteuthis; species Doryteuthis pealeii. The sequence continues at coordinate 125,901,229 of CM042147.1, read as the reverse complement.
ACAATTCCACGCTTGGCTCGTCTATCAACATGTAAAACTTATGTAAATTCCATCATAAACATCACTCTGGAACACCCAGTCGGTGGGGCGTAGAATACGCTGATTGCATCTCCTGAAGGTGGGTAGGACCCCACCAAAAAAAAAAAATAAATAATAATAATAATAAAAAATAAAGGTATGACGCTTAACTGCATCTGATGGTGAGGCTCCTGTTCTGGAGCTCTGGGGAGGGTGGAATAAAAACTTTATTGCCACTACGTCCACACTAACCCGGAACTGTAGCACCTGTTAGGGTTATATCTGTAGGTCAAATAGATCTGCTTGAAAAATTATTATTATTGCATAGGAATACGCGATACCATAACTGTGCGAAAACCAATTATCTATGTATTAATACGCTAGTGGTTACCTACGTGTGTTACGCCCTGTCATCACTTCAGATAAATAAGGGACCATTCCGTTTTTTAATTTATAAGATATGAATACATGTGTTCAAATGTTATGCCCTGCTATCCCCTCACATAAATAATGAACCATATCGTTGCAATTGTGAGGAAAGAAAGGGAAGAAAAAGAACGTGCTACACGCCAGAGGGAAAAAAGAAAGCAAATGTAGAAAGAAAGAAAGGTGAGAGATAGGAAGTGATAGCACTTATCATCTGTTTCAATGAAATAAAAATAAAAATCAGAAAAGAAATAAAGAAAGAAAAAAGTTAGAAAAGGAAGCGGGAAAAAGAAGAAAAAAAAAAAAAAAAAAGAAAAGAAAAGAAAAGAAAAGAATATCGCTAGAGATTATTATACTTTTTATATATTAAACTATTTTGCAATAGCTCTTAAGTAAACATATCAAATGTTGTAAGGTCAAATTATCATACCAGAATATATCCACGGTTCCCGCTAGTTATTATTCAATATAACTATTAATGTTAGATAGGAAGACTTGAAACCATACGCAAATTAATTGTATTAAGGTACTTGAAGCCATAATTCTTTACTAAAGATCAGATACTTGAAAGCATATAAATCCTGATTATCTGGTGTTGCTTATCCGCTAATTATTGGCGTTTAGTAGTAATACTTGAAAACATATGTTCGTAATCTTTTGTAAACCTAATAATTCAGGTTTATGAATCCAAGGGAGGTAACTACACTTAAAGGGAAATAATTCTGTAAGACGCTTATATTAAGTTGTCTCCCCTTAGTAATAGCTATGTTTGGTAGGTTTACCCAAAAAAATCCGGCTGCTATTCATTTTAAAACGAATTGAAATTAATTAAATCGACTGTTTAAGGTCAAATTTTTGTCTACGTCAAAAAGTAGTAACATAAGTAAAAAAAGAAAAATGATATTACACATGTAATTTATTTTTAATACATTTAAAACAATCTTTTCAGTCAATTTCGATCGCGTATGGCCAGACGCTCTTTAAAGATGGCGTGTTTACAAAGTAAATTTAACAATTTCCCGATTAAAAAAAAAAATTAATTTAACATTTTCTCGAGTAAAGAAACATCTTCAAAAATAATTTTTTTCAGTTTTTATTTTCATTTTATTTTCCGATTTTCGGTAATTATTTACTACCTGAGCAGATTCTTTAAAAAATCTTTTTCTTCTATTCACACTTTCGGTCTTTTGTCTTTTTATTTATGCAGAAAAAGAATCAATCACATATATACCCCACCGATATTTTGCCCCCCCACCAAAAAAAAAGGGGGTCAAAGTTAAGGGAGTAGAAAAAAATCAGAAAGTTTTTGAAATAAAATAACTGATGCATTATAAATTTCATTCATTGTTAAATCAACATTGAAAATTTCATTAAAATCGGATAATTCCCTAGTGTATATACGAGTGTACGAATGCCTACAAATATGTTTGAATACATATTTATAAATATTTATCATAAAATTTAGCAATACGTATATAAATCGGTATATATTTTTTTACATACAAGTACACACACGAGTTATATATATATATATATATATATATATATATATATATATATAATATGGGAGTAAATATGGAAAAGAAAATTTGAAAAAACAAGTGTTCCGAAAATGGGATGAATTTAATTATCGATGTTTAAAACATTTCGGTTTCATTGAACCTTCATCAGGATGTATCTTGGGGTGAAGATTTTGCATTTCTTCGAGTTGCGTCACGCGTCATCACATCTTCGCGTGCGTGGATCGCGACTTGCCTTTCAAAAATATAACGCTGATCAAATACAGTTACACAACTAAAAAGATTTTCATCTCCTGTCATCTATAAAAAACATCCATCATTTTCTTCGCCCCAAGATATATCCTGATGAAGGTTCAATGAAACCGAAATGTTTTAAACATCGATAATTAAATTCATCCCATTTTCGGAACACTTGCTTTTTCAAATTTTCTTTATATATATATATATATATATATATATATTATATATAGATAGATAGATAGATAGATAGATAGAGAGAAGAGAGAGAGAGAGAGAGAGAGAGAGAGAGAGAGAGAGAGAGAGAGAGAGAGAGAGATAAAAGGATATGAAAACACACAATGTTGTTAAAATGAATTTATCTTTATATCATTTTCATTGCTAATTCACGCAGCGAATGAACAAAGACGAAGCAATCGCATGGCTTATACGCTTTTTGGAAAAACAATGTTTGCGCTTTGAATTTAAATTATTTTCTGCTTCTCTCTCGATGAGTCCGGATTAAAAACATTTACATATAATAACGGACCTAATTATCATTATGCTCTGATGATGATATTAGCAATGAATATGATATAAAAATATATTCATTTTAACAAAATTGTGTGTGTTTCATACCCTTTTATCTATACATATACCGTCGGATTCATTTCCTTACTCTTAACTTATATATATATATATATATATATATATATATATATATATATATGTGTGTGTGTGTGTGTGTGTGTGTGTGCGCGTGTGTTGAAAATAGAGTTTGCTATATTTATAAGTGTGCTCAATATCATTAATAGAGTAACACTACAGTTGGAAGAAAGAACCAGCTTAAAATCATCCCAATACCAAATGACTTGGTACCCACCAAAGAATACACACATATATATATATATATATGACATGCCTACAGGAGAACCTGCTGCATAGATACACGTCATATATATATATATATATATATATATATATATATATATATATATATACGATTTTAAAACCAAGTTGGTTTGAAAATTGCACAGACGAGAAAGTGTCAATTACCAAACACTGTTGCTTTCATGCCCCGCTATCCTAAATTATATATCTTATTATAATGGATAGTCTGTGTTTGTTTGTCTTCAACAGGAACTATATTAAAACAATTGTGAGATAGTTCACTACTTTGGACTGAGCTTATTCTAGTAGTGACCACACCAAGCGGATTTAGCAGAGTTTTCATTTTCATAGACTGGTTGCCTAACTAAGTTTAAGGAGCGCAGTCTGCTCTACTATTTACCCATCGGTGGAGGGAGAATAGTTGGATTCATATCTTACCCAAGGGTCCCATATATTCTATCTGTACATCTCTCTCTCTCTCTCTCTCCCTCTCTCTCTCTCTCTCTCCAATTATACATCCGAGATCAGCTAGTGGGTATATAACAACTATATATCAGTAAGAGCTATACGTCTTAATTCTTAGTGATTCCGAGTTTGTCTTTCTTCTGCAAATGAATAAAACCCAATTTGAAAATATCGACAGAATTGATAATTGATTTAAAATTGGCTGAATTTTTGTTGAAAAAACCCCAACCCCATTGTAATCTGAACATTAGCTACATAAATGAGAGTAACCACCCCTTGTTTCTTTTACTTTGAGGAAGCCATCTGTTTTGGTCAGCTATTTTCATTTCACCGTAAATCTACACTGGAAATACGAATTTGTTCGAATCAATACAACTGAATGTTTTAACACGAAAATATAATAAAATGTGTTCTTAATTGTGCATTATTTGAAATGAACTTAATTGTTATTAAGAACACATTTTATGATATTTTCGTGTTAAAACATGCAGTTGTATTGATTACGGTGAAATGAAAATGGCCGACCAAAACATACGGCTTCCTCAAAGTGAAAGAAACAAGGGGAGGTTACTCTCATTTATGTAGCTAATGTTCAGATTACCAAAAACATAATATCTTGAAATTCATTTTAGCGATAAAAAACAAAAACAAAATAAAACAAAAATACAAAAACAGATACAAATTTATGACCAAAATCCTGGACGAGGCATTTCACATAGCACTAATATCCATGGGAAAGGTATGTATCCAACCATTCTGTTCCTAGCTACGGGTAAACAGTAGAGTAGACTGGGATCTTTAACTTTGGTATGGTAACCAGTCTAGGAGAAGGAAAACTCTGAATTTAGACCTGGAATGGTACTACCTGTTGTGATCCACGCACTTCTTCCATCGGTGTTGCAGTGTTTGGACCCCATTGGTAAAAAAAGTCATCAACAGCAGATATAACGTTATTATATGAACTTTTCAGTCGATTAACTTTTTAGCCCTCCACTGTATATAAGGTCGGGGCGGGGTGGCCTAATGTCGGTATCAGCCAGAAAGCGAGGGAGTCTATCCCCTTTTCACTAGTGCTAGACCAAGGAGATTATTTTAGCGTCTGAGGTGGAGCTCCACTCTTACCATCAGCTTCTTACTTTGCCATACAGATTCCTGTGCTACTCATACGCTGAGTTGGCGAGGGCCGGTATCGAACCGGGAACCTTGAGATTCGTAGCCGGACGCACTACCGGCTATGCTAAACCGGTAACTCCATTGTATATAGCATCAAGTATTCCCATCGAATGCGACTAATTTTAAAACTCCGCTTAAGAATTGACTATATGTCGCATCCTTGCTCATTGTAAAAGGATTCATTTAATAATACAAATATATTTTAACGGGAGATAACTCTTTAAAACCTTTGTTGAGTTATCTCCCTTGAAAATACTAGTTTCGCTGAAACTTTTGGTTTCTGTCAGTTGATTGCTTGGTTTTTCAACCTGTCAATTCCACTTGGATTATTTAATCACGGATTCAACCATTTTTTTTGTAAGCAATTATATAATTTAAAGCAAATAAAGGTGCTATTCGCAGATTTGCGTCTCGGCCTTCTGTCTTAAAAAACGCTAGGCGGTGACAGCTGAAAAAACAACTCCCCTACAAATGAAGTAGTGTCTGAAGCGGTGCCTGGCGAAAATAAAAAAAAAGAAAAAAAAGAAAAAAAAAAAAGAAAAAAAAAACAAGAACAAAACAAAAACAAAAACAAAAATCGCTTAAGGCGTTTTTCCCGAAAAGTTAATGCGATATTTTACCCCCTTCCAGTCTTTTTTCGACAAGTAAATGTAAATATTTTAAGGGTGTTGTCTTCAACTTTATTGTTTCGGCCGATGTACCCCCGGCCTTCTTCAGGTGTTTCTTGTAATCCATTGAGACAGAATGCTCTCACTTCGCTATAAGTATCAAGACTTTGTCTATCCGACCAGAGCAATGGTTCAACTTGGGAAATCATTTTGAATAGTTTGACTGTTGTGCAAACAAAGCGTTGAAGTATTTATCACGATTTCACTTAAATAATGACGTCATTGTTTTTGCACGCCTATCAATTTGATAAAAGTCACTATCATTTAAAATAATGGATTACAAGGAATACCCGAAGAAGGCCGGAGGATAAATGGGGCGAAACGCTGTGTATGTATATTTCACAATAAAAATATCAGGCCTCACCTAAAAAATCAGACAAATTAATAATTCTATTCAGTAATCCAAGTAGTGCAGCCGTACAGTAGCACTGATACAACTACGGCTTGGAGGAATTTTCGGAGAAGCAAGGATGAACTCATTAGTGACGTTCTTCTGTGGAAGCCATCACATGGGCACGTCAGAATAGGCCGTCCAGCAAAGACGTTCATAGACCAGCTCAGTGCGGATACTGGATGCTGCACAATGAATGATAGGGACGGGTGGCGGGAGATTGTCATGGATATCCGTGCTGCTAGCGTGACATGATTATGATGATTCAGTAATAATGATAATCATTTATTTGCGCACTGTTATATGGTTTCCTGTATTGCTATCCAATATTAATGATTTTCAAACAGATATATTTGACCCATAGATGGGGGCAATACTTGCAAATTGGTCGGAAAATTAAAACGGAAAGTTTTTTGGTGGTTCCCCATGACAGTTTAACTACAGTCTATGAATTAACTTTTTCTGGATTGGGTTACGATTTAGGGGTTTGGGGATTAAGGTTGTTTTTAATTACGTATTGCCTAAAAAACAACAACAACAAATAAACCCAAATTACTATACATTTAATGTTGAAAAATATTTTTGTAAAACCAAGTTTAATTGAAATTATACATTGCAATACTAACAAACAACTGAGACTAATGTGTCTACCGTTGGGTTCAATAATTAATTTCAATTGTTAATTAAATGTATAGTAATTTTAGGTTTTTTTGTTTTTTTTTAAGCAATACGTAATTAAAAACAACCTTAATCCCCAAACTCCTAAACCGTAACCCAATTCGCAAAAAGTTCATTCATAGACTGTAGTTAAACTGTCATGGAGGACCACCAAAAAACTTTCCGTTTTAATTTTCCGACCAATTTGCAAGTATAACCTAGATGGGACCCTAACAAGTAATACAACTGCTGCCTTTCTTTCACCCTTCCCGCCTTTCTAATTTTCCTTTCAATAATTTTTAACGTTCTCCATGTTCCTATCTACCTTTGGTTATTTCCTATAACTCCAACATAAACAAAGGGGAACCACTCTTGACAGATAAATTATTCATTTATTTATTGATCTACCAGGAAAAAAGAAGACGGGCTTAGGGTTAGGGTTAGGGTTAGGGTTTAGGGTTAGTTTAATGGGAAAATAAATCAATAATTTATCAGTCAAGAGTGGTTCCCCTTTGTTTATGTTGGAGTTATAAGAAATAACCCTACCTTTAATAAATCATCCATAAGGCATTTTTATTTGAAAAAATAAAAGAAGAAAAATAAATAATGGATATTCTTCATCTCAGAATTCAAAGAACCTGAAAATAGACAATAGGAATCACAAGGTTCTTGGTTCGATACCGGCCCTCACCAGCTCAGCGAAAAGGGTCGGCTTAGCTCAGTCGGTAGAGTGTTCGGCTAGGAATCACAAGGTTCTTGATTCGATTCCGACCCTCGCCAACTCAGTGAATGAGTAGCACAGGGATCTGTGCGGTAAAGTGAGGAGCTGATGGTAGGTGTGGCGCTCCACCTCAGATGCTAAAATAATCTCCTTGGTCTAGCGCTAGTAAAAAGGGGATAGGCTCCCTCGCAGTCTGGCCGATACCGACATTAGGCCGCCCCGACGACTTTGCTTATTTATAATGAAGATCTTTTGCTAATGTTAACTTTGTCCCGTCTAATACTCACTGTTCCTTTGACAAACAAAAACAATAATTACATATTTACTGGCTTCCCTGGCGAGAAAGTTCCATTAATATACGTACAGTGTGAGAGAAATATGTATATATTTACCAACCCTCAGCTTGGATCTCGGAGTAATGATAACAAAGAGAGACCTTCACATTCACCAGAACTGGAGCCTCACCCTCAGATTCAGTTTAGCATCACACACAGCATACTATACATGCAAGAGTCCGATTATACGAATTCATGCATATGGATATAAATACATCTTTTTTGCATTTATAAATCAATTGTATGGTAAAATATTATATACAATACATTTATCAAATATACAGTATATACGTGACATACATTCATAGATGGACTGATGAATGGATTACTTTGTTTTGAGGGCATATCAACCATTGTTGGGTTATCTTATGCCGGAGTCAGTCTTTTTAAAAGTAATTATATGGTTTCAGTTAACGATTCCTGTTTAATCATAATCGTTTGTTTGCAAACAGGTAGTTTCAAGTATTCTTATCTAATACTAATGATTCATGCAATATGATATGGATTCAACTGACTATTCCTATTTAATAATAATCAGCTTCATTCTCTGTATTCTCTATTTTCTTCTGACCTTGCTCCTCCTGATTATTTCTTTAGGGGATTACAGATTCATTTCGATGGTCTTAGGCTGACACTAAGAGAAGAAGTTGAACACGTGTTGGTTTCATATTTTTTTAAATCAAAACTTAAAGAATTTTTACAAGCGTAGCATCTATAAGCTTGTTGACAGTTGGAATTACGTTTTAAGAATCATACTAATCTCTAATAATAAATGCGAATATCAGTGTGTCACATTTTATGAACTCTACTCCTAGAGACCATAGCTCAATATATAATATCATTTTGGAATCAGGGCGTCACCGTGACTAAACAAAAAAACATTTCGGCCCGAATCAGTATCCGCAATCCTGAAGTTTGGGATTCCCAATTTTAATCACTGCGATTGTTTTCGGTGATTTTTTACATGTTTTTTTTTTTTTTTTTTTGGGGGGGGGGGCAATTTTTTTTTGTACGATAACAATTTTTATAATTTGGAAATAAATGTGAAATCAATCTATATATTAATACTTATCATCTTGCAACATCCTCTGGTTAAAAATCAGACCGTTCAAATCGTCCAAGATGAAATGCAAAAATATCAATCCTGATTATCTAGTATTGCTTATCCGCTGAATTCTTACTTCTTATGGGTGTCGTCACCTCAGCTAAATAATGGACCATTCCGTTTTTATTAGAAAAAAGGGCAGAAAAAGGACATGGCACACAGAAAAATATAAGAATGAAAGAAAAAAAGAAAAAAGAAAGTGGGGGAAAGATATAGAGAGGAGGTAAGTGCGCGGAAGTGATAACGCAATTGAACATAAGGAAAAGATGAAAAGAAAGAAAGAAGAAAATGAGTGAGAGAGAGAGAGTTAAATCAAGATTATGATTCTTTTTACATAGTGAACAATTTCAATAGCTCTCAAGTAAACATATGAAATGCTGTAATAATCAAATTATCATACTGTGGTATATCCACAGGCCTTGCAAGTTAAAATCAATTGCGAAATCTTGCGAAAGTCACCCATGAAATAGAAATAATTGTTTGTACGGAAAGTAAGAACGTACGTACGTCAAATTGTTTTTATTTACCATACATCCCATTTATGCGGTAAGACACAAGGTCGTTTAATGATGGAGCACCCACGAACCGAATCTCATGGGATAGCAGGCACAAACAATTCGTAGATACCGTCGTCATTTTTCCATCAAGAGGGCACCTCAGGCACTGGGCAATAAATCCAGACATGCCCCCTTAAATCAAGGGGACAGGTGTTGCCCGGGAGGATGGCCCCCTGGGATCACGCCGTTGATTATAGTATAGGTCCAGAGGCTGAAGCCACTGGACACTGGCCCGAGGGCCGGGTACGTATTGTCTTTAAATTAAGTGGCAGCAGAAGAATTATCATTGGACTTTTAAAAGTAAGCTTAAATATTAATGCAATACTTAAATACAGGGATCAATTTTGAGTTATTCCGCAGTTTTGTTGCCTGAATTTACAATATTAATTACATTTGTTACTCGTCGTTTTGTTCTTATTTGACCCCTTAAAACCTCACAACAGTTTTATAAATATATATATATATATATATATATATATATATATATATATATATATATATATAATCAATGGTAATATTATGGTTTTACACTCATAACTTGAAGTTTCATGGTAATCCAATCATCAGATGAGTTCAATGGTTGAGATGTTAAAAACCAGTCGTGAAATGGTTGAGATGTTAAAAACCAGTAATTTTTTAAATATTACCATTGATTATAAATCTGCTCTGCTTTATTAGCATTGAGCACCTTTCCATGCAAATACTTTTCTCATTTTTTCATACACTATTCATTATATATATATATATATATATATATATATATATATATGTGTGTGTGTGTGTGTGTGTGTGTGTGTGTGTGTGTGTGTGTTAAAAGAACGGAAATGAATCCGACGGTATGAGTATATATAAAAAGATATGAAAACACTACAAAATATACTTCCGAACAAATTTTAAATTTTTCACATTTCCCAAAAAAATAAAAATAAAGCCTTACAACCGTTCATACTTTTTTACTTTATATATGAGAAAAACAAAAAACAAAAAATTTACAATATTAATTACAAAAATAAAAATTCTTTTTCTATAAATCTGTTGAAAACTAAACGTCAACAGGCTAATACTCATCCCGTTTTGATTAAGAGAATTCGTCTAGTGTCAAAATTGTTAATATGTTTTCTTTTTTTAAAACTGTTACAATAAGATATACATAATCTGATGACCGAGAAAAGTGCGGCGGAAGTGCTCACATTCGAAACTATTGTATAACTTTTATCTTTTTTGCAACATCAAGGTTTTTGTTTTGAACTTATATGACTTTTGCCTCCGCTCTTAACAACACGGAGTATAAACAAGCTCTGATGATGATTTTCATAAAATCGAAATATTGTTCAATATCAGCTATGATTATGATATAAATTGTTTTCACTTTAAAACAGCATTTTGTGGTGTTTTCATATCTTTATATATATATATATATATATATATATATATATATATATATATATATATGTTTGTATTGACTCTGAATGAGAAAACCAAAAAATGCAATAAGTTCCAAATGTTGGCTTGCTTCCGTCTGTTAGAAACGACGACGTAGTGTCCATTTTTTTTGTTAACTGCATCTGCGCAAGTGGCTAAACAGTCCTATTTTTGAATGTCAATCTCTGGTGCAGTGACTGCAAACAAACAGTGATGCTTACTGGCGTTGTTGTCTCTCCTTCCTTCTGGCTCTCTTTTATGTAGCGGTTTCTTTCCTCTGTTTTTAACTCCTTTTCATGCCCTGTTTGACAAGGAGGTGTCAGGCCGCGCGGTCTTCTGCACCAATAGCGACCTTCAGATACACTTATGTTAACAAGTTCACTAAAAACATTTAAAAAGACGGACGCTCGGTCACACTGGGGTCCAGTAGCAGTTCTAGGTAAATCGCCGGTTGGGTTAGCGACGAGTCGCAGTTACAAGTAATGAGGTAGAAAGTGACTTCATGTCATTCATGCGGCATCTTTGAAGCGTAGGCGTGGTCTCCCTACCGGTCGGGAGCCTTCTACTAATTCGCCATACAGTAGGTCTTTGGGGATGCGGTCTTTGTCCATTCTCCTGACATGACCAAGTCAAGTTCCAAATAGACAAATCATATTATATTGTTTTAATGAAAACTGTTCATTTAAAGTTAAATCTGAAGGACCCAATGAAGAGCCCTTCTCATAAGCTAGCTTAATTGCTCCCAATAGGACGGTTTATAAGCTTGGGATTAAATATTTCTATAGGCATGGTTCTTTTTGTTAAGTTTCTGACCGCCATCCTTGGCCAGTTGAAAAGGACTTAAAGTAAGTAAGTCCTGAGCTATGGAATCCTTTGGTAAGTGAATAAGTCCTGAGTTATGGAATCCTACGTAGTGTCAAAGGTCCAGTGATATAATTCTATGTTCCGTCGTCCACGAAGGTTCAAAGCAATATGCGTAGGTATGACCAGAACAGCCGGTATAAATAACAATATCAACAGCAGAGTACTGCCAGTGATTGGCCAAGAAGTTGGTCACATGGTTCTCGATGAATCTATAAATAGAAGCAGGCGTCTAGCACATTAGGAAAACACCAACACTTTTTTCCATTTATTACATATAACCTAAAATTAGATATTACATTTGTTCCAACCTAGCATATAGGACAGACTGGGGTCTCTAGCCTTCGTTATTTTCGAACTAGCTACCACAGTATAATTTTGATTTTTCGGACAATTGTCATCATCTTTATAATGGTATGTAAAATCCCAATGTTTCGGATACTGTATCCTCCATCCTTCCTCTGGAATTTCCTTTGTATCCGAGCATAGCAATGACCCAGTCTGGGAAATCATTTTGAATAGTTTGATTGTTGGTCATTGACATCATTCAAAATGATTTCCCGGGTTGAGTTTATTGCTATGCTCGGATACACAGGGAATACCTGAAGAAGGCCGGAGGATACAGCGGCCGAAAACGTTGTGATTTCACATACCACAATAAAGATTAGAACAACAGTCTGAAAGACCAAAATTCATAATTACGACAGGTTTGACAGGCCTGAACAGAAAAACAACTGCCCAAGAAACCGATTTGATCATCGATTTTGTCCACTCTCGGAATGAGCCCCCACCCCTGGCAGAAGCGGTTAGAAGGAAGAAATAAACAACTAAGGATATGTTGCTTTGTATTTCTATATTCAACTTGTAAAATATTAGGGTGTATCAAAACTATTTATGCTTTTTACAGGCACTTAAGGTTCCGAGTTCGATACCAGCCCTCGTCAACTCAGCGTATGAGTAGCATAGGAATCTGTGCGGTAAAGTGAGGAGCTGATGGTAGGTTTGACGCTCCGTCCCAGACGCCAATAACAATCTCTTTGGTCTAGCGCTAGTGAAAAGGGTATAGAGTCCCTCGCTGTCTTGGTGATACCTATTTTAGGCCAACACAACGACTTTACTTATACTTCACTTCAAACCTCATATCGTACACGTTTAAAGACTATCCATGACTGTTCTCTCTCTCCCTCTCTCTCTCTCTCTCTCTCTCTCTATATATATATATATATATATATATATATATATGATAAACAAATAAACAGCTGTTCAGGCAACAAACTTTGATGAAGCCTTTGTTG
>CM042147.1:125838508-125883508 GCA_023376005.1 Doryteuthis pealeii | reverse complement strand
TTAAAAAGAAGGCCGCTCGGTCACACTGGGGTCCAGTAGCAGTTCTAGGTAAATCGCCGGTTGGGTTAGCGACGAGTCGCAGTTACAAATAATGAGGTAGAGAAGTGTCTAGAGTCCAACTATAGCCCGCCTTCAATATCCCAATAGTAAAGGCCTCCTCGACGTGCCGTCTTCCCTCATAGGAATTGTTTAGATGAGAAATCGCTATAAATAAAAAAAGACAAGATTTACACATTTAAATTAATGTAAATTTAGATTAAATTTCAATTAATGTAAATTCAATTAATACGTTCCTGAACTGTACAATAAAACAACATTATGTTGGATTATTTCGGCATATACGGTGTGCTGGAATCTACCACTTAAACTTATAGACTCTGCATGGGCGCATGGATTCAATCAGCCAGTCAACACGCTCGAATACGTGGTTAGTTAACTATTTAATCACCGATCTTGAAAGCCCCTCAGTTGTTGGTATTTGACACGGACGGACGGATCAACCGAAGGATTCTACCTAACACCGCGTAAAACAAGGATTCTTCACTAAGGAACAACCAAAGGATTCTAGCTAACATTAAGGAACACAAAGGGATCTCCACTGTAAAGTGCTCTCACTTGCAGCCTAAAAATGGCCACAAAAATCGTAACATATTAAGATGATTTACAATAGATTAATTGCTTCAAACCAGAAACGCAACTAAAAAATAACAATAGGTAGAATACTTTTTCATTAATAACAATGAAAACAACCATTTCTATATACCAGGTCCACAAGATATATAAGTTTCTATTTACATACATATTTACCTATCCCTTCACATGAGTAGGATGTGACACATGGTCAATTTCTTAAGCGGATTTAACAGGTTTGAATTCAAAGTTTTCCTTTTCCTAAACTGGTTGCCATACCAAGGTTAAAGAGACCACTACTATTTAACCATAGCCCGATGAGAATAGTTGTATTCATACCTTTCCCAAGAGTATTAGCGATATGTGAAATGCAAATAGCCTCGGTCGGGATTTGAGCTCAGATAGCCGAGATCACTTCCTACGACGATAACCATTGTGCGATGAGCGCCTCCAAACTGTATATACACGTTTGCGATATAATTTCATATTCAGCGACATCGTTAAGACTTTGCTTATATAGTAATCTTGATGGAAGCGCGTGGTGTAATGGTTAAAGTCATGGGAAATGGACTCGTCGCCCCGAGTTCAAATCCTGGGTGTGGTAATTGCATTCCACTTAGTGCTAATACCTTTGGGAAAGGTGTGAATCCTATTCTCCCTCCAGCTATGGATAAATAGTAAGGCAGACTGGGCTCTTTAACCTTGGTCTAGGAGAAGGAAAACTCTGAATTCAAACCTGTTGAACTCCGCCTAAGAAATTGACCTTGTGTCACATCCTGCTCGTGCGGAGGGATTGGTAAATATATATATATATATATATATATATATATATATATATATATAGTAGATCTTGTGATTTCTACATAAGATTACTAGTGCACCAAAGTCATTCCGTTTCTTGCAACGAGCATTGCCGAATCAGCACTGTAGATATTTTGCTATTCTGACCATTGCCCGTAAATTCTAACTGCCTCGTTTAAGATATGAACTCGGGTAGCCGAATCCACTTCCTATCACGGTAACCGTTGCACCACGAGCCTCAAAGTTTTTTTTTCCGTTCCTGCCTTAGGTTTCTTTTAGGTTTCTTGCAACGAGCATTGCCGAGTCAGCACTTTTAAACCACGCTGCAGAATATTTTGCTATTCTAACCAAAGGAGCCATTGCCCATAAACATGCCGCGTTAAAAGTTTGTTTATTCACCGTAGATTCGCATTTCCTGTATTTTTGTTTGATCGTCTGATTCTTTAAACGAAGCGCCAAACAACGAAACGCCAATTGTATTATTATTACAGAATATTATCGAGATTCCGTTTTTTTAATTATTTTTTTTTCCTCATCTTTTTTTCCTCATCTTTTTTTTTTTTTTTAAAAACAAAAATCGAACAAAAAGATATTTGCTTTTAAGCTGTTTCTTCTCTGTGGCGTTTTGCAATGAAAATATTTTCATAATTGAGAGAGAGAGAAGAGTGATTTTTGCAAATGATGCGTTTTTGAAAATACGGAAGGGGAAAAAAAAGAAAAGAAAAAAAAAACAATTTGTAGGAAACAGATTTCGGAGAGAACTGCTCACAACTGGAAGCTGTTCAAAGAAGTGAGAAACTTTGTTATTAAATAGATATATATATATATATATAAAATAAAAAATAATAAAAAAAATAGGAAAAGTGAATAATGAGAAATTTAACAATAATAGAATGAAGTGCATATTTTGTATTGATAACTGTTGTTTTATTGCGTACAAAGATGGCGCCTGCGACGACAACCGCCCCTCCAAAAAAAAAAAAGGCAAAAAAAGCAAAAAAAAAAAAAAGACAAAAAAACAAAAGAAAAAAAACAAGACAAAATCGACAACCGATTCTGGCAACAAAATTCTGTTGAATAAAAGAAAAACCCTGAGAAGCTATAGAAAATTTGGACATCTAGGGTATCGTAGATTTTACAAGTATGCGAATTCTTTGACTACAATACTAATATGGTTTTAATTAATCCAGGATTTAAAAAAAAAAGTTAATCCAAGCTCGCAATCGCAGAGCTTTGCGGATTTTTGTAGAACACATTTTTGTTCAATGAAAACACTTCAGAATGGTATTATCAACACGGACAACGCATGGTACTTCTTCTATGTGCGTGTAATGAACTACAATGGAGGCACAGAAATGGAACAGAGTTCAAATCCTGGACGAGGCTGTTTCATATGCATTTCACATAGCGTAAATACCCTTTAGAAAGGTATGCACCCAACAAATATCCTTTCAGCTATGTGTAAATAATAGGACAATACTGTGTTCTTCATCTTTGGTTAGGCAACCAGTCTAGTAGAAGGAAAACTCTGAATTCAGACCTGTTAAACTCTGCTTAAGAAATTGAACTTGTGTCAAATCCTACACGTGCGGAGGGGTTGGTCTATATATCATCCACAGGCACGTGTTTCGACGTATCACGTCTTCTCATTGAGGCTAGATTTATATATATATATACAAGGTATGTCATAAAAATATCGAGTTTGAAGCTGTATTTACCAAGATCAAAATGAACAATGAATGAAACGTTAATTTTTTCAGAAAACAAGGTATGTCAAAATGTACAAAAAATCTTGATACTTTTTTGACACACTATATATATATATATATATATATATATATATATATATATGGGAGTAAATATGGAAATAAATTTGACAATGTGAAGAAATTTGAAAAACGATGTGTACCAAAAATAAGATAAATTTATTTATCGATGCTTAAACATATATATATATAAACCCACATAACCCCTCACATATGTATACATATATATATATATTTACCAACTCCTCCACACGAGCAGGATACGACACAAGGTCAATTTCTTAAGAGGAGTTCAACAGGTTTGAATTCAGAGTTTTCCTTCTCCTAGACTGGTTACCTAGCCAGGGTTAAAGAACCCAGTCTGCCCTGCTATTTACCCATAGCTAGAGGGAAAGTAAGATTCATACCTTTCCCAAGGGTATTAACGCTAAGTGAAATGCAATTACCACGTCCAGGATTTGAACTCGGGGCGACGAGTCAATTTCCCATGACTTTAACCATTACACCACGCGCTTCCTTATGTATACATATATGCACACACATACACACTCATATATATATATATATATATATATATATATGGCCACCAAACACAAATACGCTCTTTAATACGCACATACATATGCACGTGCAATCCCGCGCTACGATACAGTCATAACGTCACAACCAACACGCATTTTCATGGACACGCGCATGACAACATACACGCAAGTACAAAAAAAACCCGCATTCACGTAAACATACAACACGAGAATACAGTTATATAAAAATACCATCATTTAAAAAAAAAAGAAGAAAAATTCATTTAAAAAGAAATGCCATAACTAGACTGCTTCAGTTCCAGTGATATTTTGAAAAAGAGATATTATCTCGAAGATTCAAGAATTAAATACAGGTTAACACACAACATCATTGTTACCGTATTTTTCTTTTTTCTTTACACCTGCATTGTGATAGCCTTCTAAATATCCTCCTAACCAATATCTATCTATCTATCTATCTATCTATCTATATATATATATATATATGAGGAAGAATGAATAAAGAAAAGAAAGAATAGAATGGATATTAAAAGATGAATTTAATCAATATCACTCATCATTCAAAATTAAATTTCACTCTGATGAAGGTCGAACCTTCTCTGTGTGCGAAATATTTTCACACAGATGAACTGACCGAAACACATGTGTAAGTGATATTGATTAAATTCATCTTTTATTATCCATTCTATTCTTTCTTTTCTTTATTCATTCTTCCTCATATTGTCGGATTCATTTCCAATTTCCATTTTTACACACACACACACACACACACACACACACACACACATTTATATATATATATAATGGACTCTCCCGTCGATTTTCGACGCATGAGGGTTCATACACACAATGAACTCCCACACAGGGATTTGTTTATAGTGGTGAAGGCTTGTGTTGGACCATCCACACTTTTTGGCACAGTCGATAGGAAAGAATTGGTGCATCAAAGGTTGCCACACGCCCAATCAACGACCGACTCAGGAATTTTGAATTCAGAGTTATCCTTCTCCTAGACTGGTTACCTACCCAAGGCTGAAGAGACCAGTCTGCCCTACTATTTAATCCATAGCTGGAGGGAGAATATATGGATTCATACCTTTCCCAAGGGTATTAGCACTATGTGAAATGCCAACAGCTTCATCTAGGAATTGAACTCGAATCGACGAGTCCATTTTCCACGACTCTAACCACTAGCCTCCGTATATATATATATATATATATATATATATATATATATATATATATATATTTGTCCCGAAATATTGAGAATTAAAATGACAGGTTAACAAAAAACATCATAGTTACCTTCTTTTTTCTTTACACTCGCATTGTGACAGCCTTCAAAACCAACCAACAAACCAATATATACACAATGCTTCAAGCAAATTACAAAACCCTATATATATATATATATATATATATATATATATATATATATGTGCACACACATATATACACATACACTTAGACACAGACACACACACACACACATATATATATATATTGGTAGTTACCTGCTACTTACCATCTGCTATACCCTCCAACCTTGTCCACAGTAATCTACCCTCTGACATTTCCGGGTAAGTAAAAGGGATAAACAATCACATAACTAAGAAGAGATATTCGGGTAGGTGTTAGAAGATCACACCCTGTGCCGAAAAAGAAAGAAAGAAGAAAGACTTTTAGAAGTCAAAGTACCGTGTAAGTATGTTTATCTGTATATATTTGGTTTGGAGCTTGACAGCAACACTGGCATCGTTCTCCTTGACATCTATTCATCTATTTATGTCTATTCCTATCCATCTGTCTTTCTATGAGCTTGCTCTTGAAAGACCGAGTTTTTTCTTTGTTGTTATTTTTCAGGTTGGCAACATTGATCGAAAACATGAATTTCGGTGCAATGAAGATTCTGTCGGAAAGAATGAGGATAAATCAATTGATTTGGTTTGTTTGGTTTGGTTTGTTTTGTTTTACGGCACATCAACCTCAGTGGGTCATTTAATGCCGATAAAGTTTTGAAATAAATCAATTCTTAATGGATAATACAATTTTTTTATAAATACATTTTTCTATCTAACCCATTGATGGGACCCTAACAGGTACTACCACTCCGGGTCAGAGTGGACCAGGGAGCAATGGTGAAGAAGAGGTGCTCCACATTCCCCAAACCTCCAAAACTGGAACCTCACCATCAAATAGAGTTTAACGTCATTCCCAGTACATGTAGACCCGCAGCCACCGCCTTCTAGCACCTATAGGATAAAAATGGGTCGGGGCTTGCCATAAGGGCAATAGGGTTGGGAAAATCATATAGGTGCTAGGGCTTGACGTGACCAGCCGATTGATCGGAGGGGGCCTCTCCGACCGCCCGTCTAGCCCAAGATAGGGCCAAAGTGGAATATTGCATGTCATGAACTGCTCATCCACCTGGGCTCTATCCTTAAGCATCACGGGTCGCCACCCACGGCCAACAGGTGTCCCCATTGGGGGAGTCTTACCCCTCTGCAGAGGTGCAGTCGGTGCATTCTAATGCCCAAGCCGACAGGGCGGTAAATCAATTGAGAAATTTCACTTTGGTTTAATAATCAGCAACTTTTGAATACATCAACCACACAACGAGGTTTAGATATGCCGAAAAAAGTGTAGTATTGTAAAAAGTACCAGTGTACATTATCTATATGAAGATATGATTTAAATAATTTATCTATATATCTTATTATAATGGAGATTGTGTGTTTTTCTGTCTGTAACCGAAACTATATTACTACTCAAGTCACAATACCCTTAGTTATTTACGTCAAATTCTCCATGATTTTATTTTTTATTTAAACCTCAATTATTAATAAAATTGTTTTACTTCATTAATACTGTTGGCCTTATCTACATTCTAATAACATGAAATTGTATTTACATATACAACAAAATTGCGGTTTACAGTGTGAACGGAAAGGCTAATTTGTATATTGATATTAAAAATGTTATTTCAATGAATATGTGCTTAGTATTATTGATTTCAAATTGTTTTTTTTTTTTTAATAAATATGAGCAAAAATCTCGGGGATGAATCCTAAAAGAAATCCATTAACAAGAAGAAATAACTGTAATTTTATTTTTTACTTCCTAATTTAACTAAACAGTTACATTAGTATAACTTAGCAATGAAAGACGGGAGTGATGTAAGAGTAACTTTCAGTTGTTCTAATTTTCGATTATACCCCCACTCTGTTTCAAATCTTCTTATCTGCATTCTTATTTAGTTTCATTAACCTTTCTAATTTGATATAATATTTTATTACATTAAAACTTAAATACTTACACCCAGTGGGTTAATATATATTAGCTGATTGGTTTAATAATCAACCACTACAGAATACATCAACGTTTAGGTACCGGACATATATGCCGAAAAGAGGGGGGGGGGCCTTTAAGAAAAAAAAGGGATATTGCTAAAACTATCCGTGTACCTATTACTTAAGCATAACATTCATTATCTAGATGAAGATATAAAGTAAAGTAAAGTCGACGGGGCGGCCTAAAGTCGGTATCAGCCAGTCAGCGAGGGTGCCTATCCCCTTTTCAATAGCGCTAGACCAAGTAGATTGTTTTGGCGTCTGAGGTGGAGCGCCACACCTACCACCAGCTCCTTACTTCACCGCACAGATCCCCGTGCTACTCATGACGCTGAGTTGGCGAGGACCGGTATCGAACTAGGAACCTTGTGGTTTCTAGCCGAACGCTCTACCGACTGAGCTAACCCGACCCCTTGATGAATATATAATATAAATAATTTATCTATATATCTAGATAAAAAAAATCAAAATAATTCATAATAAATCATTTCATTTTTAATGCACGTCATCATGTCATTTTTTCTATTAATTTTAACTTTTAACTTAACTAAAAAAATTAGTAATTAAAATGGACCATATTACCTTAAGGCACCCCTTTTCAATTTCGTGTCATTATGTCATTCTTTTCATTTACACTGTCAAAATCCGGTTGTTTGTTAGGGGTTAGGGTTATGCTTTAAGGTTAGGGTTAGGGTTAGGGGTTCTAACCCTAACCCTAATCATGACCCCTAATCCTGACCCCTAACAAATAACCGAATATTGACGGTGTAAATGAAAAAAAAAATGGCCTAATGACACAAAATCGAAAAGGAGTGCCTTAAGGTAATATGACCCATTAAAAGGATAGACTGCTCAGTCATCGGTGTGTATATATGTGCATATATGTATATGGAATATATATAAAACAAATAATATTCAGAAATTCATTATTAATCTTCTTAGTATTATCTGCGTTATTCGGACTATTGTCCCCATCTTCATTGTTATTTGTTACAACGTTTCGGCCGATATACCCTCCGGCCTTCTTCAGTATTTCTTGTCGGACTCAGGAACCTTCTCGAACTCGGGAACCTTCTCGGACTCGAACCTTCTTTTCGAACTCGGGAACTTTCTTGTCGTATTCGGGAGCCATCACGGAACTTTGAACCTAACCCTTTATTTAATCCAGAGAGAGAGAAAGAGAAAGAGTCTTTCATTCTCTTTAAGTCAATAAGCATCCCCCCTCTCTCCCTCCTCCCTCCCTCCCTATCTCTCTCTCTCTCTCTCTCTCTCTCTCTCTCTTCATTTTACACTCTTCAATTCTGTCTATCCAGCTTTCTTTATCTACCTCTTACCTACACATGCATGGAGGGTATATCGGCCGAAACGTTGTACAAATAACAATGAAGATGGGGACAATAGTCCGAATAACGCAGATAATACTAATCTTCAAGCCTCATCTCAAACATTCAGAGAAATTAATCTTCTAATTCAGAAATTCTAATAAATTATTCAGAAACATATACATATATGTATATGGATATCTAATAGATTGCAATGGAGTTATCAAAATGATAATTAGAATAGTTTTATTCATTTTGTTATTGCCTAAAAGAACTACAATTGTTAAATTAGTAAAAAAACAACTAATAGTACCTCATAATACCTCATTTTAGTTATATCACTTCTTTAGAGGTACCTGGTTGAGCAGTTCATGACTTGCAATACTCCACTTTGGCCCTATCTTGGGCTAGACGGCGGTCGGAGAGGCCCCCTTCGTTCAATCGGCTGGTCACGTCAAGCCCTAGCACCTATATGATTTTCCCAACCCTATTGCCCTTATGGCAAGCCCCAACCCCTTTTTATCATATGGGTGCTAGAAGGCGGTGGCTGCTGGTCTACATGTCCTGGGAATGACGTTAAACTCTATCTGATGGTGAGGTTCCAGTTTTGGAGGTTTGGGGGATGTGGAGCACCCCATTCATCACCATTGCTCCCTGGTCCACTCTGACCTGGAGTGATAGTACCTGTTAGGGTCCCATCTATGGGTTAAATAGAAAACATGAGTTGATAAACAAAATTGTATTATCCATTAAGAATTGATTTATTTCAAAACTTTATCGGCATTAAATGACCCACTAAGGTTGATATGCCATAAAACAAAATCAAACCATATCTTTAGAGGTACCAGGTACTTTTTAAAAGATCACAGTTTTTCCTTAAGGGGGCCCCCTCCCCTTTTAGGCATGCATATCCGGTACGTAAACGTTGACCCCTACCCCTGAATTACATGACCTCTCAGGATACAGATTTAATTTGTTAAAATTGGCTAACACTGACATTCACAAGTTATGTGCGCAAATAAAACATGTTGTTTTTTTTAAAAATTCCCTACTTATTGTATTCAGATATACCTTGATTCACATACAATAAGACAATTTCATGACATTGTACACTAGGGTAGGTCGATTTTTCACTTTAAAAAAAAAATCAAATTGTCCATCTATTGTTACATAATCTGCGCGGTTGCATAAGATTATTGTCAATCTCCTGTAATTCTGAGGGATGACCCCTTTCATACCACGGCTGGGTTCTTCCATGGAAAATTACAGAAGCCCGCCAAAATATGTGAAGTCACGTGGGACCTTTTTCAGAGTCCCCAGTTTGCAGTTGGACATCAGGCAGTGAAGATGTACTGCCGAACTGTGACTCACCTTGCATACGCCCGCTATGTTAGTTAGCAGATGTCTGGTGGGGATTTAACAATAAAATAAGATCAAAAGTAAATCGAAGTCTTGTGTTTATTATCTAAAAACTAACAATGACACAGGGCTTCTGATAAGGAGAAATCCCTAACAGAAAACCAGACCCGAAGTCCACAAGAAAGTCCAGACTTTAGAATATTCCAGACCAAGTCAAGATAGATGATAGAAATACCAAAGACGATCAGAAGCATACCAAGACGGCCAGCAGAAGAATAGATGTCCAAGTAAGGGAAGAAGAAGAGGTATGCAACATTATAATTATTAATGCCAATGAAGATGCTATGCAACACTATGCGAAAGTTGTGTGTTAGTATACTGAATACTGATACAAAATTTTTTTTAGATATTTTACTTGTACCATTGTTTGAAGAAATAGCATCAAAGATTGTCTGCTAAAATTCACAAGAATCCTTGTTTTTACAACATTTGGCCTAGAAATTGTTTAGAAAATTTATCGGGGGGGGGGGACTCGTTTTCAATTTGAATTCAATCTGTTTTATTTAATTCGTTTCATTTTAATAAAATAAAATAACATTTTCCGATTCAAATGTTGAATTGCTATTCTTCTGTATATTATCAAGTTTTTCGATATCGGTCCTCGCTAACTCAGCGTATGAGTAGCACGGGGATACGTGCGGTAAAGTAAAGAGCTGATGGTAGGTGTGGCGCTCCACCTCAGACGCAAAAAAACCATCTCCTTGGTCTAGCGCTAGTGAAAAGGGGATAGACACCCTCGCTGACTGGCTGATACCGACTTTAGGCCACGACTTTTACTTTGATTTAGTTGTTTTTTTATGACATTATTTTGTGGTGCTATTATAAGAGTTTTAGTATCCCTCTTGGGGTTTCCCTTTCTTTGTCATATCCAGGTCTTCTTGTGTGCAATCTCTCCAGTTTGTCGCTTGAAGTATCCATATAGTTGGTTTCTTCCCGTTTCTGTTTTCTAGTTTTTGTCGTGTTTCCATTTGTCCATATGTTGCAGTTGATGTTACTGGCTGCTGTAATTAGTCTTTATTTGCTCTTTTCAGTGTATTATTCGGGTCCTTAATTTGTCGCATCTATGCAAACCTTAATACAATTGGTCCTCATGATATTATTTTGAGCCGCAATTATAAGAGTTTCAGTATCTCTCTTTAGCTTTCCCTTTCCTTGCCATATCCACGTCTTCTTGTGTGCAATATCTCCAGTTTGTCGCTTGAAGTATCCATATATTTTACTCTCTTCTTTAACCCACACTTGCTATTCTTATGTAAAATGAAAATGGAAGTGAATCCGACGGTATGTTGAAAAGAGAAATAAAGGAAAGAAAGTATGGAATGGATAAAATAGGATATCTTAATTAATTTTACTTACACGTGTTTCGGTCAGGAGTTTATCCAAAGTGTACATTATTCAAACTATTATTATTATTATTAAATAACAAAATGAAATAAAATAATAATAATAGAAAAAATGTAGAAATGATCAGCACACAAAGAAATATCGACCTTCCTCAGAGTAAATCGTTATTTTTTGAAATAAAATTCGTTGGAACGTGGAGAATATTCTTATGCGTATTATCAATGTTTACATTGATATCATTGTCTTTTTATAACATTATTTTGTGCTGTAAGATTCAGGTTAACATAAAACGTTTAATATATCAGTTGAATTTAAATGCCATAACATCTCCTCTATTTCTCTGAATGTTTGAGATGAGGCTTGATGATTAGTATTATCTGCGTTATTCGGACTATTGTCCCCATCTTCATTGTTATCTGTACAACTTTTCGGCCGATATGCCCTCCAGCCTTCTTCAGAATAAATAACGAATTAAGGGTTAGGTTCAAAGTTCCGTGATGGCTCCCGATTACGACAAGAAATTTCCCGAGTTTGAAAAGAAGGTTCCCGAGTCCGAAAAGAAGGTTCCCGAGTCCGACAAGAAATACCTGAAGAACGCCGGAGGGCATTTGGAGTTGGTGGCGACCAGTCACATAGTGGTCTAGTAACTAGTGGCAGTCCAATTAATTCACTTCGGTCATCCCGTTTGAAAGCAGGTACAGCCCAGCAGCGAGCGCCACTGAATGTGACCATGTGACAACCAGCAAATTTGCCCCCAACTCAGGATGCAGACAGCACGCCTGGCAGTAGACCACGACGGCCCAAGGAATAGCAATCCGATTCCAAGTGATAACTGTCTCAGACGTTTTCCATCTTTACTCTCCGCATCTTTATTCTGGTTGAGGCTTGTTCTCTCTGGGCCGAAACGTTGTACAGATAACAACGAAGATGAGGACAATAGTCCGAATAACGCAGATAATACTAATCTCAACTCTACCCTTCAAAATTGACCAATGATGTTTGAAGGACTCAAGTTGGAATGTTTTTGGCACTTTTACTTTTTATCCAAGAACTGAGAACCAAAGAATCGTAGTCTTCTGCGAAGACAGAAGAAAATCAGTAAAAGATTATGAAAACAAACCTTGCTCTTTAATAAATGTTTATATATATATATATATATATATATATATATATATATATATATATATATTCGTCTTTCTTGTGGAGGTATGACATCAACAAAGGGTGCGCGCGATATTTAGCTGCAAGTGTCCGGGTCGGGGATGGTGGCCGCAATCTTCTAGTGTGGGAACCGAATTCGGGAATGCGTACGGGTAGTAAGTGGGGGTAGTTTTTTTTTTGCCGTTGGGCTGGGGGGGGGAACTGGCGTATTGCGTTCCATCCAGATTGAGTTGACATTTTAAAGACATGCGATCTGAATGTCGGCTCGTGCCACAACCTGGAAGATATTGAGGATGCGTGTATGTAGGAGGTGGGTGGGTGTTGGGAGAGAGATGTTGGCGTTGACGGTGGGTGCATGTGTAGGTAAAGAGGTAGATAAAGAAAGCTGGATAGACAGAATTGAAGAGTGTAAAATGAAGAGAGAGAGAGAGAGAGAGAGGGGGAGAATAAGCGAGAGAGAGAGAGAGAGAAGAGAGAGAGAGAGAGAGAGAGAGAGAGAGAGAGAGAGAGAGAGGGGGGACAGAGAGACGGGAGATGCTTATTGACTTAAAGAGAATGAAAGACTCTTTCTCTCTCTCTCTCTCTCTCCCTCTCTCTCTCTCTCTCTCAATATATATTATATATATATATATATATATATAGATAGATAGATAGATAGAGAGAGAGAGAGAGAGAGAGATTGCGAGAGAAAGATAACTAGTAAAGGAAAGAAAGAGGGAGAGAGAACGAGAGAAAGAGTAAGGGAAAGAAAGAGACAGAATGAATTAAAGAATGAGAGAGAGAGAGAGAGAGAGAGAGAGAGAGAGAGAAGAGAGAGAGAGAGAGAGAGAGAGAGAAGGGGAGAAGAGTGAAAGCGAGAGGGAACAAGCTAAGGAAAAAAAGAGACAAAGGACGCGTAGAGAAGGAGTAATGAGAGATTAAGGGAGAGAGACGGATTAAGGGAGAGAGAGAGAGAGAGAGAGAGAGAGAGAGAGAGAGAGAGAGAGAGAGAGAGAGAGGGGGGGGGGAGAGGAAAGAGGAAAGAAAGCAAGGTGTCGAAGGAAGTTATAAAATGTTTTCTATCTATCTATTTATCTATCTACGAGAGAAATCCCAAAAGTTAGGTTTCCATTGCGCTGAGGACGCAGGGGAACTGTGATATTATTCCCAACACTGTTGTGTATGTTGTTCTTGCGCCAGTGCCAGTTCATGCGCATGCCTTGCTGCCAAGCTCAGTCTTGGCTTGGCAGTCATTTCTGATGGAGCTCCCGATTCACGCTACCGACAAGTGTGAAGTTCGTGCAGTTATTTGTTTTTTGAACGCAAAAGGCATTAGACCGATTGAAATTCATCTCCAATTAACGTGAGTGTATGCCGAGTAGTGCATGGATGTCAAAAACGTGTTGTAGGGAGTTTGCAGCGACGATGAGGTCTAACGCTTCCACAATGACATGGCGGCGCGCTGGTATGACATAGACATACAAAAACTGCCATATCCTTAAGCATCATAGGTCGCCATATACGACCAACAGGAAGCGCGTGGTGTAATGGTTAAAGTCATAGGAAATGAATTCGTCGCCCTGAGTTCAAATCCTAGACGTGGTAATTGCATTTCAATTAGTGCTAATACCCTTGGGGAAGGTACGAATCCTACTCTCCCTCCAGCTATGGATGAATAGTAGGGCAGACTGGGCTCTTTAACCTTGGTTAGGCAACCAGTCTAGGAGAAGGAAAACTCTGAATTGAAACCTGTTAAACTCCGCTTAAGAAATTGACCTTGTGTCACATCCTGCTCGTGCGGAACGGTTGGTAAATATATATACGACCAACAGGTGGTCCTATTGGGGTGGTGGTGATTTTATCCCTCTGCAGAGGTGCAGTCAGTAATAATGTTCTGTCCCAACCCGACCTCTGAGTTCCTAACAATTCATTTGAATGTGTGAACCTTTGGGCTACACACGCAGCTAATTTAATTAATCGGAGGAAACTGTTACACAGAAAATGGTCGAATCGAACTTAACGCACCTAAATTCCACCATCGTATATCACCCCGCCGAAAGAAATAAAATACCAAAAAATCAGGGAATTAACCGAATTTAATGAAATTTTCAGTCTTGATATATTAATGAATAAAAGATATAATGCACCATTTATTTTATTTAAAAACTTTTACATTTTATCTGATCAGTTAACTTTGAACCACGTATCTGTAAATCTGTGTTATGCCTCAAAAATACGTAGTACTAAGTTAACTGACATGAAATAAAATAACTGGTGCATTATATCTTTTATTCATTAATATATCAAGACTGAAAATTCCATTAAATTCTGTTAATTCCCTGATTTTTAGTATTTTATTTCTTTCGGCGGGGTGACATACGATGGTAGAATTTAGGTACGTTAAGTTCGATTTAACCCAGAAAATACCCTTTCTTTAACGATATTTTGTGAACATATTAATTTGACTTTCTTTCCTGTTCTTTTTCACTATTTTAAATAGTGACTATTAGTATTATTTTAATTTTTTAGTCTGTGGGGAACTTTTAAAACTGATTTAAATGGAAAAAAATGCATCTTTTCTTCTAATTGAGATTAATTTCATGCTTTTCATCAAGAGATTGAAACTGTTTTTTGTTGTTTATTTTTGTTTTCCATGAAAGAATCTATTCAAATATTTTTAAAACGTTTTAAATTTTAAGGTCAAAACTGCGCGCACCTATTTTGGACGTCCCTATAAAAACATTTGTACTCTTTCTAATTTTTAAATAAACGGATTCTGATAGTCTGGGAAAAAAAAGAGGTTGTCTGCTATAATTCAATTCAATTCTGAAAAAACAAAAAAACAAAAACAAATGAGAATTACAACAGTCGGTAGCTTTTTGAGTTTTGTAATTTAGATTATTGAGAATTCAAGAAAAATTAAAAACTTCCGTCTGCTCTCACGTAGTTTGGCGTCTCAAATGATCTTTTAGAATATCTTTGAAGTTCTTAATTTTTTTTTTAATGAAAGAAAATCATCAAAGTTAATCGTAAAAAAGATATAGCCGAACTTTTTGGATAAATTGATTACAGAATGTGCCATAGATCCATTCGAACTACAGTGGACTTTGTCAGAAAAAAAAGAAAAAAAAAAGAAAGAAAAGTGGAACATAAGGCTGAAGGTGATACCAATTGTAGTTGGCGCCCTCGGAAAAATTCTGGAGGAATTAGAAATCAGAGGAAGAATCAATACTATCCAGATAACAGCATTGTTAATATCGTCTAGAATATTCAGAAGAGTCTTTGGAGATCTAAGGAGACTTACTGTCACTTAGATTCCAGTAAAAAAAAGTTAAAAACTTTATGAAAATCTCACAAAGATTTAAAATAACAATGTCATTTAGTATTCTTTGGATTATTCGGACTATTGTCCTCATCTTTATGGTTATCTGTACAACATTTCAGTCGATGTGCCCTCCGGCCTTCTTACTGTATTTCTTGTCAGACTTGGGAGCGTTCTCGAACTCTGGAACCTTATTCCCGAGTTCGCAAAAATGTTCCCAAGTTCGAGAAGCCTCCCGAGTCCGACAAGAAATACCCGAAGAAGGCCGGGGGCACATCGGCCGAAACTTTGTACAGATAACAATAAAGATAGGGACAATCCAAATAATACTAATTATCAAGCCTCATTTAAAAAATACAGATAATGACATTTGGTATTTTGATTTTTTGAACTGTTATCCTCATCTTAGAAGTATATAAAAATCACAACGTTTCGGCTGTTGCACTCTTCGGTTTTCTTCAGATGTTCCTTGTCTATCTGAGCATAGCAAGGATTTAACTTAGGAAATCATTTTCATGATTTCCCAAGTTAAACAGTTTCACTGTAGAGCAAACAAGGCGTTGAAGAACTTATAAAGATCTCATCCAAATATTAATGTCACTATTTCAACGCCTTGTTGTTTATTAACATTTTTTCACTGTTATATAGTTATTTAATAAGATTAGCTTAGATGTGGCACAAGGCCGGAAGTATGGGGCGCCTTATGAGAATAGAACTCACTAACAATGATCTAAGAATTTAGCTTGCTAACCATTACACCGCATGAGATGCCCTTTTCACTGTTATATAGTTTCAAGTAACTGACATAAGTAATCCTTGGTAAACAATAATAGCTTCAAGTGACCATTTTTAATACAAATAACTTGCTCAAATTCCAAGTCTTCCCATCTATTTCTAATAGTTTCAAACATACCTATGAAATCAAGTGCTACCCAGCAACTCCTGCGACACTACCGCTGCCAAACTGCATTGGTTCCTTACCTTTCCTTTAGATCACAGCGGCAGTGAGGAAGGGGGGGATTTGCTGCTTGGGCAACAGCTCATCCTCCATATGAACCCGACCAGGCTAAAATAGTTCGGAAAAAGAAATTTGACACTACACCATCGTCTCTTGTAGACGGAAAGATGCCAACAATTTGATCCATAGATCGGACCCTAACAGATGATACCACTCCGGGTCAGAGTAAACCTGGGAGTAATAGCAATGAAGGTGTATTCCACACTCGTCAGATGTGGAGCCTAGCCACCAGGCGCGGTTTAGTATTATTCCCAAGACACGGGAATCTTCATAGATTTCCCGCTGGCCTAAAAATCATAACTTGAAATTATAATTGATTGATTTTAACGACATGTCAACCCGTCTAGTGCTATTTTATGCCCAGATGTTAGGGAATCGTGTTCATTTTACGCTCATATTTACATTTCCGAATAGTTTTTTTTTTGGGGGGGGCACGCTCCTATCGAATACGAATAATTTTAAGCAGATATATTTGGCCTAATATGAAACTCTAACTCCGGGTCATAGTAGTCTTGGGGATAATAGCAATGTAGTGCTACTCCACACTCCCCAGAGTTCCAGAATTGGAGTCTCTCCACCAGATTCAGTTTACTCACTGCTGTAGATTAGCTAGTATCCCATCCAGCACTTTACATAGCCTTAAATAGTCTACGATTAACGACTTTAACAGTAGATTAATAAGCTGATTACTATTCGGATTGATTTTACTGTGTTTGGCAATACCGCATTTGACCCTCCTCTATTTCTTGTAAGTTAATTGTTTTGTAACTTATTGTTCTGTGTTTTGTATGTATCCGTTAGCACCGGTACTGGTGCCGAATAAATATATTAAGCTCTCAATTTCTCCAGTGCATCATTTCACCTCGACGATTCAACAGTCACATACTCCGGAAACATTGTATAGTTACAGGTATTCCTGTTTGACACGAATAATTTATACATAATAGAGTTTAAAGTGACTATCTCTATTCAATAATAATGATTTGTTTGCACACAATTACATTTTCACGTTTTCTTACCTAATACTAATAGTTTTCAAGAGAGGGTCGGTTACAAAGGATCTGGGAGTACTCGTCAGATCTCCAAAACTGGTTGGTTGCTTGGTTTTACGGCATATCAACCTATGAGGACATTTTAATGCCAAATCTTTTTGGGGGCGTATGTATGATTTGTTAGCAAATAGTTTTCTTAAGTATTTTGTTTATCAAGTATGTTGGTGTAATGGGCATATATTGGAAATTCCATAGTTAATTATCTCCCCCTGCTGCTAGGGGGAGAATCGCTAACATCGTATGTTAGCGCCAAAACCAAAAACTTCACTTATCGAAAAGCAGTTACTGGAGGAGAAACTTAAAAACTAAAGCTCTCATCACCAAGCCCAAACAGGGCTGACTTATCACGGAGCACCCACTAAGGGTAGTCGCGTAAATAGCGGTCCCTACACTTCATTCATCACTTAGCCCCAAAAAAGGGCTTACTTCTAAGGACCGTTGACCTGGACGGAGGCATTTTTTCACAGCACACTTTCGAAGGCACTAAAGCACACTATAGAAGGCTGAAGACCAAATAGTCTACTTGAAAAGCGCCCATTCACCGTCATTTAAAAGAACTGTTACCAGGGCGAGAAGCTTCTAAAATAGCATCCCCCATTACTTATCACAGAACTGGTTACGAGGAAGAACGAGAAACGTCCGAAGAAGCGCCTTATCAACATTTCATACTGACGATTGGAATACCCCTGTTATCACCATTACTCCAAGAAAATTACTTAACTCAGATAAGTCTGGTAGCAAATACCAATAAAATTTGCCACAAGTTCTTGTATTATTTGTCAATACATGTATTACATTTCCATTGTGTTTGTCTTCTTTGTCCGACAATTTGCCTACAACTACGGAGAAATAAGAGCTCCTTCGAAACCCGTAAATACTCTTACATAGCCGAATCCCCCCCCCCAACGTAAGCGGCAAATAATCGCCTGTGTCGTGCATGAAAGCCTCGAACGGCACGAGGTGTAATTTACATAACGGCTAAGCGAACTGTAATAAAAGCAGGCAGTTGTTCATACTGGGGCAGAACGAACCAGGTGTTGACAGTGTCTACAGGGTCGACGATGGAGAAAATAGTGTTTATTGTTCGTTTATCCAAGGATTTGAACCAGCAAGTTCGTGAATTCGAGAAAGAAACCGTATTTACTGAGTGGCTGTATGTATCCTGTTAGAAGATTTGTCCCGAACTTTTTGTGCGTTGGCTTTTCTTCAATTGGTTGGTTGGCTGGTTGGTTGGATTCGATGGCATGCCATCCCATGTCAAAGACGCTTTGTACCATTCATTCTTGTCGGGTATTGAATTTTTTTTCTAACTCAATTTAAAAAAAAACACATCTTAAACTCGTTAGCCACTACTCCATGGGAAACCCACCCCCATGATGATTAATTGATTTAGACCGTCTTGTTACTAGCGATGAGAAGTGGATCCATAATTATAACGTTAAAGTTTGGTTTGGGTTCTTTATTTAATGGCATATCAACCTTTGTTTGTTATAACCATCCTTGTAGAAGAACAGTAGTGGTGATGTTTAAATCATAACTGGGAAGTCGCTATCGATTTGGTCGCCAAGGAACTGATGATCTTTTTTTTTTTTTTAGAGATTAGGTTTCTTTAATTACAAAGAATTATAAATAACAGTAGTGGTGATATCTAAATCATAGCTGGGGGAATAAGAAGGTTCATGCCTTTCCCAAGGCTATTAGTCCAAAAGTGAACATGATATCACGATTGGAGTCCCAGTCCAGCAGGTTAGCCGCTGGGACCCCAGCCTCATGATGGTTTGTTGGGTTAGACAGCCTTATTACTGGTGATGAGAAGTGAATCTGTAAGGAGACAAAATGGAGTAGTCTCCCTTGTCAGAGGGTTTGGTTTGGCTTATTTGTTTAATGGCATATCAAAATTTGTAGGTTATAGCCATCCTTGTAGAAGAACAGTAGTGGTGATATTTAAATCATAACTGGGAAGTTGCTATCGATTTGTCCGCCAAGGCACTCTCATTAGAGATTAGGTTTCTTTAATTTATTTAATGACATATCAACTTTCGTCAGTTATTTAAGGCCAAAGCCATCCTTGTAGAAGAACAGTAGTAGTAGTATTTAAACTGTGAGAATGAAGATGTTCATACCTTTACCAAGGGTATTAGTCCGAAGGTGATTATCGCAAATGGAGTTTGAACTCGCTTAAAACGTAGTCCCAGTCTAGCACGTTAGCCACTACATTATTGGACCCCATCACCATGGTGATTAGTTGATTTAGACCATCTTGTTACTAACGATGAGAAGTGGATTCATTATCATAACGTTAGAGTTTGGTTTGGCTTATTTGTTTAATCGCATATCAACCTTTGTATTTTATAGCCATCCTTGTAGAAGAACAGTAGTGGTGATATTTAAATCATAAATGGGAAGTTGCTATCGATTTGTCCGCCAAGGCGTTGATGACCTTCTTTTTAGAGATTAGGTTTCTTTAAGGTTTTTAGTTCGATACCTGCCCTCGCCAACTCAGCGTATGAGTAGCACAGGGATCTGTGCGGTAAAGTAAGGAGCTGATGGTAGGTGTGGTGCTCCACCTCAGATGCAAAAAAAAAACATCTCCTTGGTCTAATGCTATTGAAAAGGGGATAGACTCCCTCGCTGATTGGCTGATACCGACTTTAGGCCACCCTGACGACTTTACTTTTTTTTTTACTTATCTATTTAATGGCATATCAGCCTTTGTCAATTATTTAATGCCAAAGTCATCCTTGTAGAAGAATGGTAGTAGTGATATCTAATGACCTTTTTTTTTTAGTGATTAGGTTTTTTAAGGTTCTTAGTTCGATACCTGCCCTCGCCAACTCAGCGTATGAGTAGCACAGGGATCTGTGCGGTAAAGTAAGGAGCTGATGGTAGGTGTGGCGCTCCACTTCAGATGCAAAACACCATCTCCTTGGTCTAGTGCTAGTGAAAAGGGGATAGACTCCCAAGGATATTAATCTGAAAGTGAACGTAATAGCGCGATTGGAGTTCGAACTCACTTACTATGATGTCGCAGTCCAGCACGTTAGTCACTACACCACGGAGGAACCCCACCCCGCCAATGGATTAGAGAAAGAAGGAAACGAAAAGTTGACCAAGGTTTTGGAATTTTAGGGAGGGGCCAATTCATAGGACGTCGATATTACGGGTTGACATCGGGGGTGAGAAAGCCCCCTTTCGCCATATTCTTGTTGTTTATCTGTCTCGGTCGCCTATCAAGCTGAAATATCCCGCACCCAAGGAGAGAGGGGAAACATAAACCATTCAAAAAAAATGTTTCCCCGCCACAAACCCCCGACAGAGACCAGACATGTTGACACAAACAGGACTCGGGGTTATATATACAGAATATTACTCCCATTATCTTGCATTAGATAGAATTGAAATAACAAAAAGATATGAGTTGATAATAGCGACCCCTGGCGGACAAGTACGACAGACCTTTTTTTTATTATTATTTTTATTTATTTATTTTTTTTATTCTAAGAGCTAACGTGATGCTTACAAGGCGATCCCACCAAGCCCCGATATCAGTTGATTATTAAAAGGTGTAGAGGGCCGGGTAGGGTGGGTTGTGTCCTTAGGGGACAGAAAATTGGTGCGAAGGTGGGGGTGGGTGAGTGTGTGAGTGAGGCAGACCTGTTCCTGATCTTTCTTCTATGGGTATATGCTGATATACCGACGTGCCAAATTCTGACCCTCTCAGACCCACGGACTATCATCGACAATTTTTTTTTGTTTTTTTTTTTTGTTTTTGTTTCTTTTTTTTTTCCCCGTTGCTTGTGTTTTGGTGCTTGTTTTCAACGCACTTGTTGGCTTTGGGTATGTTTTTCCGGGGGGCAAGTTTGACAAGTCGTGATTCCTTCAGAAAAGAATCGGAAGGGAAAATGAAAATTGCTTCCGTTTTTTTGTGTTCACACGGGGGTTTTTATTAATTTTAGCCATGTATTAAAATTAAATTAAACAGAGACGTCTTCATCAGTCTGTCTATTTGGATTTGTCCGTTTATCTATCTATCTATCTGAGTCTATTTTTCTTTCTCTATTTCAATCGAGTTCTCTGTTTCTATCTATTTTTCTCAGTAGATTTATCTGTATGTTTGTCTGTCTGTTAGTCTCTATCTATCTATCTATCTATCTATCTATCTATCTATCTGAGTCTATATTTCTTTCTCTATTTCTCTCTATCTATCTATCTTTCTCAGTAGTTCTATCTGTCTGTCTGTCTGTCTCTATCTATCTATCTATCTATCTATCTATCTGAGTCTAGTTTTCTTCTCTATTTCAATCTATTTCTCTCTTTCTATCTATCTATCTATCTTTCTCGGTAGTTTTATCTGTCTGTCTGTCAGTATCTATCTATCTATCTATCTATCTATCTATCTATTTTTGTTTATTCATACCTATCTCAGTCTATTTCTATATATCTATCTATCTATGTCAGTTTATTCATACCTATCTAAGTGAACTCTCCCTTCTCCATCTCCCTGTCTCAGTCTATTCATATCTACCTATCTATCTATTTATCTATCGCAATCTATTTTTCGCTCTCACCGGCCCTGTCGGCGGGAGCTGTAGAATACACCGACAAACCCTCTGCAGATAGGTAAAATCCACACAATGGGGCCACCCGCTGGCCGTGGACGGCGACTTGTGATACTTAAGGACGGAATCCTGGTGGCTGGGCCATTTTGGTCCTTACTTAGGCTAAACAGACTGTCGAAGAGGCCCCCTCAGATCAATCAGCTGCTCACATCAAGCCCTAGCCACTATATGATTGTCCCGACCATATTGCTCTTACGGCAAACCACGCAACCCTTTTTATCATATATGTGCTAGAAGACTGTGGCAGGGTAGGGACGCTAAGCTGCATCTAGTGGTGAGGTTTCTGGAGTTCTGGGGAGTTTTGAGTACACTTTAATTGCCATTCCTCCCAGGTTCACTCTGACCTTTAAGTTCCTTATCTATGGATTAAATAGATTAAAAAATGAGTTTAAAGATGTATTTAAAAAAATTGAGTTTGAAAAAAAAATCTGAATACACAATATAAATGAATAAAACAAAACGTCATTGAGAGTACTGCAATTTTATTTCTTGTCTGTGTAAAATTTACAAC
The DNA here is from genome assembly GCA_023376005.1 of Doryteuthis pealeii. Classification (NCBI taxonomy): domain Eukaryota; kingdom Metazoa; phylum Mollusca; class Cephalopoda; order Myopsida; family Loliginidae; genus Doryteuthis; species Doryteuthis pealeii. The sequence goes on along the minus strand of CM042147.1, from coordinate 125,860,672 downwards.
GAGTTAAGGAGTAGAGGTATTATTATTATTGTTATTATTATTATTATTATTATTATTATTTACTCCTTTTGAGTTTTCACATCAGTGTTAGCTGATGGTCTTTCACTGGAGTCTGAGTGACAGCAAGTCCCCTCAGGTCTCCAGGACTCTTCTGAGTATTCTGGCAGATTGCAGCAGTGCAGTGTTCTGAATGGTTTCAATCCTTCCTCTGATATCCAAACTTTCCAAACCCTTTTCTAATCCTTTTGGGACCGTTCCAAGTGCACCAACTACAATTGGTATAACTTTCACTTTCATAATCCATAACTTTTTCAGTTCTCTGGCAAGGTCCAGATATTTGTCCCTTTTTTCATTTTCCTTTAGCTTCACCCTGTGATCTGCTGGAACTGCAAAATCCACCAGTTGACAAGTTCGTTCTTTTTTGTTTATCAACACTAGGTCTGGTCTTCTTGCAGGGATAAGGTGACCCGTTTTTATTTTAAAGTCCCAGAGAATTTTATGCGTTTCGTTCTCAAGAACAGATTCTGGTTTATGCATATACCATTTTGTTGTATGGTCAAAATTTAATTTTTTGCATAATTCCCAGTGGATCACCTTCCCAACCCAGTCGTGTCTAGTTTTGTATTCTCGTTTTGCTAGTTTGCTACATTCGTAGAGTATATGGTTTACAGTCTCATCTCTATTCCCGCAAAGTCTACATTTACTATTATTTACTCCTTTTGAGTTTTCACATCAATGTTAGCTGATGGTCTTTCACTGGAGTCTGAGTGACAGCAAGTCTCCTCAGGTCTCCAGGACTCTTCTGAGTATTCTGGCAGATTTCAGCAGTGCAGTGTTCTGAATAGTATTATTATTATTATTATTATTATTATTATTATTATTATTATTATTATTATTTTCACTACTTTTGAGTTTTCACATCAGCGTTAGCTGATGGTATTTCCCTAGAATCTGAGTGACAACAAGAGTCCTCAGGTCTCCAAGACTCTTCTGAGTATTTTAGCCGATTGCAGCAATGCAGTAGTCTGAATGGTCTGAATTCTTCCTCTGATTTCTAGGTCCTTCAGTCTTATTTCCAAGTTTTTTGGGGACCTTTCCAAGTGCACTAATTACAATTGGTATCCCTTTGACTTTCATATTCCATAGCTTTTTTAATTCTCTGGCAAGGTCCAAGTATTTGTCCATCTTTTCGTTTTCCTTCATCTTCACTCCGTGATCTGCTGGAACCGCAAAATCCACCGGTTGACAAGTTCTTTCTTTTTTGTTAATCAACTGTAGGTTTGATCTCCTAGCTGGGATAAGGTGATCCGTCCTTATTTTAAAATCCCAGAGAATTTTATCCGTTTCATTCTCAAGAAAAGATTCTGGTTTATGCATATACCATTTAGCTATATGGTCAAAATTTTATTTTTTGCATAATTCCTAGTGTATCACCTTTCCAACCCAGTATTCCCGTTGTGCTAATTTGCTACATTCACTTAATATATGGTTTACAGTCTCATCTCTGTCACCGCATTGTCTACATTTACTGTCTGTTGCATCATCAATTTTTGCTTTGATATAATTTGTTCTTATGGCATTATTTTGTGCAGCAATTATTAGGGATTCAGTTTCTCTCTTGATGTGTCCTCTTATTAACCATTTCCAAGTCTTTTTATGATCAAACTCTCCGATGTGTCGTTTAAAGTATCCATATAATTGTTTTTCTTCCAATTTTTGTTTTCTAGTTTTCATTGTTTTTTCTGTATTTGCATTTGATTTTAGTTTGAGCAGTTCACATCGCACCATTGGGGTTTGTTGAGCTTTGTTATGAACTAGTGTAAATCCATTATAATCCAGTTTCATTTTATGTATTATTCTCTTTACTTTTTCTATCATCAATTAAAAATATTGTTTTGGACTTTCTTCAATGACTTGACCCCCCATATATATATATATATATATATATATATATATATATATATATATATATATATATACTAGACAAAACGTGAACCGTTGGGTCACCCATTCAGCTCTGGATAGATAATTCAGATTAAGGAAAAGGGTGTTAGCAAAGCGAATAAAATAAAAAATAAAATAAAAAAATAAAATAAAAAAATACGACCGGGCGAAACATTAAAATCATTTTGTAAGCTTTCTAAGAAAGGGGATGTTTGACCTCATTTAAGCTACTGGTTGCTGTTTGTGAAATTTAACATAGAAATACATTTCAAATTCTCCAGTCTCTCTCTCTCTCTCTCTCTCTCTCCTCTCCTCTCCTCTCCTCTCCAGAGAAACTAACATTATATAACGAGGAGATAATCAAGAGAATCGTAGAGGGGAAGACAGTGATAGAGAGTAAAGTCGGTTTTTGACTTAATTGCAAATTCCGACTAATTAGAACCAATCAAAACAATTTTTTTCAAGCATAATTCAATCCTAAAAGTAAGGAATAATTTAGTATAATTTTCATGTCATTAAACTAAACAATAAAAAAGACTTTAGGAAGCAAACGTTGATTAACTCAGCTTTAGTATACTAATAGATATATATGTATGTATTCTGCCTATAAATACGAAGTATGTCGACAACACAAATCAATAAGAAAAATTGTTAAAAGAGAAAGCCTGGTGCCCTTCTCTCTATATATGTATTGATTACATAGTGTGCTATACATATTGTTAGGGAGAGTTATCTCCCCCTAACGATTCGAACCGGACACTCTGAAGAGGAGGGCAAAAAAGACTGCACAGCAGATCAGAATCGAGCAGGTGACACACGTGTATCCTAACATCAAGCCAGAACTCTAATCCAAACCCATCCACTGTATTTCCCTGTCAGTGAAAAATAAATAGAACAAATATTGTTATTGTTAACATATTCTCTGTTTTATTATCATTTCTGTATATCCTACATCTCAGAATACAACACATGTAAATAGTACTCAATATCGTGGATAAAGCATGTATATCTAAGTTAGGGTAGCATGGACATGAAGTCAACGGCGCTTGGTTACTGATAGTTTCTTGACTATCAGATTCTCAAACCAAGTCACTTGGTTTGTGAATTGTATGAGCGAGAAACTGTGTAACCAAGTACTGTTGACTTCATGTCCCCGCTACCAAGAGTAACCTCCCCTGGTTTATCTCATTTTGAGTAAGCCAAATGTTTTGGTCTGACATTTTCACTTCACCGTAAATCTACACTGAAAATACGAATTTGTTCGAATCCATACAACTGCATGTTCTAACACGAAAATATTATAAAATGTGTTTTTAATTGTACATGCGCATTATTTGAAATAAACTTAATTAAGAACACATTTTATGATATTTTTATGTTAAAGCATACACTGAAAATACGAATTTATTCGAATCAATACGATTCGAACAAATTCGTATTTTCAGTGTAGATTTACGGTCATATGAAAATGGCCAACTAAAACATATGGCTTCCTCAAAGTGAAATAAATAAGAGGAGGTTATTCTCATTTATGTAGCTAATGTTCAGATTACAGGCAGTTGCTTTGGGAATGCATAGACGAGAAACTGTCAGTAACCAAGCGCCGTTGATTTCCACGCTATCTAACTTACCGGCTGAAATAAATTTATAATAGCTAAATGACGGTCTGTTGAGTTTTTCTCTATTAGCAGAAGTGTAAATATTGCTATGTATATTATTATTCTATTAATTATCATACATTGTGCTCTCTTAGGGACTTGAAACCATTTTTTATAAATTTTATAGGTGTGCATCTGCATAGGCATGCGTTGTAGATATGCAGGGGGGTATAGATGGTCCCATTAATCATCCCCTTATATTTTTATCTGGAATGCTATATATATATATACATATATATATATATATATATATATATATATATATATATATATATATATATATATAGTGGATTGAGTTCTTATTTCAGAGGATGTCGTTCGCCTCCTGACTCACTAGTATGAGAACGACATCTTCTGAAGCAAGAACTCAATCCACTGTCCTGAAGAAGGTCTAACAGACCGAAACGTTATAACGTCAACATCACTACCGACCTCTTGCTTGAGCTACGGATGGCCGAGAGGAAAGGGACCGGACTGCTGAAAAGTCACCCAGTTTTCGCTCCCGACTAGAAGAAGCTGTTAAGTCTAGCCATACTGATGCGACGTAAATGTCAAAACACGGTGTCTGTGGATGACTATATATATATATATATATATATATATATATATATATATATATATATGGGAGAAATAAGAGGAAATTAATCCGACAATATGTGGAGAAAGGTAGACAAACACGGGATGTTGTACAAAATGGATGTTTATTGTGGGTAGTGATGTCGACGTTATAACGTTTCGGTCTGTTAGACCTTCTTTGGGACGTTGGATTCACCAGTATGAAAATATTCACCAGTACGAAAATATTCACCTGTATGAAAATGTTCACCGTTGAAGCAAGAACTCAATTCAACGTCCTGAAGAAGGTCTAACAGACCGAAGCGTTATAACGTCGACATCACTACCCACAATAAGCATCCATCTTGCACAACATCCCGTGTTTGTCTACCTTTCTCCACCCACACACACTCATATATATATATATAAATATATATATATATTGTAATACAGGTACAGGTAATAACCTACTCGAGTTTCACCATAAGGATCTTCAGGGTTAAATCCACTGGATTAATCAAGCTATTGATTAATTGCAGTCGAATACACGTGTGTGTGTTTTTTGCGATAAACGGTTTGTTACCGAATCCTTTATCGCAAAAGACACACACGTGTAATCGACTGCAATTAATCAATATCTTGATTAATCCAGTGGATTTAACCCTGAAGATCCTTATGGTGAAACTCGAGTAGGTTATTACTTGTACCTGTATTACAATAAATTTACTCTACTAACGCATTGAGCAATTTTTATTTGTTATATCGCTGTCTTACCTTTCTGAATTTTGCATCAACTAACCATTGTGACCATCTTCACCAGTAAGTCACCTTTTCCAAACACACACACACACACACACACACACACACACACACACACACACACACACACAGGCAGCTGCTAAAAAATCGTATAACTATACTGATGAGAGGTGATACTCGAAACACGTGTCTATAGTTTACCCTATTATACGCTCCCAATTTCGGTAGAGCACTCTATTTAGGAGGTATATAATTGCAGATTCACCGTATTCGGCTCAGCCAAATCTCACTTTGTTTACAAAGTTTGAGAACTCTAGGTGAAGGTCATTTCCCCTTAGAAATATAGCGATTAAATAGCCTGCTATACTTGGCGACTGACTGTAGATGTGTGGGTAAGAGGCTTGGCGAGCGTAAGTTCGTTCGGGTCTCGAACCCAGCCAGAGGCAGCTACTAAAAATCGTATAACTATACTGATGAGAGGTGATACCTCGAAACACGTGTCTATAGTTTACCCTATATATATATATATATATATATATATATATAGTTTGGGATATACACAGTCATCATTACATAGTCGCCTTATTACAATACGAGACATGATTGGTCTGTCTTTCGGTTTTCTTTCCTTATTTCGGTCCCCTAACATTCCGCATATCTTCTCCCACAATGCTTAACCAAATTTCCTTCATTTTTTTTTGGTCCCTCGGCAAGCGCCCCACCCTCTGGAACGAATCACCACCATCCAGCAGCTGCAAAGGCCGCTGGAGGATCGCCCAGAAAATGTCGGTAGGAATATTTTGTGTCGCTCGATTTCCAGAACCCTCTGTCTCTAGTTAAGAGTGGTGTTCAGTCTTGGGCCTGGGATATCTTGGGGAAGTGGGGGGAAGGGGATGGGGCGATTGAGATGCTGTTTCTCCACCCGTTTCCACCCCCTCCATCTCCCAAACCCTTCCCCTCTTACACGCCGCTGCATACCCTGCGGATGGGTGAATAAGGAGGAGTAGTAGGAGTGAGAGGAACAGAAGAAGAAGAAGAAGAAGAAGAAGAAGAAGAAGAAGAAGAAAAAGAAAATCTTCATCAACGATTTTCATAAGAAGATACTTTCTTTTGTTTTACATCTCTCCGACAACACCTGTGGTAAGATTGGGGTGGAATCGGGGTGGCTACCCAATCTCGGTCGAAAGTTTCACCTACGTTGTTTTGCTATTGAATGCACATGTGCGTGTGGGTGTTAGATATTGGCTAGATTTAGCATAGTTAGACACAAGGCAAAAGCAGTGGGCCACCCAGTGCGGATCAATCTCTCTACTCAGTTTCAATGAATATTTACCACGTATCCCACGTGTGCGGGTTAGGCACAAAACCCTATTAATGTAGGACCACCCACGAACCGAAGCTCATGGGAGGCGGGTGCAAAAATGCGTTGATCCCGTCAGCATTCCCACTCAAGGGAAGTGTCTCAGGCACCGGGCAATAAACCCAGCCCTGTCCTTTTAAATCGAGGGGGCAGGTGTTGCCTGGAGGGATGGCCCTCTGGGATCAACGATGTTAGCTTACGCGGTCCAGGGCCGAAGCCACCGGACCCTCCGGTCGAAACCAGCTTGAAAGTGGATGAAAGGAATAAAAAAATAAAAAAGAAAGAAAGGAGAAAAGAAAGCTAGAAGTAAAGAAAAGAAAAGAAAAAAACATGTGAAAGATATTTGGGTGGTTGGCTGGTTTTACGGCATGTCAACACTTGCTGGGTTATTTTATGCCGAGGTCAGTTTTACAATTATAATCTCCAATTATATTCAATAAAAAAACGTAACGTATATGTTTTTGGCTAGATTTAGCATAGTATGACACAGGGCGAAAGCAGTAGGCCACCCAGTGCGAATCAACCTCTCTACTCAAATTTAATGTTTTGCTCGCAAATGATTATCCTGCAAGCAGGAAGAAATTGAGAAAAGCAAGAAAAGGAAGGAGAGGAATATATGAAATGAAACATGAAATAATGAAAGGAAGGACGTAAGAAACTAGAAGTAAAATTAAAAAAAAAAAAAAAACAGGTGAAAGATGGTTGGTTGGTTGGTCAACACTTGCTGGGTTATTTCATGCCGAAGTCAGTTTTACAATTATAATCTCCAATTATATTCAATAAAAAAACAAACATGACGTATATATATTTACTAACCTCGAGTAAGATGCGACACAAGGTCAATTTCTTAAGCAGAGTTTAACACGTTTTTCCTGGTTTCCTAGCCACGGTTAAAGAGTCCAGCCTGACCTACTATTTACTCATAGCTAGAGGGAGAGTAGTTGGATGAATGTCTTTCCTAAGGTTATTCACCATAATGTAGCAAACCAGTCTAAGAGAAAGACAACTGAATCCAAACTTGTTAAACTGAAATCCAAACTTGTTAATATATATAATATTATATATATATATATATATATATATATATAAGATTTTCATCTCCTGTCATCTATAAAAACATCCATCGATTTCTTCACCTCAAGATACATCCTGATGAAGGCTTAAAGAAACCGAAATGTTTAAACATCGATAGATAAATTCATCCTATATTCGGAACACTTTTTTTTTCAAAATTTTCTTTATATATATATATATATATGAGGCGCGTGGTATAATGGTTACCGTAATAGGAAATGGACACGACAATTCAAATCCAGGACGAGGCTGTTTGCATTTCACATAGAGCAAATACAATTGGGAAAGCTATGAACCGAACAATTTTCCCTCTAGGTGTGTTGTGGATAAATACTGGGGAAGACTGAGCTCTTTAACCTTGATTAGGCAACCAGTCTAGGAGAAGGAATACTCTGAATTCAAATCTGTTAAACTCCGCTTAAGAAATTGACCTTGTGTCATATTCTGTCAGTGCACACACATATATATATATATATATATATATATATATATATATATATATGTGTGTGTGTGTGTGTGTGTGTGTGATAAATAAGTACACACACGAAGGTTATATATATATTATATATATATATATATATATATATATAATATATATATATAATAGTAATTGGTAATTTGCTTGAAGCATTGTTAAGTATGTTATTATATATTAATGATTTGAAGGCAATTACAATGCATATATAAGAAATAAAAACAAAAATAAAAACAAAAACAAAAAAAAACAAACTTTGAAATCGATAAGACAAAAAATAATTTTTTTGTTTTTATTTTTTATATGCATTCAAATCATTAATATATAATATATAATATATATATATATATGCATTTTGAGAATTTCCATCATTGAAGTAAGAACTATATTCAAGTCCTGAAGATGGTCTAATAAGAGACCGAAACGTTGCACCGTCGACAATAAACATCAAGTTTCCACAACATCCCGTGTTTGTCTACTTTTCTCCACATACTGTCGGATTAACCTCCTCACATTTCTACCATATATATATATATATATATATATATATATATATATATGTGTTGGAAGGATAAATAAATAAAGGAAAGAAAATGTTGAATGGAATGTGTACATGAACAAACTCCTGGCTGACACACGTGTTGGTAACTCATTAAATCAATTTTATCCATTTAACATTTTCTTTCCTTTATTCATTTATCCTTTCAACATATTGTGGAATTCATTTCCATTTTCAACTTACATATATATGTATGTATATAATATATGAGAGAGAGAGAGAGAGAGAGAGAGAGAGAGAGAGAGAGAGAGAGAGAGGGGAGAGGGGGGGATAGTTGCTGATAATTATTATCATGGTTAAGACTAATGTTTTTCCATTTAAATTTACAACCGAAAAATAAAATATGTTCCACTGATATGGTCTCATAAAGTTTGTGTAATTTCATTTTGGGCAGCCAGTAATATTCTTTTCTGATGATCTCATCGTTGCCATCTCATAGCTTTCATAGAATATTAATAGTTCTTAATATGCTACGCCACATTGTATTGGTGTTTCTTTTTTTTTTTTTTAATGCACAATGGACTTCTAGAACGTCTCCATCGTTATTACTATAATAGGAAGTCAATTTGATTATCTCCCTTCCATTTTAGAACTCTTCAACCGTGAAGTCTTGAATATGAAATGAAACTAAACGGAACAAAATAAAGCCTAAACTTTCTCTTCGCTCTATCAGATTCTCTTATTTTTATTTTTATTGCTTTTCGTTATTCTGTTTTTTTTTCTTTCTTTTCTTTTCTCCCCTCTATTATTTGTCGTTTCAATTTAAAGGGTCAGAGGTTACTGTTAGAGCGTAGACATATACAAATAACGGATGAGTATACGTGGTAGTGTTTTTCTTTGCTGGTAGAGGTGTTGTTTTTTTATTTTTTATTTTTATTTGTTATATTATTTTTTTTAAGAGATAGATGATGGATCCGAAGATAATCTCGAATAAGGCCGAAGCTCCCCTCGCTCTTTATTCCCACCTTCCGCCTTGACTCTTATGTAAAAAAAAAAAAAAAAAAAAAAAAAGAAAGAAAGAAAGAAAGAAGAAATCTGTCGTTTCACCGGGGATATCCTTACATTACATGCCAAGTTGAGTGGGCTGGAACAATGATCCATGAAATTATATTTGGCATGAGCCTACCAGCTGTGTGGCGCTCGTGGTGCGACCCAGACATAAACCCAATTGCAAAACTTGAACAAAAATTTCGAACACCCCTACCCCCGGGACATACCAAAAAAATGCGTGTGTGACTACACGTAAACCACAAGCGCAAGCGCGTGGCGTAACGGTTATCGTCTTAGGAAATAATTCGGTTTAGTTGGCTAGATTTTACTGCATGTCAAACCTTTTAGGGTTATTTTATACCGAAGATGTTTTAGGAAGCGCGTGGTGTAATGGTTAAAGTCATGGGAAATTGACTCGTCGCCCCGAGTTCAAATCCTGGACGTGGTAATTGCATTTCACTTAGCCCTTGGGAAAAGTATGAATTCTACTCTCCCTCCAGCTATGGGTAAATAGTAGGGCAGACTGGGCTCTTTAACCTTGGTTAGGCAACCGGTCTAGGAGAAGGAAAACTCTGAATTCACACCTGTTAAACTCCGCTTAAGAAATTGACCTTGTGTCACATCCTGCTCGTGCGGAGGGCTTGGTAAATATATATACCGAAGATGCTTTTTTAAAAAATTCATTCTTGATGGGTATTCAAATATTTTAAACTCAACTTTTTTAAACACATTTTTTAAACTAACTTTGTTTCTCTATTTAACTCATAGATTGGACACTAACAGGGACCCTAACTCTGGGTCACGGTGGACCTGGGAGTAATGGAGATGAAGGGGTACTCCACCCTTCCCAGAGCTTCAGAATGGAACTTCATGACTAGATGCAGTTTAATAACGTCATACCCAGGACACGAAATAGTTTGGATTCTTTGTTTAATAGAACTAGTACAAAATAAAAAAGCACCACCCGGGCGATGTAAAAATAGATTTTTGAAACATATTGCCCGGGGGTGGGAGTAAAAAATTCAATGTCAGCGAGTTTGTACCCTAAGTAAGTAAAATCATCAAATTAAAAAGGATTAAAAAATGAAACAATTTGAAATGTAAACTTTAAATATGTATTAAAATAAAACAAACTATATATAGATATATAATACCAGTCATGTATTTATTAAAACTTGTTTTTAAAAAAACAATGAGGACTGTCTAATGTTGCATGTTCAAATTTTGAGAGTATTTATTCTGTTATGATGATTTTGGGTAATGTGTAAGCAGTGACGTAATTTTTGTTACAGACAAAAACCGGAAGCGAATCTCCATTATTAATAGAATATCAACCTTCGTGGGTAATTTAATGCCAAAGCTATCCTTGTAGAAGAACAGTAATCATATTATTTAACCCACGGCTGGGAGGATAAGGGCATTCATGTCTTTTCCAAGTGTATTAGTTCAAAAGTGAACATAATACCGTGACTAGAGTTCAAAATCAATTTGATGTCGCAGTCCAGCACGACTGGGTAGGAAAAGTGATCTATTAAGAATTATCTCCTATTACACAAACTATCTAAGTAAAACGAACAAGACACACTGGACACGCAAGGGCGAACTCATAAGTGGTGTTCTCCCGTGGACATATGGACATACGAGAGTGGGCCGCCAGCAAAAACTTACATTGATCAGAAATTACATTTTGACCTTACTACCAAATGGTATATGCACAAACCAGAATCCGTCCACGAGAATAACACGAAAATCTGAGATTTTGAGATATAAACGGATCACCCAATGCCGACCATATGACCCGGTATAATGGTAATTAACAAGAAAAAAATTGTCATGTAGTGGATGTGGCCATTCCGGCAGACCACAGAGTAAAAATGAAAGATATACAAATACTTGAACCTTGACAAAGAACTGAAAATAAATTATGAGGGTGAAAGTGATACTTATTGGTGTCCTCGGAACGGTCTCGAAAGGTTTGGAAAAAGACAATTGGAAATAAGTGGAAGAATCTCGACCATCTAGACAAAAGCATTGTTAAGGTCGGCTAGTATACACAGAAAAGTCCTGGAGACTCGAGGAGACTTGTTGTCACTTAGACTCCTGTGAAAGACCACCAGCTAATGCTGGTGTGAAAAACTTGCAAGGAGTAATACAACAACAACAACACAACAATAATAATAATAATAATAATAATAATAATAATAAGAAGAAGAAGAAGAAGAAAAGAAGAAGAACGAAACACATAAAATTATTTGGGACTTTGAAATAAAAACGGATCACCTTATCCCAGTAAGAAGACCAGACCTAGTATTAATAAACAAAAGAGAAAGAACTTGCCAACTGGTGGATTTTGCAGTTCCAGCAGATCATAGGGTGAAGCTAAAGAAAAATGAAAAAATGGACAAATGGACAAATATCTGGACCTTGCCAGAGAACTGAAAAATTTATGGAATATGAAAGTGAAAGTGATACCAATTGTAGTTGGTGTACTTGGAACGGTCCCAAAAGGATTGGAAAAGGGTTTGGAAAGTTTGGAAATCAGAGGAAGGATTGAAACCATTCAGAACACTGCACTGCTGCAATATGCCAGAATAGTCAGAAGAGTCCTGGAAACCTGAGGGGACTTGCTGTCACTCAGACTCCAGTGAAAGACCATCAGCTAATGCTGATGTGAAAACTCAAAAGGAGTAAACAATAATAATAATAATCTTTCCAAAAAAGATGTGGAACATGAAGGTGACGCTGATAACAATTGTAGTTGGTGCCTTTGGATCAGTCCCTAAGAACCTGAAAAAAAAAAAGACGGAGTAACTGGAGATCAGAGGAAGGACTGAGACCATCCAGACCACAGCACTGCTAAAATCAATTAGAATAGTCCTGCTGACCTGGGTTGACGTTCTGTGTCACTCAGGATTCAGTGAAAAAAAAAAAAAAAAACAACAACAAAAAAAAAACACCATTTTAAACAGATGTGAAAACTCGCGTTGTGTAAAAATAAATAAAAGTTTATTTTCTTCTAAATCAGAGATACAACAATTTCATTATTTCTCGTGGATACAATGAAACTAAAAAAAAAAACAAAACCAAAAATTAGTATTATCTGCGTTATTCGGACCATTGTCCCAATCTTCATTGTTATCTGTACAACGTTTCGGCCGATATTCTAAGGTAATTAGGTTAAGACAGTTCTAAGTGACAGTTATCTCTAGAACCCGAGTTCAATCCTGAGTGAAAGCAGTTAGAAAAATAATTAATTAACACAACTCCTACCCCAGCTATGGTTAGTGGAATGAGAACAGAATACCCCCGTGGACTAAATAAAGGGTTAGGTTCAAAGTTCCGTGATGGCTCCCGATTACGACAAGAAAGTTCCCGAGTTCGAAAAGTCCGAGAAGGTTCCCGAGTCCGAGAAGGTTCCCGAGTTCGACAAGAAATACCTGAAGAAGGCCGGAGGGCATATCGGCCGAAACGTTGTACAGATAACAATGAAGATGGGGACAATGGTCCGAATAACGCAGATGATACTAATCTTCAAGCCTCATCTCAAACATTCAGAGAAATAGCAAAAACAAAAACAGATTATTACCTATTATTTTAGTAGATCAATTCGCATACCTAAGTGGTAAAATATCCACAGAAACCGATGTCAATATACACATAGGAAAGGCATGGACTGCTATAAACAGATTATCGATCATATGGAAATCTGATCACTCTGATAAGATAAAGCGAGAATTCTTCCAAGCTCTAGCCGTGTCAGTGCTACTGTATGGTGACACCACTTGGGTTTTAACGAAACGCTTAGATAAAACGCTAGATGGGAACTACGCAAGGATGCTGCGTACTATCCAAACCACATCTTGGAAGCGACACACCACATAAAGCAGCTGTATGGCCACTTATCCCCAATCACACAAACCATCCAAGTAAGACGAACAAGACAGGCTGAACACTGCCGGAGAAGTAAGGACGAACTCACAAGTGACGTTCTTCTGTGGACATGTACACACAAGTGGGCCGACCAGCAAAGACTTACATTCATCAGCTCTGTTTGGATACTGGATGTCGTGAGGAGGACTTGCCAGGAGCGATGGCCGATAGGGATAGGTGGTGAGAAAGAGTCATGGGTGATTCGTGCTGTCAGCGTGCTGTGATGATGATGATGATGATGATGATGATTACCAAAGCTCTACAGCATTTAATATCTGTTAACAGAAATAGAATTACATAAACATATATAATGCAGTGTACTTGTTTTTTGGACTAAGGAGGTTGTGGAGAGTCATGATCAATCATACTTATGGTTAAAGATTTGACGCTGTAAATTTTGGTAATAAATAATCTATATGTATCGGCGTTTCACGTCTATTCAGTGTGGCTAGACTCAGCAACTACCTCTGACCAGGAGCAAAACCCGACTGACTTTTCGTCCGCCCGATTCGGTAACCTCTCGGCCATTTGACAGCTGCCCTAAAGGGATGGTGTTTAAACTATTAAATACATACATTTGTTTATATATTTTACGATCACCAGAGAGATCCAGTCTGTAAACAGACAATCATTGCTTTATGCTGGCAGTGAGAGTTAATTTAAGCCACCCCTAGAGAGCTCTACCGGGTTTTGGGAGCATATAATAAGTCATCCACGGACACCGTTTTTCGACGTTTCACACACACACACACACACACACACACACACACACAACACACATATATATATATATATATATTATATATATATATATATGTGTGTGTGTGATGTTTATTTAGGGTATGACTGATCATTGCTCTCCACGCCCTCCTTTATCTGTTAACTATTTTGCTCTGCATGGTGTTTTTATCAAGATCCTGTGGTCCGCCGGGACGGCAAACGCCACTAGATGTCAAGTTCTTTCTTTCTTTTTAATTAACACTAGGTTCGGTGTTCTGGCCAGTATCAGGTGATCATTTGTATCTCAAAAACCTAGAGGATATTATGAGTCTCAATCTCTATGTCAGATTCTGATTTGTGCATATACCAATTAGTAGTATGATCAAATTCTAATTTCTTGCGCGATTCTTAGTGGATCGTCTTCCCCACACAGTTGTACCTAGACTTGTACTCCTTTTGTCCTAGTTTTCTAGACCCCTGGGGACCGTTCCTAGGGCACCAATTACAATTGATACGACTTTCACCCCCATGTTCCACAGTTTTCTCAGTTCTCCGGCAAAGTATTTGTCGACCTTTTTGCTCTCTTTCATTTTCACTCAGTGATCGGCCGGGACGGCAAAATCCACGAGATGACAAGTCTTCCTCTACTTGTCAATCAAAACTAGGTCTGGTCTCCTGGCCGGGATTAGGTGATCTGTTTGTACCTCAAAGTCCCAGAGAATTATTATTATTATTATTATTATTATTATTATTATTATTATTATTATTATTATTATTTTCACTCCTTTTGAGTTTTTCACATCAGCGTAAGCTGATGGTCTTTCACTTGAGTCTGAGTGACAACAAGTCTCCTCAGGTTCTCCAGGACTCTTCTGAGTATTCTGGCCGATTGCAGCAGTGCACTAGTCTGGATGGTCTCAATTCTTCCTCTGAGTTCCAGTTCCTCCAGTTTTCACCCAAGCTTTTTGGGACCGTTCCAAGTGCACCAACTACAATTGGTATCCCTTTGACCCTCATATTCCACAGCTTTTCCAATTCTCTGGCAAGGTCCAGGTATTTGTTTATCTTTTCGTTTTCCTTCATCTTCACCCTTGTGATCTGCTGGAACTGCAAAGTCTACACTTGACAAATTCTCTTTTTTTTTTTTTTGTTAATCAATACTGAGTCTGGTCTCCTGGCTGGGATATTATCATTTTACCCCTTGCGAGTTTTTCAGGCTAGCGTTAGCTGATGGACTTTCACTGGAGTTTGAGTGACAACAAATCTCCTCAGGTCTCTTCAGAGTATACTCGCCGATCTTAACAATGGTGTTGTCTGGATGGTCTCAATTCTTACTCTGATTTCCAATTCTTCTAGAATATATATTAAATCTTTTGGGCACATTTACAAGTGCACCGATTAGAATTGGCATCAATTTCAACTTCATATTCCACATTTTGTCAATGTCCAGTTATTTGTTTAACTTTTCATTTTCTTTCGCCTTCATTCTGGAATCTACTGGGACTGCAGAATTATTATTATTATTATTATTATTATTATTATTATTATTATTATTATTATTATTTACTCCTTTTGAGTTTTCACATCAGTGTTAGCTGATGGTCTTTCACTGGAGTCTGAGTGACAGCAAGTCTCCTCAGGTCTCCAGGACTCTTCTGAGTATTATTGCAGATTGCAGCAGTGCAGTGTTCTGAATGGTTTCAATCCTTCCTCTGATATCCAAACTTTCCAAACCCTTTTCCAATCCTTTTGGGACTGTTCCAAGTGCACCAACCACAATTGGTATCACTTTCACTTTCATATTCCATAACTTTTTCAGTTCTCTGGCAAGGTCCAGATATTTGTCAATTTTTTCATTTTCCTTTAACTTCACCCTGTGATCCGCTGGCACTGCAAAATCCACCAGTTGACAAGTTCTTTCTTTTTTGTTAATCAATATTATTATTATTATTATTATTATTATTATTATTATTATTATTATTAGTATTATTATTATTCATTTATACACAAAGTCTCTCTATCTCTCTCTCTTTCTCTCTCTCAAACACACACGGACACACACACACACATATATATATATATATAAAAGATAAAAAGCAAGTAAGAAAAGTTACGTAATATATATATATATATATATATATATATATATATATATATATATATATATATATATATATATATATATATATAAGCTTCGATTATTTGAGGTTTTTGTTTGTTTTTTTCTTTATGCAGTGTGCGTGTATTTTCGGTTAGAATTTTGCGGTAGGGAGAGGGGGGGCATGAATGTGTTTTAAGGTGTTGATTAATGGAGCTGGAATCAGATAAGTGTAATGTTAATCTACGGGATAATGTGTGTGTGTGTGTGTGGTGTGTTTATATACATATATATACACATATATGTATGTGCGTGTATATATATATATTTACGATCAAAAGCGTTTTTACTCAGACATACACTCTCTCCCTAACTCTCTCTCTCTCACGCACACACGCTCATATATATAATAAAAGATATAATGCAAGAAAAGTTGCCTATTAAATATATATATATATATATATATATATGTGTGTGTGTGTGTGTGTGTGTATGTGTGTTCGAGTGCGTTTATATATATAAATATATATATATATATATATATATAAACATCCAGTTTCCATAACATCCGATGTTTGTCGACCTTTCTCCACCACACACACACACCCACACCCACACACACACATATATATATGTGTGTGTGTGTGTGTGTGTGTGCACGCGCGAATTCGTATATAAATATATGTGTGTGTGAGTGCGTATATAAATATATATATATGTGTGTGTGTGTGTGTGTCTATGTGTATGCGAGTATATATATATATATATATATATATATATATATATATATATATACGCTCAAAAGCATTTTCTCGTGTATTAAAAACTAATTGAAAATCCTTGTGAAAGAATTACATTGTAATATTCTCCTTCATGCTCCCACACCTACCACACACCGTACGTATGCGTGTGCTTATGTGTTTGTTTGGCGGTATACGTTTGTATATCTGTATGAAAATTCAATCAGACTCACAATTGCCGTACAGTAAGTCATGGAGATTGGAAAAAAAACCCCACAAAACACTAAACACTAAACAAAAAAGCAAAAACACAAAAACAAAACAACTACTTGTTTTAACCTCTCTTAATCTTTACTTACGAGAACCTTTACTTATATACACGAACGTATATGTATTTGTGCATATGTGTGTTTGTTTGTGTGTGTGTGTGTGTTCAAATGCATATGAAAACACACACACACACACACACACACACACACATAATCATAGAAGGATTTTTCTTACTTTTTACTTACACAAAACCTTTACTTATATACACGAATGTATTTGTGCGTATGTATTTGTGAGTATGTATATATATATTCATGTATGTGTATATATGTATTATATATAACGACACGTCGAGATATATTATATATATGTATTATATATATTTGTGTATGTGTATATAAGTATTTATGTATATGTATATATTTATTTGTGTGTGTTTATATACATATATATGCGTATGTACTTGTGAGTATGTATATATGTATTTATGTATGTGTATATATTATTATATATATTTGTATATGTGTATATATGTATTTATGTATATGTATATATGTATGTGTGTGTGTGTGTTTATATACATATATGCGTATGTATTTGTGAGTATGTATATATATATATTTTATGTATGTGTATATATGTATCATATATAACGAAACGTCGAGATATATTATATATATATGTATTATATATATTTGTGTATGTGTATATATGTATTTATATATATGTATATATGTATTTGTGTGTGTGTGTTTATATACATATATATGCGTATGTATTTGTGAGTATGTACATATGTATTCATGTATGTGTATATATGTATTATATATAACGAAACGTCGAGATATATATATATATGTATTATATATATTTGTGTATGTGTCGTTCGGCTAGAAACACAAGGTTCCTAGTTCGATACCGGCCTCGCCAACTCAGCGAATGAGTAGCACAGGGATCTGTGCGGTAAAGTAAGGAGCTGATGGTAGGTGTGGCGCTCCACCTCAGACGCCAAAAAACAATCTCCTTGGTCTAGCGCTATTGAAAAGGGGATAGACTCCCTCGCTGACTGGCTGATACCGACTTTAGGCTGCCCCGACGACTTTACTTATT
Source organism: Doryteuthis pealeii (assembly GCA_023376005.1). NCBI lineage: Eukaryota > Metazoa > Mollusca > Cephalopoda > Myopsida > Loliginidae > Doryteuthis > Doryteuthis pealeii. The sequence continues at coordinate 125,842,430 of CM042147.1, read as the reverse complement.
TGAGAGTATGTATATATGTATTTATGTATGTGTATATATGTATTATATATAACGAAATGTCGAGATATATTATATATATGTATTATATATATTTGTGTATGTGTATATATGTATTTATGTATATGTATATATGTATTTGTGTGTGTGTGTGTGTGTGTGTGTTTATATACATATATATATATATACGTATGTATTTGTGAGTATGTATATATGTATTTATGTATGTGTATATATGTATTTATGTATATGTATATATGTATCTGTGCGTATGTGTGTGTATGTGTGTGTGTGTGTGTGTGTGTGTTCGTGTGTGTGTGTTCAAATACATATGAACTCACACACATAAAAAGAGGGAAAAAAAGACTTATTAAGACACGTCGAGGTGTCCGCTAATAGAATTATCTTGTTCGTTCCTTTGGGGACTCGCGTGTTGGGTGGTAGATTCGGTTTCTAAACTTCATTAAACAGGCCTTTTTGAAAAGCGTTCGGCTTCTATCAACAACAGCAACTTGTATTTCGCCGAGTTCCGGCAAATTATCCTCTGTTTTCTCCGTGAATCCATATATTATAGTGAATTTTTTTCTCTCTCCCGAAACAGATGTTGACAGAAAGGGGGGGGGAGGGCTTTGGTGGTCGGAGTTTTTTTTTTTTTTTTTTTTTTTTTTTTTAGGAAGGGAATCCGTTTCTACCATTTCAATTTTGCGTTCAGGTTTTTGCTACGGAGAAAAGGAAAGATAAGAAAGAAAAACAAGAAAAAAAAAGAAAAAAAGAAAAGAAAGAAAAAAAAAAAAAGAAAAAAAAAAGAAAAAAAAAGAAAAAAAGAAAAAAAAAAGAAAAATAGATCTTACTTTTTGCTTGATCACGTGGTTTGGATCAGTATCGACCAACCAACCAAAAAAACTGTGCAAGAACTTTTAGTGTAACGGTTATCGTCGTAGAAAACGGAATCGGCGACACGAGTTCAAGTACTGGACGAGACCGTTTACGTTTCACTTCGCGCTAATGCACTTGGGATGAATCCAACTCTTCCCCACCCCTTTCCCCTTTGACACAAAATACAAACACAGAATTTAAATACTATAACAAACTTTAGAAAATCAGAGAAAAAAGTCCACAGCAAAAGATATATGCCATTTTATTTTGTTCATTCTTCATAGTAAAAAAAAAGTAAAGTCGTCGGGGTGGTCTAAAGTCGGTATCAGCCAGTCAGCGAGGGAATCTATCCCATTTTCACTAGCGCTAGACTAAGGAGGTTGTTTTTGCATTTGAGGTGTATCGTCACACCTACCATCAGCTCCTTACTTTACTGCACAGATCCCTGTGCTACTCATACGCTGAGTTGGCGAGGTGCCGGTATCGAACTAGGAACCTCGTGGTTTCTAGCGAATGCTCTACCGACTGAATTAACCCGGCCCTGGGGTTGATATAGATATTTATAATAGCCAACATGACTAGATTTAAATGTGTCTTATTTGCACACACACACACACACACACACACACACACACACATACACACACACACAAGCTCGCGCACGCACGCACGCACGCACGCACGCACCGGTCCAAGCTAGTAAAGTCAAGTCGTCGGGGCGGCTTAATATCGGTATCAGCCAGACAGCAAGGGAGTCTATCCCCTTTTGACTTGCGCTAGTTTAAGGAGATTATTTTAGCATCTGAGGTGGATAGCCACACCTACCACCAGCTCCTCACTTTACCACACAGAAAGAAGGTAAGACATCAAACTATATAGAGCTATCATTGTTACTTACGGGAGTTCAATTGTGCAACACATGTCACAGTGTCCTGGGTGTGACGTCAAACTACATCTAATGGTGAAGTTCCAATTCTGAAGCTCTGGGGAGTGTGGAGTACTCCTTCATCACCATCACTCAAAGGTACAACCTGACCCGGAGTGGTAGTACCTGTTAGGATCCCAACTATGGGTTATGTAGAAAAATATGAGTTTAAAAGTTTGTGTTGAAAATTTGAGTATTAAAAAAGTTGAATACCCATCAAGAATGAACAAAACAAAACGTCTTCGGCATAAAATGATCCAACAAGGTTTGGCATGCCGTAAAATCTAACCAGTTTGAAATGTAGGAGTTTTTCTCTTTGAGCCAAAACATTCTTTAACATGTTTTGCTTTTGCTTTGACACGAACGTCGATTTTTGGCACTGCAGGGAAATACAAAGTCGATCTCTTAGGTATTTTTGTCGTAAAAAAAACAAAAAACAAAAAAAAAAACAAGAAGAAAACAAAAAAAAACCCCAAAAAACAAAAACAAACAAAAGACAAAACAAAAAATAAACAAACTTAATTATCAACTAAATAACCAACAGGAGAACATCGCTTATGAGTTCGTTCGTCCTTGCTTCTCCAGCAGTGTCCAGTATGTCTTGTCCGTCCCACTCGGGTGGTGTGTGAGATAGGGGACAGGTGTCCGTACAGCTGCTTCCTTGTGGGGTGCTGTTTCGACGACTTGTTTAAGACCACACGCAGCATTCGTCTGCAGGTCCCATCTAGCTTATTCTCAAGGCGCCTCGTTAGGGTCTAAGTGGTGCTGCCATACAGCAGCACTGATATAACCACATCCTGGAAGAATTGTCGCTTTAACTTGTCAGTGAGATTGGATTTCCATATGACTGTGTCCGACCATGCCTTTCCTATTCGTGTATCAACATCGCTTTCTGCGGATGGACATGCTAATGTGGGCCGTCCACCAAAGACCTACATTGACCAACTCTGTGAGGATGCTGGATGCTGCGCAGATGACCTGCCTGGGACAATGAATGATAGAGAAGGTTGGCGAGAGATTGTCATGGACATCCGTGCTAACTGCGCGACATGATGATGAAATAACCAACCTACTTTACCTTTTTCAAAATAGTTCCGTTGAGAAGCCTTCATATCGACTAAGACGTTGCTCTCACTTCTAGAAACAGAAGGCAAATTACCAAAATATCTTCCGTAATTCACAATTTTAATATTACAAATAAAACAAACACGTAACTTAAAAAAAAATTCATTTTAATTTTACATCGGGCATTTAAGCGATGTTGCCAAGACCACTTGGAATGTTTAATTTTAAAGATTGGGTGAAATAAGATGGGACAAATAAGAAATCTGCGATTAAACGACATCAGATAATCTGTATTCACATATTTGCATTGCATCTTGGACAATGACATTTTTGCAGGATGATAACAGGCGAAAGATATGGGAACAATCGTATCAATATAACTATTTACTAAGTGTAGCAGAAATATGGGACACACAGGGAGAATCGAACTCACTAACAATGGTTTGCTAATCTAGCTTGCTAATCATTACACCCCATGGAGTGCCCAAGTGTATTGATATAGTTATTTATTAAGCTTAGCTTAGATGTGGCACAAAGCCAGAAGTATCGGACTCCCAGTGAGAATCGACCTCAATAACAATGGTCTGCGAATCTAACTCGCTAACCATTATACTACGTTAGGTGCCATAAGCGTATTAATATATAGATTATAGAAGATTAAAATATAGATATATATGAGGCAAATTGGGCACCTCGCGTGATGTGATGGTTAGCAAGCTAGATTATCAGACCATTGGTAGTGAGTTCGATTCTCACTGGGCGCCCCATACTCTGACATTGTGCCACATCTAAGCTAAGCTTAGTAAATAACTATATATGTGGCGAGGTAGGACTTGTCAAGGGGAGTTAACTGTGTCCGTCTTAATTAAGAATTTGTCAAAGGAACACTTGTCTGAGTCTTATAAATATTTACAGAAATAAGATGCTCTAATAAAAATCTTGCTACGATGTGCCATTTTTGCAATCTTACGGTAACAGAGATGATTACAATGTAGATATATTTATATCGTTTCTTATTTCATTGACCTCTAGCGGACCTGGGGCGAAGTAGGACTTGTC
>CM042147.1:125821008-125831008 GCA_023376005.1 Doryteuthis pealeii | reverse complement strand
AGGTCCAGAATGTTGGATGATGGGGATGGGTCAAGATGAATGAGTATGTGTATGTGTGTATGTCTGTTTTAATTGTCTTTTATATATATATGTGTGTTTGGAAACTGGATTTGTCATATATATAAAAGGTGGAGCGCCATAAGCTCCTTACTATACCGCACAGATTCGTGTGCTACTCATACGCCGAGTTGGCGAGGGCCGGTATCGAACTTAGGAAGCTTGTGGTTTCTAGCCGAACGCCCTACGGGCTGAGCTAAACTGGCCCTACGTAAAACTGCATCAGTTTTTCTTTACCTTTACATTTTTTAAAAACTTTTGAATTCTGTTCTTTATCCCTTTCGTTCACCGCCCTATCGGCTGGAGCGTTACAATGCACCGACTGCACCTCTGCAGAGGGGTAAGACTCCCCCAAGAGGGCCACCTGTTGGCTGTGGGTGGCGACCCGTGATTCTTAAGGATAGAGCCCAGGTGGATGAGCAGTTCATGACATGCAATACTTCACTTTGGCCCTATCTTGGGCTAGACGGGCGGTCTGAGAGGCCCCCTCCGATCAATCGGCTGGTCACGTCAAGCCCTAGCACCTATATGATTTTCCCAACCCTGTTGCCCTTATGGCAAGCCTCGATCCCTTTTTATCATATGGGTGCTAGAAGGCGGTGGCTGCGGGTCTACATGTCCTGGGAATGACGTTAAACTCTATCTGATGGTGAGGTTCCAGTTTTAGAGGTTTGGGGAATGTGGAGCACCCCTTCATCACCATTGCTCCCTGGTCCACTCTGAGCCGGAGTGGTAGTACCTGTTAGGGTCCCATCTATGGGTTAAATAGAAAATGTATTTATAAAAAAATTGTATTATCCATTAAGAATTGATTTATTTCAAAACTTTATCGGCTTTAAATGACCCACTGAGGTTGATATGCCGTAAAACAAAACAAACCAAACCAAACCTTTCGTTCATTCCTCGATTTTTCCAAGCTTGTACTTCAATCAAAACATTCTTTTCCTCTTTCTGTTTGGTTCTTCGGATGGACATGATACTCACATTGAGGAACATAAACATTGATTTACACTAGACTTACGTTTATTTACATAACTGCGCATGCGTACAGCCGACCAGACAGACTTGTAGTTATTTCAGTGTAAAGCATTATTCAATTGGACTGCAAATTTAATTATTCAGTTTAGTTGGTTGGTTGGTTTTACAGCTTGTCAATCAACCATAGCTGGTTTATTTTCATGCCGAAGCCAGTTTTAGAATTATGGTCTCCAATTACACACAGTACAAAAATGTAGTTTAAACAGGTAAATATCAAGGGATATATCCGGAAGATGCACCTGACTATATCGTCAGTGATGTAATCCTGGAATCCTTAGGAGTTTCGGGGCAATACACTCTTTTTATTTGCATTAAAATATTTACATAATTGTTGTTGTTGTTGGGAAAGTCATAGATAAATAGATAGATAGATAGATAGATAGATACGAAGAGACTAAGAAGTGAAGAAAAATAAAGATATACGCTGATATCAACAGACATACAGATAGCTAGTAATATAGATAGATAGATAGATAAATTGATTGATCCAAAGAAAGAAAGAAAGAAAGAAAGATATAGACTGATATTGACATATATATATATATATAGATATATACATAGATGAGAAGAGAATAAAATTGAACGAAAAAAAGAAAAAAAAGTATAGATTGATACCAATAGATAGATTAAAAGAGACTTAGAAAGAGAGAAAGAAAGAAAGAAAATAAGAGATAGATAAATAGATAGATAGATAGATATAAAGTGACAAAAAAGGAAAGAAAGTAAGAATGAAAAATATATTAACTGAAATGAATGAATAGATTGATTTTATTATTTTTTTTATTGGCATTTCAGTCTCGGAAGACTATAATAAAGTTTTTGTGCCCCTGAAGTTACAGTGCCTCCCGTGATTGTGAAGTCCGATGTTTGAAAAACATTCTCGACCATAGATGTCGCATTTGAAGGCTGTTCCTGAAGATGTTGATGTGCCGGTGCTTTATTGCCGCTACTTTCTTCTGGACCTCTTAGCTTCATGGTGTTAAGTCAGGGTAACTTCTGACATGAGCAATCCTCTACGGAGAGTCTGTCGCTACCGGACTCTCCGTAGAGGATGGCTCATGTCAGAAGTCACCCTGACGCAACACCATGAAGCTAAAATAGATTGATAGATAGATACACATTGTCTAAGTAGTGAAGAAACAAAGAAAGACAGAGACAGACATCAACAGATAGATTAATAGATAGATTGATAGATTGATAGGTAGATAGATACGAAGAAACTAAACAGGAAAGAAAGAATAGTCGACTATTATGATTGATAGATACAAAGAAACTAAGGGAAGAAAGAAAGGCGGTATGAACTGATATCAAAATATAGATAGATCCATATAAAAACAAGAAAGAAAGTTATAGATTGATATTGATAGATATATAAATAAATACGAAGAAACTAAAAATGAAAGAAAGAACGAATAAAAAAAAGAAAGATATAGACTGATATGAATAGATAGACTGGCAGGCACACCTATAGATAGATAGGTAGATACTAAGAGACTAAGAAGAAAAGAAAGAAAGAAAGATATAGACTGATATCAACGTATAGATAGATCCAAAGAGACTGAAAAATAAATAAATAAACAACTAAATGAATATATAGACTGATATAGATAGATAGATAAATAAATATATAGATACAAAGAAACTAAAAAGGAAAAAAGAAAGAAAGATATAGATTGACATCAACAAATAGATAGATAGATAGATAGATAGATAGATACACCCAAAGAGTCTATCAAAGAAAGAAGGAAATAAATGAATAAAGACAGACTAATATTAATAGATAGATAGATAGATAGATAGATAGATAGATAAGAAGAGACTAAAAAGAAAAAAAGAAAGAAAGATATAGATAGATAGATAGATAGATAGATAGATAGAAAGATAGGTACAATGTGACTAAAAGTGAAAGGTGAAAGAAAGATACGATTGATATCAACAGAAAGATAGATATTTAGATAAATTCAATGAAACCAAGAAAGAAAGAAAGATATTGATAGATAAATAGATAGATATGAAGAGACTAAGAAAGAAAGAAAGAAAGAAAGAAAGAAAGAAAGAAAGAAAGAAAGTATAGAATGATATTGATATATAGATTAATGGATACAAAGAGACTAAAAAGGAAAGAAAGTGACAGAAAGATATGGACTGATATAAATAGAGAGATAGATAAAGACTTAGAAAGAAAGAAAGGAAGGAAGATATAGACTGTTCTCAATATATATATATATATATATATATATATATATATATATTAAAGAAATGGATACAATAGAAACCTACTTATTATTATTCAATGAACACACGTGTAATCGGCTGCAATTAATCGGTACCTCGATTAATTCAGTGGATTTAACCCTGGAGATCCTAATGGTGAAACTCGAGTAGGTTTCTATTGTATCCATTTCTTAAATAAATTTGCTCTACTTTGTATTGAGCACTATGTATTTGTTTTATCGCTGACTTAACCACTGGATTTTGTGCACTTCCAACGATCGTGCCCATATTCACCGGTAAGCACCTTATATATATATATATATATATATATATATATATATATATATATATATATATATATATATATAGATGGATAGATAGATAGATAGATATGAATACACTGAGATAGATAGATTAATAGATAGATTGATAGATTGATAGGTAGATAGATACGAAGAAACTAAAAAGGAAAGAAAGAACGAAAGAAAGATTTCGACTTATATGAATAGATAGATAGATAGAAACAAACTAAGGGAAAAAAGAAAGACGGTATAAACTGATGAGATAGATATGAATACACTTAGATAGATAGATAGATAAATAGATAGATAAATAGATAGATAGATAAATAGATAGATATGAATAGATAGATACAAAGAAACCAAGGGAAGAAAGAAAGACGGTATAAACTGATAAGATAGATATGAATACACTTAGATAGATAGATAAATAGATAGATAGATAAATAGATATATAAATAGATAGATAGATAGATAGATATGAATAGATAGATAGATACAAAGAAACCAAGGGAAGAAAGAAAGACAGTATAAACTGATAAGATAGATATGAATACACTTAGATAGATAGATAAATAGATAGCTAGCTAGCTAGCTAGATAGATAGATAAATAGATAGATAAATAGATAGATAGATAGATAAATAGATAGATAGATAAATAGATAGATAAATAGATAGATAGATACATAGATAGATAAATAGATAGATAAATAGATCAATAGATAGATCAATAGATAGATAGATAAATAGATAGATAGATAAATAGATAGATAAATAGATAGATAAATAGATAGATAAATATATAGATAGATAAATAAATAGATAGATAGATAAATAGATAGATAAATAGATAGATAGATAAATAGATAAATAGATAGATAGATAGATAGATAAATAGACATTCTGAATATTAAAGTTAATGTTAAAATGTTAAATTTTTTTTACTGATTTTTTTTTTTAACATTCTGGCTTTTAACAATAACCGTTTAATATTTGTTTTTATTCTTGACAGAAAGACGTTGTCCCAGCACCCACCCACCGGTAACGAAAACACAGATAAGTAATTTTAATCGTCACTTCAATAACACCATTATAGTCATCATTATTATCAGTATTTACATTGACTATGAAGATTCCTTTCATTTGACAAGAAAGCGTACAGGAAAAAACATTGAAGAAGAAGAAGAAGAAGAAGAAGAAGAAGAAGAAGAAGAAGAAGAAGAAGAAGAAGAAGAAGAAGAAGAAATGAGATAAAAGTGATGGAAACTAAATGACAAGGAAACAGAAGAAAGGAGTGACGGGGTGGAGGTAATACAAATAGTGTAAATATTGGGAGAAAGGCTTGGGGGATCGGGAAATATGAACAGACAGGGATATGTAGCAGAGAAAAGAAACAAGAAATTGATAAAAAGAAGGGGAGGTGACAGAGGTTGAAAAGAAAGAAAGAAAGAAAGAAAGAAAGAAAGTAGAAGCGAAAAGAAAGATAAAGATAAAGAAAGGAGAATGGATATGACAAAGAAAGAAAGAAGAAAAGAAGAAGGATAGAAAGAAAGAAAGAAAGAAAGAATGAAAGAAAGAAAGAAAGTAGAAGCGAAAAGAAAGAATGAAAGAAGATACAGACATTTTTAGAAGGAAGAAACAAGTAAGAAAGAGAAAGCGAAAAGAAAGATAAAGATAAAGAAAGGAGAATGGATATGACAAAGAAAGAAAGAAGAAAAGAAGAAGGATAGAAAGAAAGAAAGAATGAAAGAATGAAAGAAAGAAAGAAAGAAAGAAAGAAAGAAGTGAAAAGAAAGAATGAAAGAAGATACAGACATTTTTAGAAGGAAGAAACAAGTGAGAAAGAGAGAGCAGAAAAGAAAGAGAAAGAGAAAGAGAAAGAAATGAGAATGGATATGACAAAGAAAGAAAGAAGAAAAGAAAGAAAGAAAGAAAGAATGAAAGAAAGAAAAAAGAAAGAAAGAAAGTAGAAGCGAAAAGAAAGAATGAAAGAAGATACAGACATTTTTAGAAGGAAGAAACAAGTAAGAAAGAGAAAGCGAAAAAGAAAGATAAAGATAAAGAAAGGAGAATGGATATGACAAAGAAAGAAAGAAGAAAAGAAAGAAGGATAGAAAGAAAGAAAGAAAGAAAGAAAGAAAGAAAGTAGAAGCGAAAAGAAAGAAGATACATACATTTTTTGAAGGAAGAAACAAGTAAGAAAGAGAGAGCGGAAAAGAAAGAGAAAGATAGAGAAAGAAAGAAGAATGGATATGACAAAGAAAGAAAGAAGAAAAGAAAGAAAGAAAGAAAGAAAGAAAGAAATAAAGAAAGTAGAAGCGAAAAGAAAGAATGAAAGAAGATACAGACATTTTTAGAAGGAAGAAACAAGTAAGAAAGAGAAAAAAAGAAAAAAAGAAAGAATATAAAAGAAGGAAATTTCGAAGAAAAAATAAATAAAGAGAAAGTGGATGAGCGAGAAAAATGAAGGAAAAAATGAAAGGATGAAAAGGAAAGGATGTGATAATGAAAGAGAGAGAGAGAGAGAGAGAGAGAGAGAGAGAGAGAGAGAGAGAGAGAGAGAGAGAGAGAGAGAGAGAGAGAGTGAAACAAACAGACAAACAAAAAAAGGACAAAAAGAAAAAAATCAAGAGAAAGAAAGAAAGGAAGGAAGAAAAAAATAAGTAAAAAAGAAAAGTATGAAGGAAATTATTTGAGAAATAAAAAAATAAAGTTGAAAGAGAAATAAATAAACATCGTGAGAAAGATATAAAAAAAAGAAAGAAAGAAACAGACAAACAAACAAAAGGATAAAGGAAGGGATATGAGAAAGAAAGAAAGAAAGAAAGAAAGAAAAGAAGGAAGAAAGGAAGGAAGGGAGAAAAATGGGTGATGGAGGAGATTTTAGAAAGAAAAAAACGAACAATGAAAGGAACAAACAGATGGTTAAAGAAAGAAAGGAAAGGGTAACAGAACAGATGTATGAAAGAAAGAAAGAAAGAAAGAAAGAAAGAAAGAAAATGTGACGAAGGAAATATGAGATAGAAAGAGAGGAAAAATCAAAACAAACAGAGGGGTGAATAAATAAATAAATAAATGGATGACCGAAGAGATATATGAAAGAAAAAAAAGGAAGGTCAAGAAAGAAAAAGAAAGAAAAAGAAAGAAATAGGTGACGGAGGAGATACCAGAAAGAAAGAAAGAAAGAAAGAAAGAAAGAAAGGAAAGAAAAAACACAAAACAGAGGGTTGTAGAAAGAAAGAAAAAGAAATGGATGACGACAGAGATATGCCAAAGGAAGAAAGGAAGAGGAAAGAAGAAAGAAAGAAAAAATGAAAGAAAAAAGAAAGAAATGGGTGACGAAGGAGATATCAGAAAGAAAAAAAAACTAAAATAAATAAAAACTAAAAAAAACTAAACAGAGGGTTGAAGAAAGAAAGAAATCAATGGATAACGGAAGAAATATGTGAAAGAAAAAAAGGGAGAAATAAAGAAAGAAGAAAGAAAGAAAGAAAGAAAAAATGAAAGAAAAAAGAAAGAAATAGGTGACGAAGGAGATATCAGAAAGAAAGAAAGAAAGAAAGAAAGGGAAAACAAAACAAAACAAAACAGAGGGTTGAAGAAAGAAAGAAATCAATGGATAACGGAAGAAATGTATGAAAGAAAAAAAGGGAGAAAGAAAGAAATGGGTGACGAAAGAGATATCGGAAAGAAAAAAAGAAAGGAAAAAAAAACGGAAAGAAAAAAAGGAAGAGTGAAGAAAGAAAGAAAGAAAGAAAGAAAGAAAGGAAGAAAGAAAGAAAGGAAGAAAGAAAGAAATGGGTGACGAAAGAGATATCGGAAAGAAAAAAAGAAAGGAAAAAAAACGGAAAGAAAAAAAGGAAGAGTGAAGAAAGAAAGAAAGAAAGAAAGAAAGAAAGAAAGAAAGAAAGGAAAAACAGAGGGTTGAAGAAAGAAAGAAATGGCTGGCGGAAGAAATATGTGAAAGAAAAAAAGGAAGAAGAAAAGAAAGAAAAGTTGAGGCAAAAAACAGGAAATACAAACTGGAGTGAAAATTTGACTGACAATTTCTCCTTAAAACATTATTTTGTAAAACTTTAACATTTTGCTTTGATAAGGATAAAAAAAAAAAGAAAAAGAAGAAGAAAAGAAGTCCCCCCCCCACTAAATAGCTATCAAATAATTTTCCAACTCCTTGCGACCACCGACCCTCACTGGACTTTAACGAAACCCCTCAACACCTATCCGTATCTAGTCCCTACTACCGGTTCCTCGCTTCTAAACTTTGCGGACCTTGCCGTCTGTGTTCACTGGATGACCATTAAGGAAGAAAAAAAAGCTCTCTACTGCCACAGCTGGTGATGGTTGGGTTTCTCTTTACTTTCCAGAACCCTCCCTCCCCTCCACCTGAAAACCCTTGATCCTTCCAGCATCGAGGTTTGGGGATCAGAGGTGTCGGCCGCCCACACCGGGTGACTGAAAGGTCTAGGTTTCTGTACTGCCAGATGTCGATCCAGGGGGGCTTCAGTTTGCTTATTACTGCCAGCGATTCACTGAACAACAGGACATTGGGCCCTTTGTAAAAAAGGGGCTCGATTTTCTGAGGGGCCAAACGCTTACTGGAAGTGTGTGTAGGTATGTATGTATGTATGCGATGGGCAGGTCATGTTGTGCGTATGAATGCTAGAATGCCAAAGCAACTCCTTTACGGTCAGCTGCATGATGGCAAAAGGCCACAGCATAAGCCTTGGAAGAGGTATAAGGATTGCTTTTTAAGCAATCCTGTTAAAAATAAAAATAGATCCTGACAGCTGGGAAAAGCTGGCATCGAAGAGAACTGACTGGAAAATTAATGTGGATGATGGCTGTTCCAATTTTGAGAGTGAAAGAATTGAGCATAAAAACCTCAAGCGTCAACTTCGAAAGGAATACACTAGTCATATTGGAGAGAACACGGAGGTTGGAAATGTCAGACATGTGGTCGAATTCTGCTTTCTAAAGCTGGATATGTCAATCATAAGAAATCTTATCAGGGACAATTCATGCAAACCCCAGGAACAAACAATGTGTCTTGTGCAATCCGTAACAACGACTGTAAGTCAGCGTCTGGTCTCAAGAGACATATGGTGGTGTAAGAATAAAATTTTATCATCTGATAGAACGAGAAGGACGTCCTTCCTATATCATATTTGCATCAAACTTTGTAGATCTGCCGTGGGTTTGATGAGTCATTTGAGGCTCATGAGAGGAAAGGTTCTGGTGATGGGGTTAAAAGATTGTGAGGGACGGCAGTGATCTGTATAGATTATGCTATAGAGTTGCAGGGAAACTTTGTGTAGCTATTGGCAACACTGTTGTGTTTGTTGTGTGTTCTTAATAACAATTAAGTTAATTTCAAATAATGCGCAAGCACAATTAAGAACACGTTTTATGATATTTTTGTGTTAAAACATCCAGTTGTATTGATTCGAACAAATTTGTATTTTCAGTGTAGATTTACGGTGAAATCAAAATGGCCGACCAAAACATATGGCTTCTGAAAGTAAAATAAACAAGGGGAGATTACTCTCATTTATGTAGCTAATGTTCAGATTAGCATAAAGATTTATACACTGCTCTAAACAGGCCCTATTTATCAGCATTTTAAAACATTTTTAAAGTTTCTCCTTAGAAATCAATAACAAGAAACATTAAATACACTTTGTACAGAAAAATGACGAACTTCTTTTTATATTAATTCAAAAGAAAACAACTTTTTTTGTCCAAAACACGCAGAAAACTAAAAAGTTTTTTTAAAAAATATCGTTTTTGTTAACAAAAGTCAGCGATAAATATGTTAATAAATGGGAAGGATTAGATTGACATAAATAACATTCGCAAAAACCAGGGAATTATCTGATTTTAATAAAACTTTCAATTTTTTTTTTTTTTTTTTACTTACTGAATCGTTTCAGTCAAACTGATTCAATGGAGACAAATCGAAATTCTTTTAAATAAAATTTTTATTTTATTACATGAACTTAAAAAAAAGCATATTCAGCAGGACTTGGATCAGTATTTTTGACTACTATAATTTATTTGTTTTAATACACATATTATTTGTTGAATTTATGAGTTATTACTATTTTCAGCTAACATACATGCTTTGAGGAAACAATCTATACACCTAATTAATAGATAAAATTCATTTAATTTTGAGTTTCAAATGTCCCTTATTTTAGATTCTAAAAACAAATCATTATTCAATAACTAGTCTACATTATTTTTGTCATCAAATAATTTTTTGGAGAAAACTCAATTGAAAAGTTAGGCCCACACCATTTTAGACAGAAGAAACATCGATGTATAATTTGTTCACTGATATTCTAGAAACCAATTATATACAAAAACTAGATCTCTAAAAAATTAAAAT
>CM042147.1:125816008-125818508 GCA_023376005.1 Doryteuthis pealeii | reverse complement strand
GATTAGTAGATAGATAGATAGAAGAGAAGAGAGAGAGACGAGATAGATAGAGAGAGAGAGGGAGACGATAGTAGTGATTAGATAGAGAGAGAGAGAGAGAGAGAGAGAGGGAGAGAGAGAGAGAGAGAGGAGAGGAGATATGGAAGGAAATAGAAAAAAGAAGTGAAAAGGAGAGAGGAGAAGTAGATGTGGAAAAAATAGACAGATAGTGAGAAGAGGAGTAGAGAGAGAGAGAGAGAGAGAGAGAGAGAGAGAGAGAGAGAGAGAGAGAGAGAGAGAGGAAAAGAAACATAACGCTAACTGGCCGAACAAAATAAATAAATAAATAAAATATATTTAAACGCAGGGCAAGGTAAGGACGCTCGTATAGTATCCCCGCGGTGTAGAAGGTGCGAGGATTCGTTTGGCTGAAATAATTTTGTTGGATAAAAATAGACGAAGAAGAGAAGGTTAAATTAGAGAGGGGATAATAATAATAATAATATAATAATAATAAGGGAAGAAGAAGAAGAAGAAGAAGAAGAAAGAAGGAAAAAGAAAGAAAGAAAAAGAAAGAAAGAAAAAGAAAAGGAAGAGAGAGAAAGTTAATTAAGAGAACGGATAATAATAATAATAAGAAGAATAAGAATAAGAAGAAGAAGAAGAAGAAGAAGGAAAGAAGGAAAGAAGGAAAGAAAGAAGGATAGAAAGTAAAGAAAGAATGAAAAGAAAGAAAGAAAAAGAAGGAAGAGAGAGACAAGTTAATTAAGAGGCGGATAATCAATGATAATAATAATAATAATAGAAGAAGAAGAAGAAGAAGTAGAAGAAGAAAGAAGAGAGAAGAAGAAGAAAGAAAGAAGGAAAGAAAGAAAGAATGAAAAGAAAGGAAGAGAGAGAAAGTTAAATAACGAGAGGGGATAATAATATAAATAATAATAATAATAGAGAAGAAGAAAAGAAAAGAAGAGAAAGAAGGAAAGAAGGAAAGAACCAGAGGATGAAAGAAAGAAAAGAATGAAAAAGAAAGAAAGAAAAAAAAGAAAAGGAGAGAAAGTTAACTAAGAGAGGGGATATAATAATAATATATAATAATAATAATAAGAGAGAAGAAGAGAAGAAGAAGAAAGAAGGAAAGAGCGGAAAGAGGGAGAAAGAAGGATAGAAAGAAAGAAAGAATGAAAAGGAAGAAGAAAAAGAAAGGAAGAGAGTGAAAGAAGGAGGTAGAAATGACATAAATATGATAAATATGCAAAAAAGAAAAAAAGAAAGAATATAGAAGCGAAATTTTGAAGAAAAAAAATAGTAAGGAGAAAAAAGAAAAAGAAAGAAGAACGAACAAGGATAAACGGGGGCGATGTAAGAGAAGAGCAAGAGGGAGAGAGAGAGAGAGAGAGAGAGAGAGAGGAGAAGGAAGAAGAAGAAGAATGAAGAAGGAAGGAGAAAGAAAGGAGAAAAGAAATTTATAAAGGAGGTAAAACGCGAAGAGATTAGGAGAAGAAGAAGGGAAGAAGAAGAGAAGAAGAAAGAGAAGAAAGGGCCATCCATAAAGGACAAGACAACAAAAAAAGATAAAAAAATTAAAAATATCGACAGAAGAAAGGAAAAAAGAGAATAAAAGAAAGTATGGGAGAAATCGAAAGAAAGAAAGAAAGAAATACAAGAAAAGTATGGAGAAAAAGGATGTTGAAGAAATAAAACTGAAAAGAAGAAAGTTCATGATAGAAAAGGGATATGAAGAAAAAAAAAAAAATATATAGTGAAAAAAAAAAAAGATAAAATTAAAAAAGAACATAAAAAAAAGGAATGAAAAGGGACATATGAAAAAGATAAGGAAAGAAAGGAACCAGAAATAAATAATAAAAGGATTGAAAAAAAAAAGAAAGAATAAATAGACAGTAATAGAAAAGTGGGTGAGAGAAAAAAATATGGAAGGTAAAATATTGTGAGGCAAACAAAGATAAGAAGAACGGGACAAAGGGATAAAGAAGGGGATGTGAGAAATGAGAGGACGAGAGAGAGAGGGAAGAGAGGAGAGAGAAGAGGAGAGAGAGAGAGAGAGAGGAGAGGAGAGAGAGAGAGAGAGAGAGAGAGAGAGAAGGTAGAGAAGAAGGATAGGAAGAAGAGAAGAAGATAGAGGCACAAGGAGATAAAAACCTAAAAGGAGAATGCCATAAGAAATAAAAAAAATAAAAATGAAAGAAAAGAAATATTTATATATTATATATATATTATAATTATATAAAATATAATAAAAAATATATTTATATAGATAATATATTATAATATATATAGTTATTATTATAAATATATACAAGAAATAGAATATTATATAATAAATAGAGAGAGAGGGTGGAGCATTGAAAGGAGAGAGAAAAAAGAGGGGGGAGGAAAGAAGAAGAGGAGAGAGAGAGGGAGAGAAGAGAAAAGAGAGAGAGGGTGAGAGGTAAAGAGGAGGAAAAAGAAAAGGAAAGAGAGAGAGAGAAGAGAGAGAGAGGAGGGAGAGAAGAGAAAGAGCGAT
>CM042147.1:125779214-125815908 GCA_023376005.1 Doryteuthis pealeii | reverse complement strand
ATTGAAAAAGAAAAGAAAGAAAAAAGAAAAGGAAAAAAAGAGAGGGAGAAGGTTAATTAGACAGCGGATAATAATGATAATAATAAATAATAATAAAGAAGAAGAAGAAGGGGAAGAGGAGTCAGAAGAAGAAAGAAGAAGAAGAGAAGAAAGGAAAAGGAAAAAAGAAAGAATTGAAAAAGAAAAGGAAGAGAGAGAAAGTTAAATAAGAGAGGCGGATAAAATAAAATAATAATAATAATAAGTGAAGAAGAAGAAGGAAGAAGAAGAAGAGGGATGATAAGAAGGAAAGAAGAAAAGAATAAGAAGAAGGATAGAAAGAAAGAAAGAAATGAAAAAAAAGAAGAAGGAAGAGAAAAAGGAAAAGGAGGAGAAAGTTAAATAACGAGAGGAGTTAATATAATAAATAATAATAATAATAATAATAAGAAGAAGAAGAAGAAGAAGAAGAAAGAAAGAAGGAAAGACTGGGAAAGAGGGGAAAGAAGAGAAGGATAGAAAGAAAGAAAGATCATGAAAAAGAAAGAAAGGAAAAAGAGAAAGGAAACGAGATGAAAGGAATAGAAGTAGAAATCAATAAATATTGATAAAATATGAAAAAAGAAAAAAAAAGAAAGAAAATATAAGAAGGAAATTTTGAAGAAAAAATAAATAAGTAAAGAGAAAAAAGAAAAAAGAAAAGAAAGAACGAAAGGATAAACGGGGCGATGTAAGAGAAAGAGAGAGAGATGAGATGAGAGAGACGAGAGAGAGAGAGAGAGAGAGAAGAATAGAAGAAGAAGAAAGAAGAAAGAAGAGAAGAAGAAGAAGAAAGAAGAAGAAGAAGGCATTCCATTAAAAGGACACAAAAAAGCAAAAAAATCGACGAAAGAAAGAAAGAAGAAAGAATAAAGAAAAGTATGGAGAAATAGGATTTGAGAAATAAAAACTGAAAGAAAGAAAGTTATGATAGAAGGGATATGACAAAAAATCGTGAGAAAGATAAAATTAAAAAAAAGAAACAAATAAAAAACAAAAGGATTCGAAAAAAGGGATATTGAAAAAGAAAGGAAAGGAAACAAATAAAATAAAGAGGATTGAACAAAAGAAAGAAGAATAAATAAGTAAAGAGAAAAGTGGCTGGTTGAGGAGAAAAAATGCAAGGAAAATAATTGTGGCAAAAAGAAAGAAAAGAACGAAAGGATAAAGGGAGCTTATTGTTGAGAATGAGAGAGAGAGAGAGAGAAAAAAGGAGAGAGAGAGAGAGCAGAGAGACGGAGAGAGAGACGAGAAGAGATGAGAGAGAGACGAGAGAGATAGAGAAGAAGGAAGAAGGAAGAAGAAGAAGAGAAGAATAGAGGGACAGCGAAAAAAGATAAAAAACTAACAAAAAAGAGAAATCCCATAAAGAAATAAAAATAACAATGAAAGAAAAAGAAATATATATATAATATATACTATTATATATATATATATATATATATATATATAATAAATATATTATTATATATATATTATATATATATATATTACAAGAATAAAAAAGAAATATATATATATATAGAGAGAGAGGGCTGGCAGAAAGAGAGAGCCAAGGAGGAGGGAAAGAGAAAGAGAAGAGAGAAAGAGAGAGCAGTAAGAGAGAAAGAAAGAGAAAGAGAGAGAGAGCAGAGAGAGAGAGGAGGCTGATAAAGTGAGAAAGAGAGATGAGATGATTAGAGAGAGTAAGAGAGAAAAAGAAAGAACAGACGCATAGATAGATTTTATGCAAGTATCTTATTACTATTATACTTTATTGTATCAGATCCAAAGGAATCCTTCAGGGTTAAATCCACGGAATTAATCAACATATAGATTAATACAGTTCCAATAAATAAGGGGGATTTAAAAAAACAATATTTTTTTCAGTTTTCCCATAAATGTAAACTCTGCATTATTTAGAATTGGTTTAAGCAAAAAATCATTTTAATCTTAGCAAACAATTTTTGTTTGAGACTATTCCAATAATGAGTGAATCCTGGTTTAAACACAAGGTTTGTAATCAGATTCCTGGAGCAAAAAGTACACACCGTGTGAAATTTACAACGTTGTTGATGTGCACGGATAAGCATTTTTAGTAAAATTGTTACAAAGGATAAACATGAGTTTTTCTTCTACGAGCCAAAGCTAGGATAACGGTCAGTCCATTGAAGGGAAAACACACGACTTTCCGAAAGAAAAATTCCGGGTGGCAACTGTTTCAGTTAAAGAAGTTATGCTGACAGTCTGCTGGCCGACATAAAAGGCAGTCATCTCTTTGTGAATTTCTTTGGAAAAAATGGGACAGCGGTAGCTCCTAATGCAACCCCTTAGGCCAAATTAACGTATTTATTATTAGGGTCGGGTTAGCTCATTCGGTAGAGCGTTCAGTAGAACCAATAGGTTTCCTAGTTCAGATACCGGCCCTCGTTTTCAACTCAGCGTATGAGAGCACAGGGATCTGTGCAGTAAAGAAAGGAGTGCTGACGGTAGGTGTGGCGCTTCACCTCAGATGCCAAAAACAATCTCCTTGCTCTAGCGCTAGTGAAAGGATAGGACTCCCTCGCTGATTGGGCTGATACCGACTGTAGGCACGCCAGACAACGACTATTGTCCCTGTATTCTAAGTAGGACAGCGAGAAGAGTCTATCCCCTTTCGTGTGAATTCGTTGGTGGGAGGTAATCGCTATGTGCTTCTATTGTTTTTAGCAGAGTGTAACGTTGATACCCTTCTCATTTTCAGCAATGGATGATGATGTTTAATATACAATAATTCGGTGTATACTTTATCTGTGGACCGCGTCTACTTTGAGAGGCCTCGAACTCGTTGGCTGGGTCGACGTTGAGTTTGATTGTAACATTCTTTGATGTTTTGGCGTTTGGAACCAACTTAGGGTACTGGAGGATATCTTGCCTTGTGCCATTAAATTTTTTTTAATAAATAACCACAAGGTGACTTATTTTTTTTCCTCATGAGGATTTATTATTTTTCCCCAAAGCCAAGCTTGCACTGAATAAGAGACCATGTCTCACTCTGACAACGCATTCGCTTCCAAACTCACCCCACACCTCATTTTCAACTGGAAATCTTTACAATGAACCTAACCCTCGAGGTGGGCACATCGGTTAGATGTCAGCGTAAAGATTTCAATTTGAACACTATCCTGGCATATGAGAATTAACATCACTCAGCCCAGTTTCAGTGAACAGATAACAATGAAGATGAGGACAATAGTCCGAATAATCCTAATGATACTAATATAAATAGTTTCACTTAAAAAATGGTAATTTTTAAACGATCTTTCTTGATTACATACTAATGTTGTTTTTAAGAATTTTATAGAATCTCTTGATGTTTATGAAGATTTAATTTTAAAAAACTAGGAATCGTTTATAAACACTGCCCATAAAAAAATTGGAATACTTTCGTAACGCCAACATATTTTGAAAATACAAAAAAGGAACTCTGTCAACGAGAAACAAGTAAATTAGTCACATTTTTATTTTCATTTGACGGAACATTATGACATCAATCCTTACTTTGCCCTGATTATGGTATATATTACACACACACACGCGCGCACACACACACACACACACACACATATATATATAATATATATAATATAATATATATGTGTATACAGGGTGATCGAAAAAAACAACTTTTTTTGAAATTCAGACCTAGGTTTTTGTCACCCTGTATATATACTATAATATAATATATATATATATATATATATATATGCCACAGATATATATACATCGTTTTACCCAAACGGCATTGTAACATCGTCTAACTCTCCATTTGACAGATAGTAGCTCCATTTCACAACACCTAAAATTACATTCATGCACCCACTCTAATTACCGAAATATTATAACAGAAAATACACACATTCTGCATAAAGAAAAAAATAAACAAAAACTCCAAATACTGGAAGATTTATACATAAACCAATACAAACCATCCTTAAACAAAATTAATTTCCAATGCAGTACATACATTTTAAAATGCCTATAGCACCTTCTCATCAATTCTCCTTCCAGGCCTCCATATCATTAATATATATATATATATATATTATATATTTATATATTATATATTATATATATATATATATAAGTAAAGAAACAACAAAAGACTTTTAGAGATTTAGCATTATAGTCTATTTCAGGGAGCTTAGACAAAGGGTGTCTAACTCTCCCGACTCATCAGATCCGAATGAGGATCTGATGAGTCGGAGAGTTTTTTGTTATTTCTTTACTTATATATTTGCTCTGCTGACTCTAACATTAAGAGCACACCTGAGCTCTCAAACTGCGACAGTTTTTTAAAAAATAAAACTCTTTGTCGTAAGCGAAGGTTTTCTTCTCTGGACTTTGATTATATATATATATATAATATATATATATATATATATATATATATATTAATATATATATATATACAGAGGTAACCCAAAAAACAGGTCTGACTTTTTTAAAAGTCTGTTTTTTATCACCCTTATATGTAAAACCTAAACGTTCTTATATTTGGCAAACTGTTCATTTCATTTAAAATTAAATATATTCTCTGAATATTTGTTTTTTCATACTTTTAGGGAAAGAGACTTACTTCTCTGCAGGGGAGACAACTGGCGTATCTTACGCCGTGTCAAAATAGTGATCAAATCACTGAGATGAGTTTGATGAATAGAAAAATAAATTGATCGACATGTTTTTAAAAATATTTTTGAGAGAATTGTTTTTCGAGAGAAATGAATATCCACTCCCCCTTTCTACGCCCTAGCCCCCTTTCACAAATATGCAATAAATTAACAGCAAAACATTACGATCGGAATAGCACCCCCGCAAAAAAAAAAAAAAAATTACTAAAAGAAACAAAAAGAAAAAAATTAGAGTTGAAAAATTAATATGAAATAAAATAAAATAAAATAAAATAAAACGAAAAGAGTTCGTTCCTGAGGGTTTTGAGTGCAGATCTGTCTAATTAGCGTATGACGCAGCTGATATGCAGAAGAAAGAGCGCCCCCTGGTGTTCGATAAATATACAAGCGTCCGCCATATTGGCGAATGTGTCGGTAATCTATTGTGAGCGTTGTCAGCTCCGGGCGGGCTGTTGACGTTTGAAGTTCTAACTAGGTTGGCGGTCTGCTGAAAATTTTCGGGATTTGACTATCTGTTGGCGTAATAAGATATACTTTATGTGAATGAAATGGACTGAAAAACATATGGTGCTCAGAAGTGGCAAACGATGGAAGGTTGTCGATGGCTACATGTGATGAGATCTGTGAACCGAACCAAAAGGCCAATCATGGCGTTAAAATGTATAGGAAGGCTTTGCGAAGAGAGAGAGAGAGAGAGAGAGAGAGAGAGAGAGAGAGAGAGAGAGATTCAAATGAATCCGTGCTGTCAGCATAACTTGATGATATATATATAGATATGTATGATATGAACAAAAAGTGATAAGACAAACAGGAATATTTCTTTTATGTTTATTATTCTCAACTAGTTTCGACATTAGGTCATCGTCAGGAGAAAATTTTTTGTTTGAATAAACTGTTTTTAGAGAGTTTAAAAAATATTATTAAAAAAAAAAATTAAAATATTTTTTGAATGTCTAACAGGCCTCTATAATCCGGGTAGAGAAGTGTGTTAGGAGTAGCGAGTTCATCTTTTCCGTTAAAAAAACTTCGAGTTGAATTCTTTTGAAATATATATATATATAATATATATATATATATATATATATATATATATATATATCAAAAGTTCCTAGTTCGATACTGCGTCCCCGCCAACTCAGCGTATGAGTAGCACAGGGATCTGTGCGGTAAAGTAAGGAGCTGATGGTAGGTGTGGCGCTTCGCCTCAGATGCTAAAAACAATCTCCTTGGTCTAGCACTATTGAAAAGGGGATAGACTCCCTCGCTGACTGGCTGATACCGACTTTAGGCCGCCCCGTTGACTTTACTTTTACTTTAATAATATATATATTATATATAATATATATATATATACGTTTTTTTTAAGCGAATGTTATAAAAATTCCCTGAAGAATTGCTACGGCAAGAAACTGCAGTTGGAATATTTTATAACATTCGCTTTAAAAAAAAACGTATATTTAGCTCTTTTTATTCAGCACTTTTTAAATCGATTTTTATTAACCCAGAAGTAAATTTATTTGCTTCGTGGCATTAGCAAAGATCCGTAATATATATATATATATATATATAGTATATATATATATATTATATATAGCAAGGGGTGTCAATAAAGGTATCAATATTTTGTACCATTTGACACACCTTGTATTCTGAAAAGATTAACGTTCAATTCATTGTTCCTTTCTATCTTGGTAAATACAGCTTCAATCTCGATACTTATATGGCACACCTTGTATATATATATTACATGCTAAAGTATTAAATAGGTAAATAAGTAAATAACTTTCATTATTGAGAAGACTTTTATGGTTTCACATGCTAATCAGGACTGTCTGTCTTCTTCTGCATATCTGATTTCATTTATTTGTTCTTGAATGTATTGTTCCGTTAGTTCTGCTTAGGCTTTCTTAAGGTTTTCTATATTGATGCTTTTTTAATATCATTTATTTTTACGTACATAGATCAGCTCTGTGCGGATACTGAATGCTGTGCAGAGGACCCCCGGAGGCAATGAATGATAGGGAAGGATGGCCAGAGATTGTCAAGGATATCCGCACTGCCAGCGCGACCGGATGATGATGATTATTGAGAGGACTCTATAAGTAATATTAAACATGGGTGTTAGCAAGAATTATTGTTTACAGTTTATACTTAACTTATAATTTCAACTTGATTTTATATTTCATTTGATATTACATCTATTAATAATGGAGATTGTCTATATTTCTGTCTGTAACAAAAACTACGTCATAGCTCTACGTCACAGCTTACGTCACAATATTCTTATGCTATATACACCCAAAATTTGAGTAAGCAATTTAAAAAATTGTTTTCTACTCTCGTTCTTTTATTTTTATTTTTATAGTAACAAGAACTTAACTAAAAAGTTTACAAATAATAGATACCTCCGATTTGTGTAAATTGATGTGGAAAATATTCAAAATAATTGTTTGATTATTACATGCATGCAACATTTATTTGAGAGGACGGGGCCCTCAGTTTTCATTTCAAATTGTTTTATTTTTTTTTTCTTCTTTAATAAATATGAGGATTTGTCTTACTTATGATACAAACCCTCTGAAATTGAATTTTAACTCACATCCTCTCAGCAATGTCTTTCAAAATTAATTTTTACGACGCCCGACGGGTGTTTTCTGTTGCTAGTATTTTGAATATATCCTTACTCTTACTCTTAATTCATAGTCTTTAAGTTTCAATCACAATTCAATAACTTAATATTTATTTTTATTGTTTGTTTGTTTATTGATTTTAACGGCATATCAACCCGTCCGGTGTTATGTCATGCCTAACGGTTAGGAAGTTATACATATCGTGTATTTATATTTATAATTTTTAATAATTGGTTTTAAAAATGTGTTAGCATTATTGAGGATCATGTTATATGGTATTGATTTGTTTCATGTCTATATTCTATGGTACAATTTTATTTCCCTCAAAAAAGAGAGAATATCCTCCATGTTGACATTTTCAAACAGATTTTTCATATCGTTTACTTTAAAATAACGGTTTCTGATGCGAGCAAAAAAAAACAAAAAAACAAAAAACAAACTGCATTCCATGAATAAGTGTTTAACTGTCAAAGGTGTTTGACATGTTCCACATTATGGTTGTTGTTCATGTTTGAGTATATGGGAGTGCGTTAGTCTTGTATGACCAATGCGTAATCGGGACACAATTACTTTTTCCTTTCTAGACTTCCTTAAAATTGGTCTCCAGCCTCCCAGAGTGGGTTTGATTAGGAAGAGTTGCCATTTTGTATGAAGGAATCTATTAATTTTAGGTTTCAAATCAGTATATATATATTTACCAACCCCTCCGCAAGGTCAATTTCTTAAGCGGAGTTCAACAGGTTTGAATTCAGAGTTTTCCTTCTCCTAGACTGGTTACCTAGCCATGGTTAAAAAAACCCAGTTTGCCCTGCTATTTACCCATAGCAGGAGGGAGAGTAGGATTCATACCTTTCCCAAGGGTATTAGCGCTAAGTGAAATGCAATTACCACGTCCAGGATTTGAACTCGGGGCGACGAGTCCATTTCCCATGACTTTAACTATTACACCACGGGCTTTTCAAATCAGTATATGGTATTTTGAAATTGTTGGGGATCAAATCTAGAGCTGATTTAGCTGCGGAGTCAGCTCTTTTATTCCTCCTCATTTTTTTTTATGGTTATTCAATAATTGAGGTTTTATCACTGTATATTACATACTTTAATTAGACTTTATTATTGAAAGATTAAGTATGCTTTTGTATAAAACTAGAAGGGGCCACTCGGCGTCGCCTGTTTAGAGGTGGTGTGAGGCGGGCTGTAAAAAGTAGTCTCACAGATCTATTTTTGTTGAATCGCGAGTTGGATCCTCTCAGTATGCCGCATTAAAATTCCTAAGTAAAAAAGACCTTGCGTTGATCTAGCCACCATGAAAAGAAAATTAATATTAACTATTTAAAATATTAAATGCAAGTCCATGCAGTTAATTCATTTTTGAATATAAATCAAATCTTCATATTTTTTGCTAAAATGCAAGCTCTTGTGATAGTGAATATTATATATATATATATATATATATATATATATATATATATATATATATATATATGAGGTTGAGCAAAATACGTACATTTGTGTTTAAATGTACGTATTTTTGATTTGAATTAAAGTCAACTGAAGATGTTCTTCGCGTCAGAAGACGAAATATTTATCTCCTACTTGGACTTGTTGACTCATTATTTTTGTTCCCTTTCCTTTTACTTCCCCTCATAATGTCGGATTTTATCCAACCCTCCTATCTTCATATATATTTATATATATATATATATATATATATATATATATACTAATATATATATATAATCAATTGTTAATATTATGGATTTGGACTCATAACTTTAAAGTTTCATGGTTATGCAATCATCAGATGAGTCAAATGATTGAGATCTTAAAAACCAGAAGTCAAATGGTAGATAGTATATATATATATATTTATATATATATATATATATATATATATATATATACTTTGTCGTTAATTGTTTTATTTTCATAGTTTCCTCCGGACATACACACCAACTGCTCTTTATATTATGTATAGATTAGCTAGAATACAGTAAAAATTTAGTTGTTTGTGGTTGTTGGTATAAACTGGACGGAGGGAAACAGAAGAATTTACATGCCCTATAATCCGACCCTAAAAAGGAACACCATAAACCCAGTAATACAAACATAAGCAATGACTCAAGCTACTGACAAATTTTGCCGGGCCCGGCAAAGTCTTTCATTTCATTTGGTATTGTACACATTTTGAATATGAGAAGGATTCTGAAAAAAGAGAATATTTTGATTGAAATAAATACATAACCGTTTACATGAACGATGTTTAAGATTTGTCCTCTTCAAATCTCTCTCTCTCTCTCTCTCTCTCTCTCTCTCTCTCTCTATATATATATATATATATATATATATTATATATATATATACATATATATATATATATATATGAAGTGTTGTTCTGGTTCTAACTGGAGAAAATTGAATATTTTATAAAAAAGAAGGCCCGCAAAATGGATTATGTTTTTAGAAATTAAAAAAAATTATTTTTATCTTACATTTGCGACACGTGTTTCAGATCTTTTGGTATCTTCTTCAGACTTTGATCAATTATATATATATATATATATATATATATATATATATATATATATATATATATATATATATATATAATCTTTTACTAAGCATAGTTTGGAACAAGGGCAAAATAAACAGTCGGAATCGAACTTTACTAAAATATATACTCTGATATATATATATATATATATATTTTATGCGATACATGCGTTGTAAGTGCCTTCAAGTAAAAATTTATATATATAATATATATATATATATAATATATATATATATATATATATATATATATACTAGTACAAATGTACCCGCGAGCTGTTTTCAAAGGAATGGAATCAACAGACGATTTTAAAAAAATATTGAAAGTGTTGAAAAATATTCATCAACCTCTGATTGATAAGCAAAACTTTTGAATTATTAAAATAATACCTGGGTAACAGAGATCTCAATTGAATTCCTATTCTAATTAAATAAAAACTATTTCAACAGAAAAACGTGTCTTTCGTTTAAAATTTTATAATAAAAAAAAACAACAATATTAGTTTAGTGCAAAATTAATTTTTTCACATATGCTAACAACATGGAGTAACTATTTAAAAAAAAATTAAAATCATTAACTATATTAGCATAAAAACGTGTCTTTGGTTTGCATGAAATTATTATGTCAAAAAATCGTGTTGTTGATTTTGTTTACTGACAATCGGTGAAAAGCAAAATTCCGTTCATTTGAAAACAGCTCACAACTGGGGTGCCTATTGGTGACTAAATCCACTATTTATTTCCTTGAAAATGGTGAAACTGTTCTTCATATTGCCAATTCCTTAGGAAAAATTCATGTCATTTATGTAATGACCCTAGTATCTAAGGGCCTGTTCGTGTTGGGCATAAGTGCTTACTTGATTCTAGTGGTTTTAGCAAGGTTTTGAACCTGTGATTCTATTGACTGGGTTACCAGACAAACAGACAGACAGACAGGCAGACAGGCAGACAGGTAGAAATATCCTTCCCATTTGAAAGACGAGTGTTGTACATTGTTTACGAACTCCTTGTAAATAGTACATTCAAATGCTTGTAAAATCTGCAATAAATTCTTAGTGTAAATATCTGATCATCCTATCAATACCAGCGAATTGTCATTCATTAAACAATCAATAATCTTGCCTTTCTTTCTTTTCTTTTTTCTTTTTTTTTCTTTTGTTCCTTCTTTCTTTCTTTCTTTCTTTCTTTCTTAGTCTCTTCGTATGTACGTATGTATGCATCTATTTTTTATATAAGTCAATATCTTTCTTTCTTTTTCTTTCTTTCTTTCTTTCTTTCTTTCCTTCTTTCTATCTTCCTTCCTTTTCTTTCTTTCTTTCCTTCTTTCTTTCTTTCTTTCTTAGTGTTTCCTATCAATCTATTAATATCAGTATATATCTTAATCTCATCGTATCTATCTATCTATCTATCTATCTATCTATCTATCTATCTTAATCTTATCGTATCTATCTATAGATATGTATTTATATCTTTCTTTTTTCTTTTTTTTTCTTCTCTTCATAGAATTTTCGTATCTATCTATCTATCTATCTATCTATCTATCAATCTAAAATAATGCGCAGAACATTTGGCGACTGCACTGGCAGACATCAAAGTGACCTGCAAGTTTTTGGTCGCTCGCTTCACTTGCGCCATCTGTCGGCTGTTAAAGGTTGCCGTTTCAGACCGTGACTTGTTCCTTCTTTCTCATGAAATGAATGGCTTCTTCCTGCGGAGGGGGGAATTCGAAAGCGTAAAATCAGACCATACATACTCTAGTCCTGAGTGACACAACCAATGAGATGCGCATTTCTTATATAAGTGGCAACATTCTCATCTAAAAAAAAGTGCGAGGGGGAGGGGGTAGAGAAAAGAAAAAAAAAGAAAAAGAAAGAAAGAAAGAAAAACGAAAAGAGATAGTGTAATGATAAACGATAACATTGATAGGCTTTGGAAAGCTATATTCTACTTAGAATAATTGTACACTTTACTGAGAGCTTATATACTCTTGTAAACACCAGAGAGTTCCCCAGGTAATCATAGAATAGTGTAGGTAACTCTCAATTACTTATTACTTATTGATAGAATCAATTTTTGGGTAACTTATGAAGAAGTGCGTCCCGGTCTCCCGCCTCAAAAACCGCTACCCGGTGACTATCAAAATAACAACCCCAACTCGTCGTAATTCTTGTTTATTTATCGTAATTTGTCGTAATTTTTGTTTAGATATGAAGATGTATATATAGTTTTGAATAGACTGAGATAGATAGATAGATAAACAAACAAAATAATATAGATAGATACAAACAAATGGAGATAGATAGATATTTTCGACAAGTAAATGTATTTGGGGGTGGGGTCGCTTCTTTTTTGTCGTAATTCTTGTTTATTTAAACTAAAAACAAGACATTAAACAAACCTGAATAAAAACATCTTAGTGTTTAAAGTAATATAGATAAATATGAACAAATTGAGATAGATAGATAGATGGATAGTTTTGAATAGACTGAGCTGGGTTGTTATTTTAATAGTCACCGGGCAGCAACTCTTGAGGCAGGAGACTGGGACGCACTTCCTCATAAATTACCAATTTTTGTAGTGGCGATTTAAGAACGAATATGATATTTACAATAAGTACTACCACTCCATATCTGAGTAAACCTGTGAGTAATGACAATGAAGCGGTACTCCACTCTCCCCAGAGCTCCAGAATTCTTCTGTCTTTCTTTGCTTAACTGTTTATATATTAAAAGAAATCAAGAATAGGTCGACTTCCCGCCAAAACAACGAGGTTAAGAAGCGATAGATTCTTCCAAGTCGTAGCTGAAGCCGTATCAATGCTACTGTATGGCAGTACTACACGCACTCTGACGAAGCGATTGGAAAATAAGCTAGATGGGAGATACACAAGAGTTTTGATTACACACCCACAATAGCGCACAAGAGATAATATCATTAGAATCGCATTTTTACGTATAAATAGCATTAGATGTCGGAAACCTCCGAAATAGCCAAACACTAACCATAATACTAACTCTAACCCTTAACCTAACCTTATCCCTAATCTAAAAGGTTTCAGTTATTTGCGCGAAATGTAAAGAAATGTAATGCTTTTTATACGTAATTATATTATCCCTATGTTGAATCATCGACGACAATTCCCGTGACGGTTGGTTGGTTGGTCTTCGATTTTATTGATATATATATTTACCAACCCCTCCGCACGAGCAGGGTGTGACACAAGGTCAATTTCTTAAGCGGAGTTCAACAGGTTTGAATTCAGAGTTTTCCTTCTCCTAGACAGGTTGCCTAACCAAGGTTAAAGAGCTCAGTCTGCCCTACTATTTATCCAGAGCTGGAGGGAGAGTAGGATTCATACCTTTCCCAAGGGTATTAGCACTAAGTGAAATGCAATTACCACATCCAGGACTTGAACTCGGGGCGACGAGTCCATTTCCCATGACTTTAACCATAACACCACGCACTTCCAATTTTATTGATATAAGGTGTGTGCCAGTTCCCCGTTTATACTTATAGACTGGCCAAGGTCACGTGATTGACTCTTCTAACCAATCACTGGCAGTACTAGTGGCCTGCTAAGATACTTAAACCCCCCATGGTGGTCACACATCAAATACACACTCTTGGACGACGCACATACCAATACTCATGAAGGACTTATACGATTACCAGTAAATGAGGACACTTTAGTAACCAAAGGATTCACATAATCGACGGACTCTTTATCAAGGATTCCACCAGATAAGCGCTTCTGCTATAAGGCCAAGCGATGCCCCTAAAAACTTAGTTGGATTTTACAGCATGTCCGCCCTGGGGTTATTCTATGCCGAAAAAATCAGAAAAAATAAGTATCATTTTGATTTTCTGGGGCTCTTGTCCTCATCTTTATTGCGAAATACACAACGTTTCGGTCGATGTAAAATATTCTGGAACATGAAAGCACTGATCACTATTGATTTCCTTGAAAAAGGTGCAACTATGATTTCTATTGTCAATTCTTTATGAAAAAAATCACGTTATTTATGACTCTCGTATCTAAGAGTCCGTTCGTGATGGGCATAAGTACTTACTTGCTTCTAGTGGTTTTAGCAAGATTTTGAACCTGGGATTCTATTGACTGGGTTACCAGACAGACAGACAGACAGGTAGGGATATCCTTCCCACTTGAAAAACTGGTATTGAGCATTGTTTCTGATCTCCTTGTAAATAGTACATTCGCATACTTGTAAAGAAGATATGTTATAAACAAACTGGTGGAAATGATTTTTTATCAATTTCATGGGTATGAATAAACTAGAAGAAACAATCGTTATTTTCATTTTTTTCGAGCTCTTGTCCTCGTCTTTATTGGGAAATACACAATGTTTCGGCCGATGTACCCTCAGGCTTTCTTCACTTATTTCTTGCCGCCCTGTCTGTGGGGCGTTAGAATGCACCGACTGCACCTCTGCAGAGGGTTAAGATTCCCCCAATGGGGCCACCTGTTGGTCGTGGGTGGCGAGCCGTGATGCTTAAGGATAGAACCCAGGTGGATGAGCAGTCCATGACCTGCAACACTCCACTTAGAACCTTACTTTGGCTAGACGGGTGGTCGGAGAGGCCCCCTCCGATCAATCGGCTAGTCACGTCAAGCCCTAGCACCTATATGATTGCCCCAACCCTATTGCTCCTATAGCAAGCCCCAACACTTTTTATCATATGGGTGCTAGAAGGCGGTGGCTGAGAGTCTACATGTCCTGGGAATGACGTTAAACTCTATCTGATGGTGAGGTTCCAGTTTTGGAGGTTTGGGGAATGTGGAGCACCTCTTCATTACCATTGCTCCCTGGTCCACTCTGATCCGGAGTGGTAGTACCTGTTAGGGTCCCATCTATGGGTTAAATAGAAAAATGTATTTATAAAAAAATTGTATTATCCATTAAGAATTGATTTATTTCAAAACTTTATCGGCATTAAATGAGCCACTGAGGTTGATATGCCGCAAACCAAACCAAACCAAACCAAACCAAACCAAACTTATTTCTTGTAATCCATTTGGGTAGATTGTTGCCATTCCATTACAAACACTCAGATTTTGTTTATGCTTGGGAAATCATTTTGAATGATTTGGCTATTGTGCAAATAAAGCGTTATGGAATTATTATATATTATTTTATACAGCTTCTTGGTAATTTTCACCTTTATTTGTCAAAATTCCTAGCATAAAATTGTGCGTGCGCATTATCTGAAATGAACTTAATTGTTATTAAGAAAACACTTTAGGATATTTTTGTGTTAAAGCATGCAGATGTATTGTTTTCGAAAAGTTTCTAAGATTTGTGTATTTCGCACGGACACTTTCAAAATGTCTACCGGCTTGTTTCGAAGTGAAAATTAGTTGGCTAATTCCTGGCATAAAATTATCTGAAATGAACTTAATTTTTATCAAGAAGACATTTTATGATATTTTTGTGTTAAAGCATGCAGTTGTATTGTTTTCGAAAAAGTTTCTAAGATTTGTTTATTTCGCACAGAGACTTTCAAGAATTTGTAATGTTGATAAATCCGTAGTGTTGTAGATCATTTATTTCATTTTTTAACACAGAATACGCATTTAAAAAAAATTTCCAGCATCGAACACCAGCGTTCGTTTGTACCCCTCCTATTTAACGGTTATTTATTCCGTCTTTCCTTCATATGTTTGCTCTTGATGAAGACCGATTTATTATATGGTCGAAACAGATCTGTCAGCATACTAATAACATCATTTGTTTTTTCAAAAAAAAAGTCCAATTCATATATATATAAATATATAATTTTTAAATATTTATAATATAGTTAGCTAATTTAATAAGTAAAGAGTGCTCAATGTCATTGATAGTGTACGCATATCTAAGTTAGCGTAGCAAAAATTTAAATTCAACGGTGCTCGGTAACTGACAGTTTCTCGCCAATGCGATTTTCAAACAAAGTGAATTATTTGTTTTCGTGTTTTTCTTTATATGGTTTTGTGTGGTTCATCATGGGAAGGGTCAAAATTTGATGAGAAGATTCAGTGAGCTCGAGAGATGATAATTGGCTAACCGGCGAGTTATCATCAATAAGGTAGCTTGTTGTCTGCAGATTAGTCATGGTTCTGTCTATCAAATGACCCATGATGAGCCCAGCTTCCATAAAACAAGAGTGTGGATTATCTTTTAATCTTCCTCGTATATATATATATATATATATATATATATATATATATATATATATATATATATATATTGGTTTGGATGTTGATTTTGAAGGCTATCACAATGCAGGTGTAAAGAATAAGGTAACAATGGTGCTGTGTGTTAACCTGTATTTTATTCTTGAATTTTCGAGATAAAATCTCTTTTTCAGAAGATCACTGGAACTGAAGTTACCATTGTTACCTTATTCTTTACACCTGCATTGTGATAGCCTTCAAAATCAACCTCCAAACCAATATATACACAATGCTTCAAGCAAATTATAAAACTCTATATATATATATATATATATATATATATATATATATAATATATATATATATATATATACCAACCCTCAACAAGAGTAGCATGCTCTATAAGGTGAATTTCTCAAGCGGAGTTTAACAGGTTTAAATTCAGAGTTTTCCTTCTCCTATACTGGTTACCGAGCCAAGATTAAAGACCCCAGTCTCCCCTACTATTTACCCATAGCTGGAAGGAGAGTAGTTAGATTCATACCTTTCCCAGGGGTATTAGCGCTACGACTCTAACTATTACACCACGCGCCTGACCATATATGGAAGGAAACCATCTACCCTTATGGGATAAAGTTAAGATAATAGAAAGAGAAGAATATTGGAGAAGAACACTTCTCAAAGAAATAGCGCATATCCTGGACAACAAGGACCTCTTGAGTACACCAAGTATGGAGATGAACACAATATGGGAACCAATTGAAAAAGCTAGATTAAATTGTTTTGAAGTAAAATACTTTAAAAAAATAGGATATCGAAGAATAACGGATACCGTTGGATTTTACGGTTCGAATTATACATTCAAGACATCGATGTAAATCCAACATATAAACTAAATGTTGTGGGGTTTTAAGGGTCAAAAATAAGACAAACGACTGGTAACAATGTATACAAATGTATTGAACAAAAGGAGTAGAAAGTTACAGCAAGAAAGTGGAGATTGCGTCCGACCAATACAGTTACGAGCTGACTCGCATTTGCTTCGTCTCAAGCCACAATTGTTCCTATCACTTATAGTAGCCGTCGGCGCATTCAATTTATGTCAATAGGTTATATCACTTATAACACTAAACTAGAAAATCCGTCAAACCGTAGTTGCCGTTGTAGCAGCGGTCCATGATGATGCCAATACTTCTATTTAGGAAGTGGTTAACTTCGATCAGGCGATTATTTGGATGATTTGAAAATATTCAGTGCAAATGAAGACCCCTAATAAATTATCATTTACTTGTAAAATTGAACTGGAAATTACATTATTCATTAAGTTTTATTATATGCTCAAATAAAAATCTTACTATGATGGTTAGAGAGAGATATAGGAATCCGTCAGCACGACTTGATGGTGACGATATACAAGGTGTGTCAAAAAGTATCGAGGTATTTTTACTTTTGACACACCTTGTATTCTGAATAAAAAATAACGTTCCATTCATTCTTCATATCTATCTTGGTAAATACAGCTTTAAACTTGGTACTTTTTTGATACACCTTGTATTCTGAAAAAAAAATAACGTTCCATTCATTTTTTTTTTTTTTTCAGAATACAAGGTGTATCAAAAAAGTACCAAGTTTAAAGCTGTATTTACCAAGATAGATATGAAGAATGAATGGAACGTTATTTTTTATTCAGAATACAAGGTGTGTCAAAAGTAAAAATACCTCGATACTTTTTGACACACCTTGTATATCGTCACCATCAAGTCGTGCTGACGGATTCCTATATATCTCTCTACACACCTTGTATTCTGAAAAAAAAATAACGTTCCATTCATTTTTTTTTTTTTCAGAATACAAGGTGTGTCAAAAAGTACAAAAATCTTGATATTTTTTAACTTTTTAAACTTTCAAAGAAAGAAAAACCTAACAAACCGACATCCCGTTATATTTTATTTCGACCAGAAACTAAAGTATTAGAGTATTAGCCTCATCAGACGGGTTTTACAAATACAGGGAATCTAAAAAAGAAAAGAAATATATATAAATAATAATAATAATAATAATAATAATAATAATAATAATAATAATAATAATAATAAGAAGAAGAAGAAGAAGAAGAAGAAGTAGAAAAAAAAAGAAAAAGAAATAAATATATATATATATATATATATATATATATATATATATATATATATATAATATGAGAAGTAAACAAACAAACGATGTATTTTGATATGGCATTTTTTAGCTGACAATTTTGGGGAGAATATGTGCTTAATTGAAGTCGTACCTAATTTTTGAAAGTTAATTAATTAATAATAAATTAATTAGGTGGGAATACCTATTTTGTTTAGCCTTACATTTAAAATAGGTATTCCCGCCTAATTAATTAATTATCAATTAATCAACTTTCAAAAATTAGGTACGACTTCAATTAACCACATATTCTCCCATTTATGTATATATATAATGTGTATGATTACTTCTTTTTTTCTTTTCCCTTTTTCATTTGTATTTTATTCATATATAAGGAACACGTTTCATTCCTATATTAACGAACACATTATTTTATTAACAGGAACGCACGTATATACACACGCAATGTATGTATGAATGTATTTATATATACGCCTGTTTGTTTATACTTAGTAGACGTTTCTGTTGAGAGGTATAATACTAAAACGTACCAACATAATTTATGGAAAATTCTCCAAAGCACTTACATCTTTTTATATATAGGTGTGAATATCTATATGTACATAAGTGCCAGAGAGAGAGAGAGAGAGAGAGAGAGAGAGAGAGAGAGAGAGAGAGAGAGAGAGAGAGAGAGAGAGAGGGTGGTGGGGGCATTTAGTGTCTCCAAGACAAACAAACGTAATGTTAATCTGTTTTCTTACAATCATATCTATGTGTCTACAGATGTGTACGTATATATATATATATATATATATATATATATATATATTATATATGTGTGTGTGTGTGTGTGTGTGTGTGTGTGTGTTTAAAAAGCTTTAGCGGACTAAAAATGAAGCCAACACGCGTCTGCATTCTTTGAGTATCCGCATGTACACACAAACCCACCCTGACCCCCGCCACCGACGCACAGAGTAAGTATCGAAACAAAAATACACTTGACATGATATATTAATCGTGAACTTATAATTGAGTATTAGTGCCCAGGGCATTTATTTTTCTGGTTTTTGTTGCCTCCCAATGGAAGCAACATATCTACACTCAGACACATAATTATGAATACACACACACACACACACACACACACACACGCATACGCACATACACATACATATACACATAGACATACATATATATATGAAATCATTTATATATATAAACACGCACACACACACACACACACACACACACACATATATATACATATATATTATATATATATATATATATATATATATATTATATATATATATATATATACTTATACACTTGCTCTCACTTTCATCTTCCTCACACACACACACACATATATATGTGTATTTGGGCAGCATTCTTTCATTTATACATGTAGAATTAAACAAAAGACACATCTCCTGTTTAACAATTTTATTTTTGGTCTTTTCAAGTTTTCTGTCCAACTTTTTAATATTTGGGTGGAATTCGTGGATAAGTCCACGAAATTAAATTATATTCATGCCCCCACTCTAATTACCGAAATATTCTAACGGAAAATACACACATTCTGCACAAAGAAAAAATAAACAAAAACTCCAAATACTAGAAGCTTTATACATAAAACAATACAAACCATCCTTAAACAAAATTAATTTCCAATGCAGTACACACATTTTAAAATGCCTACAACACCTTTCTCATCAATTCTTCTCCTTCCAGTCTCCACATTAATATAATTAAAAAAAATAAAATAAAAATAAACTGAAGCACATCACTCCTGATGATGGCACTTTGAAGTGCCGAAAGGCCGAAAGTACTCAGGACCTGAACTTTGGTGGACTCATCCACGAATTCCACCCAAATATTAAAAAGTTGGCCAGAAAACTCGAAAAAATCAAAAATCAAATTGTTAAACAGGAGATGTGTCTTTTGTTTAATTCTACATGTATATATATATATATATATATATATATATATATATATATATATATATATATATAAACTCACCACTTTTTCTATACTTCTCTGTCCGGATTATAGTGTCTTGTCAAACACCTAAAAAATTATCTTAATTTTTAAACATTTTCTAAAAATAATTTCTTTAACAAGAAAATTTCCCAAACAGTGTTCAATATCAATTCGTATGAAGATCACATTGGCGAGAAACTGTCAGTAACCAGGCGAAATTGACTCCATGTCCACGCTACCATAAATTATATATATATATGAAAACAGATGGAAATTAATCCGACAGTATGAATTTAACATTTTTGAAAAAACAAATGATGTTTATAATTGCTGACAGAAATCTGTTTCGACCGCTTCAATAGATCGGTCATCATCAAGAGCAACGTATGAGAGAAAGACGGATTGAAACAACCATTAGAAGAAAGGGTACAAACAAAACGCTATTATTCAATGCTGGAATTTAAAAAAAAATGCGTGTTCTGTGTTAAAAATAAAATAAATTTGTTTTTTCAAAAATGTTAAATTCATACTGTCGTATTTGGTTTCCATCTATTTTCATATCTGTCTAGTGAAAGAGCAAAATAACTGGATTTTTGCACCTCTGAAGGCTTTTATCTGCAGCACTGCGGATTTATCAGCACCACAAATGATTTAAAGCTTTGCATCTTTCTTCAATTACGCTGTGGACTTGTAAATTACTTTTTTGATGGCTGGAATGTATCATGAACAATTTTGATACTCATTATACACTTTTATATAATTTTACATCAAACTCTTTTGAGTTTTATTATGAACTATAATGTTTCTGATTTTTAAAAATAAGATTTATTTTATTTTTAACACAGAACAGGCATTTTTAAAAAATTCCGGCATTGAATAATAGCGTTTTGTTTGTACCCTTTCTTCTAACGGTTGTTCATCCTGTCTTTCTCTCATATGTTGCTCTTGATGATGACCGATCTATTAAAGCGGTCGAAACAGATTTCTGTCAGCAATTATAATCATCATTTGTTTTTCATATATATATATATATATATATATATATATATATATATATATATATATATATACACCAAACTTAATGGTAAACCCTTGCAGTAAGAAAAACACCGGAAAATAGTTTGATAGTAAAAAAATATACTATATATATATATATATATATATATATATATATATATATATATATATAGAGAGAGAGAGAGAGAGAGAGAGAGAGATTAATAATAATAATAATAATAATAGTAATGATATAATAATATTAATAATAATAATGTCTTTGGGTAAAGAACTGGTGAAAGAAACTACACCCCTCCCCCCAAAAAAAAGAAACCACCCCCAAAACGAAAGTAAAGCTGAAAATCAAATACATTAATAATAAACGTCAATCTGGACAAATTGCACAGGAGATAACCTGGACATAGCCAATAAGGGGAAACTTTAAGAGTGAAACTTTATCTCTTGTTATAAGACCACAAAATAACGTCATGAGAAGATAATAAATTGATAATGCGAAGCGGAACAGCAAGTGTAGAGTGTGTGGAGACAGAGATAAAAGGGTTAATCAAGTAAATGCAGCAAACAGGCACAGAATTTATAAAAGACTAGGCGTTACTGGGTAAGAAAGGACATCCACTGGGAATAGTCCAAACGATTAAAATTTGACCGTACTGTAAGAGCAGTCTCCCTTGTCTGAGGGGGTTTTGGGTAATCTCCTGTGTCTGGAGACCCTTTTTTGGTCACGTGGCGTAGGAACCCAAGAAGAGAACCCTCTTTGGCCGAAGCTACTGAACAAGTGCAGGAGTGCTTGTCACCTCTCTCCAGCAGACACCTATGGTGCATGCCAGACGTTACAGACTCTACTTACAGTAAGTGGTTTCCACCTATTTTGTCTATTAACACTATGTATGTTTGGACACTTGTCACATTATATAGCCTGGGGAACTTCGTCTCCCTATACATGTTATAATAAAAGTTATATAAATGTAACTAACGCGTTTGTTGTTCTCCTAACTGAAGTATTCCGCATTGGGTACTTATCCTTTAAGTAACCCAATGCTTTATAAGAACCAGAGTTAACACTCTGTGAACCTCTTATAATACAAACAAGTGCTATATGAACGAACAAGAATCTACCAAGAAAATTAGACACAGGGAATTTTATCTTTGGGATACGAGTGGATCACCCAATCCTGGCCAGAAAACCAGGCCCAGTGTTGTCCTCTGGAGGATTTTGTTGTTCCTGTGGACCACAGAGGGAAAATAAAAAAAATTACAAAAGATAAACAAATACTGGATCTTGCCAGTGAGCAGAAAAAAATTGGAATTTAAAAATGTCGGCGATACTAATTGCAGTTGGCACGCTAGAACGGTTCCTCGGGACTTGGACAAAAGACTGGAGGAATTGGAAATCACTGGAAGAATCTAGATCACCCAAACAACAGCACTCGGCTAAAATACTCAGAAGAGTCCTGGAGATACGAGGAGACTTCCTGTCCCTCAGATCCATTGAAAAACCACCAGTTAAAACTGGTGTGAAAGAACTGGCATAAAGTGAAAATTATTTAATTGAATACATATAAAAAAAATAATCAATTTGAATTTCTTTCAGGACATCAAAATTTGCGAGTCCCCAAATTGGTTGGTTTTTTACGGCATGGTCAATCCCTGTTGGGTTATTTTATGCCGAAGACATTTTTGTTTATTCATTCTTGAAGTGTGTTGTTGTGGAAACATGCGTTCAACTTTGAGGGCCTAAGGCAATTCTGGTCTTTAATGTAGTCAATTAACAAAATAGTGTTAAGTAATTAACCCGGCTTAGAAATTTAAGACACAGGTATTTGAAATAGACTACTGGTTAAGAGTCGATGTTTTAAGGCGGGAAATAAAACTGGTTCGCTTGTGTAAATGGTTGGTGATCAGGTTAGTAAGAGCAGCAAAGAAAGGTGGTAAGTTAGAATAGATATCAATTAAGTTCATAGAAGGAGGCGACAACTTATGTAACGTAGTGATATATGGTCCACCGTACCAAAAGCGAATATTACGTAACGTTCTAATAGCTTTATATATTGATAGCGGGGTCTTGTCAACGTGATCCAAATTCACGACACTTAAAAGGCGGGTTCGGCACGTGCGCGGTCATCCCTTTGTTGATAAAAAAAGTATAACGCCGAGAAATATATCGTCACAAGCTGCTTAGCTTTTATTTCCAAAGGCTAGTCTCGTGGGCTGTGATCGGAGAGGGGGAAAGGGCAGAGAGAAAGACGAGAGAGAGAACCATTGCTAGGTTACCTGTGATCCACAAAGGACCCAAAGTTCGGTCCGTACCCTTACGACGTCGGAAAGCACAAAGAGGCTGGTATTTTTCTTTCGTCTTCCACGTTCACCACGTGCCCACTTCCCGGTTCCGGTCAGACACCCGAAACTTCGAGTTGACATCAATTCTCCCCATTTCCGAGGGCGGCGGGGTCACCCCCCGGTCAAAATCACGACAACGGTTTTGTGCTCATCACTATTTTTAAAAAACCTTTTACCTAGTCCTCTCATTTCTTCTTCCTCTCTTTTCTAACTATAGTAGTTCCTCTCTCTCTTATAAAAACTCAGGACCTTCATATCTCGTCTACCACTTACGCTAGCGGAGACTTGGAAATGTAAATTTTCAGACCTGAAATCGCGGCAGCAGAGGAACAGATTATTCCATTATATAGTAATAATAGGTAGGGTGATTAGCGCCTTCTTTCATTGACGCTTTCCACAAAGTGCTGGTTTCGTTCGATCTCTAATAGAGGTCTGAGTTTTTGTCGCTATTTCAGTTCTGTTTAGCAAAATATGTAAGAGAGTCTAGCAGCACAGTAGCTTGCGAGCCCCACAATGAGTCATTCGCTGGTCACTCTCCCCGCCCCGTTGGCCAACTTGAAGATAGATGCCAAACTTCCCATGTTGGGGTGCTAAATCAGAACCGATATGGATGTCCACAAGCACCAATCCGAGTTTATATCGGACGGACGAAGATGAGATTACAATCACTGCACGACCTTCCCTCCGTCCCCGATATGCCACGCAAAAGGCATGTAATCTTACGATGCTTAAGCTTCGTGTTACTCACAGATTAGAAGTTAACCACCCACTGCAATATTTTAAAACACGGTGATATCTTTCTGAAACCAATTTTTTTTCTATTTATAGAACAGCTGTCAATTCCGTAAACAATTTTTTTTGTTCTTTATGTGTAACTCTGTCGGTTTTCCTTAAAAAGGCCTAGAACCGTAAATATACCGAATACTTTCACATAAATCCTACAGGTTGTGTAATGATGGTAAAGACTTTTGAACCAAGTCCAAATATTGTATTAATTTAAATTACAATGTTCAAATGGTCTCAGCAACATAGGTTTTCCACCTAGAGTTCTGAATTGGAACAGACCGAAGTGTTTTTTCCAGTATAAAGTCAAATGAAGTTCCTTGTCGTACTGTTCAGGAAAGAACCAAGGTATGGAGTAGTGTTCTTTGGAGCATGAAACGATCTCCAGCCACATCTCAAACTTATTACATTCCATCTAGGGAAAAAGGCGTGCATACTTAGACAGTAGGTTCCTAATATACGAATTAAAAAAAAATGTTACTTCCTTATTTCTCGCGAAGAAACGGTGATATAAAAAATATGATAAGGATAGAATCAACTGTATATTTAAAAGAAAAATTGACACAAATTGATCCAAACTTTAAAAAAATTGAAATGAACGGATTTAAAACTCGAGCATAAAAAGCACATAAAAGTAACCAATACATAAACTTTACCACCTAATAATAATCAACTAATTCTGAATAATAATAATAATAATAATCAATAAATAATAAAAACCATATATTAAGTGAATGTAAGCAAACTAGCACCAAACGGGAATACAAAGCTAGACCACGACTGGTTAGGAGGTGATCAACACTGGGAATTTATGCAAAAAAAAAATGTTGACCATAACAACAAAATTGCGTAAATGCAATCTGTTCTGAGAATGAAATGCATAATGAATTCCTCTGGCGACTTTGAGATAGAGACGGCATCTCCGTTATCCCAGTGATGGGAAGACCAGAACACCTTTAAAGGTGTGACATTTATACAAAAACAAAACATAAAAACAAGAACAGTGTTTACACCCTGGTGGACTTTCGAATTTCCAGCCAGATCACATGCTGTTGCCCTAGAAGTTTATATTGAAGGAAAATTGGCAAAAAAGATGTCGATAGAATACATCGGACATTGCCACGAAGAACTTGCAAAAAACGCTGCCGCTGTCTGGAATGTCCTAGAGTGACACACTGACCTACCAACTGTTAGTCGGAGCTGCACTTGGTAACCGGTCCCACATAACACTTGGAAACAAAGACCTGGCAGAGCGTATCCATTGTGGAAATCAGAGAACCAGAACAGAATGCGCGAACCATCACAGCACCTACCTTCGTCCGAGCTGTGCAATCGGCCTACGCACACTAACTCCAGGAAGCGCACGTCACTCTGGTGAGACCCTTGACAGGCAGGCCTTGTTCGTCACTCAGACCGCGACAGGGCCGCCCTCGCGCCCCCTCCTCACATGTCTCCACAACGAACTCACCAATAAACGGCTACTCGACGTTCGATCGTCGCACACACCAACACTCACACCTCACCCAAAAGCAATCTGCCCAACACAACCTCACCTACCACACATCACCAAAGACAACAACTCCACATAATACCAATAACCTTTTAACACCACGATCCACACCCTACACAACACACACCCTCACCGCTCAACTGCCTCCTACCCGCCATCATCACACCACACGAACCCCTCACTCCCACCCTCACACAACCACTCCTCCTTCACTTAGCTCAACCACACGCCCTTCACTCTCGCCATACGCTCAACCTCCCCCCCCGCTCCACACTACCTCCCCCATCCCACAAAACGCCAACCCACCGCCTCACCACAGTCGTCCCGGGGCGCGGCTCCAAATCGCACGGATACTCAGCCCAGTCTGCGTAGAGCAGTCCCTATCCCCCTTTCTCTCCCACCTAGGCTGCTAGCACCCAGAGATTGTTCCTTTTGCGTCTGAGATGGACGCGCCCCAACCACACCTACCGCGTTCAGCGCCTCTACTGTACACCCACAGATCCTCCTCCCGCTCGCTACTCACTCACGTCTCGACGTTGCGCGATGTAGCGTTTGCTACCTCCGGCAACTCAGGAACCCTTGGGCCTTTCTAGCTCGACACGCCCTCTACACGACCCTGCAACGACACCCGGCCCAATCCACATATAGATCACCTAGAGCTACCACTCTTGCAAACACTACTCAACTTCTAATGTCTGCTTTCGTTCGGATTCTATATTACACCACACCCGTCACCCGAATGCAGTCTCACCGGAAACGCATAGGCCAGCTATCGCGCCACAAGATTACGGTGTCTGGAACTATCCTCCTGCCCTGGGCATACAACCGCACAACATGATGTCATTCTGGTGAGCGGACCGCAAATCACAGCGAACCGTCTGACCCGCTCCGGACGCTCTCATAACGTACATGCCTATGCATCCCTGCCGGGTGCCTTGTCAGTGGCGCGAGCGACATTGTTGAATCCGTGCGCGATGTGATGGCCCGGCGAGCGAACTAGCTTCTCGCCGTCTCACCACCGCACAACACTGCTGGATCCCTCCCCGACCCCACTGTAGCCCCCGCGCGGCCCCCTGTCCCCCACCCACGCCATCCGGATCCACACGCACCCACCGACTTCCCCGGAACCGACCCTCCCCCCACCCGACGCACCCCCGCGCCCGCACCCGGCGCTGACAGCTTCTTCAGCGCATTTCCGTGCCCAATCTAATCGCGAGGAGAACACTCGGTCTTCCTGTCCGAAGATCAACAGAACGAAACTACTGACAGTCGCTCCTCTTCAGCATCTCCTCAAGCGGCATTTGCTAGAAATACATTAGACCCGACTTCTATTCTCGGAGTTGCGAATAGAAGGTTTCCCGACGTCCCGACACTATCCCAGACAAGGTTCCCAAGAGGTCTGACAGCCAAGACGCTTCCCGATGCCGAAGTACGACTAACAACTACCCCTCGGCCCAAGAACCGCGCCCGGATCAGCGCCCGCAGATTCACGGCGAACCACGCTCCTCTACCCCGCATAACCACACCGCAACCGAGGCCAGACACACATAGTTCGACACTAATCCCAAGACCTAACCTCACCCTACCATCTTGCGCGACTCCTGACCCAACTGTAAGGGACATACCGTTCCACCCTTATTTTCCCTACCGGGGCTATAGTCGTGTAGTTGGAACACGCGAACAGATCCACCCCTCCGACACTCCCTCTCGAAAGTTTCAGCACCCGCTCGACCCTCGACTCAACCCACTTTCTCATGCAACCTTAGCTAGTGATTCATCAACCCAATTACACATACATCACCCTAAAAAACATGACTCTTTTCTCATACGCTCATTCTATTCTATCAACGGCCCATGCTGTTCGCGACTGACTTTCAGTCACACAGATCACTCCGAAAGTCTCCCTAAGGACTCAAACTGGCCTGCGCCCCACATTCTATATTCTCCACCCTTCTTCAGGCAACTACTTTACACTGTTTTCTCCTCTTTAGCCATCTACCGCACACCATCGTCCAGTCCTCAGTCACCGCATCACCAGCTCCTATCCTCGCTGCATTCCTACTACACTATACATTTCCAAATATATTTGATGCCACCAACATCCGATTGGTTGTTTTAGCTACCTCCTCGCAATATTCGCGACATTATATCCAGAGACCCAAGTATTTCCAAGCCGTGACCAACTCTTCCCACTTCCCGACTTTTGTTTGGCCCCGTCTACCTTTCGGTCCTTCTCCTGTGCTCCTCGTATAATCAACCCTTTCCACTACATCTCGCAGTAATAACACTGGACAAAACTTCTTCTAATCTACGACTATCATATAAATACTTACCTTCACCTACTACTACCTCCCCTACTATACTGAACTACTATATATATGCCTCGCTACCTTTGTGTGTGTACACGCCGTCTCCCCCCCCTGTGTGCTGCTGTAGCCCCTTATATTACGAACAACATTGAACAAAACCCACCCGCACCCAGCGGTCTTAAAGCTGGCGTCTCTACCTTCTGCAGCTGGCTGACCTCCTCCAGTGTCCAGTGCAGCTTTATTGCCGACCGCTTTGCCCAGTTGCTTTCCGCACTATTAACCTTTGATCATTCTTTCAGCGGCATTGCTTGGTACTATGGAAGCGGCTAACTCTAACGATTTTTTTATCACAGAACATAACGAGAATTACGCGACCCGTCGCGTAGGTCCTTCGTTATTCAGTCCTAGTAAAAAACTTCTTTTTTGCA
This sequence comes from Doryteuthis pealeii, assembly GCA_023376005.1. Classification (NCBI taxonomy): domain Eukaryota; kingdom Metazoa; phylum Mollusca; class Cephalopoda; order Myopsida; family Loliginidae; genus Doryteuthis; species Doryteuthis pealeii. The sequence goes on along the minus strand of CM042147.1, from coordinate 125,787,386 downwards.
GGTATTGAAGATAGATCAAACACACGCTATATACTACATATATCTATCTACTAACTATACTATATATTGCTTTCTATACCTCCAATATCTTTGATCTATTTTTATACAACTCTTTTTATTTTTCTTTCTTTCTTTCTTTCTTTCTTTTTAGTCTGCTACTTTCTCTTTATACTTATAAATCTTCTTCCTTCTATACCCCTTTCTTCTCTTTCTATCTCTAATTCTTCTTTCTTTCCTTCTCTTTCTTTTCTTCCCTCTTCTTTCTCTACACCGTCTTGATTTCGCGTTACTTTCTTTTCCTTTTCTTTCTTTCCTTTCTTTACTTTCTTTCTTTCTTTCTTTCTTTCTCTCCTTTTCATATTCCATATCCCTCTCCCTTTCTTACACCCCTCTGTCTTCTGCCTTTTGCTCATACTTTACAGTCATTCTCCTTTGCTCTGGATCTTCGATTCTGCTTCCTTTTTATCTACTCTTTCTTCTCTTCTCCTTGCCTATACTATCAATCTTCCCCTTTCCTTATTCTCCCGTTTTCACTATTTAGGCCCCTTCTTTCTCCTGCACGTCCCTCGACTTTCAGTTCTTTCCTTCTCTTTTCTTTTTTTCTTTCTTTACTTTCTCTCTACCTTTCCTTCCCTTTTTTCTCTCTCGTTTTCTCTGGACTATTCTATATCTTCTCTCTCTCTCTTTAAAATTCTCATCATGTCAGCTCTTTCCTGACCATCTATAGTACGATTCTCTTCCTCTTTCTTTTCCTTCTTTCTTTCCTTTCTTCTTTCCTTCTTCATTTCACTATCCATATTTCCTTTCCCCTTTTCTTCTTCTTATGAATTCATGACCTTTTCTGCCGCTACTGCTCTGCATAATTCTTTCTTCTTCTTTCTTTTTATATTTATATCCCTATATACCTATTTCTACTTCTCTTTTTTTCTATATATTAAGTCTTTCTTTATATCGTCCGGCATTCTTCGCGTCCTTTCTCTTCTTTCTTCCTCTTCTCTTTCTTTCCTTCTCTCTTTTCGATGCATTCTATACTTCCTTTCTATTTTATACTATATGTACCCCATCTGATTTAAAGTTCTTTCTTTCTTTCTTTCTCCTTCTTTCTTTCTTTCCTTTCTTTCTTCTTTCCTTTTCTCCTTACTTTTATATTTTCATAACATAACTTCTTCCCCTTCACTCTCTCCTTTTTTATACTCTCTAAGCTCTTTTCCTCTCATCGCTCGGATCCGGCCTTTCTTTCTTTCTTTTTTCTTTTTATCTTCTTTTCCTTTCTTTGCTTTCTTATCTTTTCTTCTCCTCTTCTTATCCTTCTGCATATACTTTTTATGTTGAAAACATTAATCAATCCAAACTTAATCTCTCAATTCTCACTTAATTATCAACGACTTTATACTCTCCTACACCGATAGAGATACACATCTACTCTGTAACAAACCTATCCCTATTAATGCGTCGCAGTAGATCAAGAACGGACTTGGACGGTTCATAGACTACACATTTTTCATTTGCCTTTTCTTCAACATATTAATATACACTGGCACTCATATTTAATACTAATCTTGCACTGGTAACAAGCTTTCCTAATTCCCATATCCTGTACAGAACAAAAGCTTCGTTTCTACCCCCGAAGACCGACGACTGTTTTGTCCTCTTGTTAAATACATTTTCACCGGGCCGTGGCACAAATATTTTTCTATCTTCTGTCAACTTACTACCAGACCACAGAAAAATCAACAAGCCTCTCTTCAAAAACATTGGAATCGACAATTTTTTCCCCAATGATTCTCACATTTACTACAGGACACACCCTAAAAGCACCCAACACAACCGCGAACAGTAAACAATCAAGACCCACGCAAGACAAAAGGAATCCTTTTATAGTCTGTTGGACCCAAACTATAAGAGAACGGACGCGATCAACCTCACAACGGTGCTCACATTATTCAGAAAAAAGTCACGTCTTCAGCCGCCTTCTTCCTACAGCACGTGTGCAGCAATCAGACTGTGTTGGGNTACTTTAACATTTTTGCTTTGATAAGGATAAAAAAAAAAGGTGAGAAAAAAATTAAGACGAAATACGGTTTCCCTGAAATAATTCCGACGGTACATACCGTGGGAAAAATATTGCAGAAGATGAAAAAAAAAACAAAACAGAAAATGAAGAAGAAAAAAAAAGAAGTCCCCCCCCCACTAAATAGCTATCAACATAATTTCCAACCCTTAGCGACTACGCGACCCTCACTGGACTTTAACGAAACCCCTCAACACCCTATCGCGTATCTAGTCCCTACTACCGGTTCCCTCGCTTCTAAACTTGGCGGACCCTTGCCGTCCTGGTGTTTACCACTGGTAATGACCCATATCAAGGGATGAAAAAAAACTCTCTACTGCCACAGCTGGTGATGGGCTGGGTATTCTCTTTTACTTTCCAGAACCCTCCCTCCCTCCACCTGAAAAACCCTTGAATCCTTGCCACAGCCACCGAGGTATTGTGGATCAGAGTGTTCGCCGCCCACACCGCGGTGCACTGAAACGCTCTAGGTTTCTGTAACTGCCAGATTGGTCGCATCCAGGGGGCTTATCAGTTTGCTTATTACTGCCAGCGATTCCACTGAACAACAGGACATTGGCCCTTTTGTAAAAAAGGGGCTCGATTTTCTGAGGGGCCAAACGCTTACTGGAAGTGGTGTGTACGTATGTATGTATGTATCGCATGGGCAGGTCCATGTTGTGCGTATGCAGTGATGCTAGGAATGCCAATAGCAACTCCTTTACGCGTCAGCTGCATTGCATGGCAAAACCACAGCATAAAGCCTTGGAAGACGGGTATTAAGGCATTTGTCTTTTTAAGCAATCCTGTTTTAAAAATAAAAATAGATCCTTGACAGGCTTGGGAAAAGCTGGCATTCGAAGAGAATGACTGGAAATTAATGTGAGATGGCTGTCTTCCAATTTTGGAGATGTGAAAAGATATTGGAGCATGGAAAACCTCCTAAGCGTCAACTTCGAAAGGAATACACTGGCTCCATATTGGCAGGAACACGGAGGTGGAAATGTCAGACAATGTAGGTTCGAATTCTGCTTTCTTTAAGCTGCGATATTCAATCATAGAAACTTATCAGGCGACAAATTCATGCAAACCCCAGGAACAAACAATTGTGTCTTGTGCAATGCGCCTAACAAAGACTGTAAAGTCAGCGTACTGCCTTCAAGAGACATATGTGGTGTATAAGGAATAAAATTTATCAATCTGCATCCATCGTCGCAGATAGAACGAGAAGGACTCCTTCCTATATCAAATATTTCGCATTCAACTTTGTAGATCTGCCGTGCGGTTTGATGAGTCATTTGAGGGCTCATGAGAGGGAAAGGTTTTGGTGATGGGGTTAAATGATTGATGAGCGGACGCAGTGATCTGTGATAGATTTATGCTATAGAGAGTTGCAGGGAAAACTTTCGTGTAGCTATTTGGCAACACTGTTGCGTTTTGTTGTGATGTCTTCTTAATTAACTAATTAAGTTCATTTCAAATAATGCGCAATAGCACAATTAACGAACACGTTTTATGATATTTTTTGTCGTTTTAACAACATCCAGTTGTATTGTTCGCACCAAATTTTATTTTCAGTGTAGATTTACGAAGGTGGAAATCAACATAGGCCGCCGAAACATCTGGCTTCTTGAAAGTAAAATTAAAAACAAGGGCGTAGATTACTCTCATTTATTGAGCTAATGTTCAGATTAGCATTACAAGATTTATACGAGTGCCTTACAACAGGCCCTATTTATGTCAGCATTTTAAAAACATTTTTAAAAAGTTCTCCTTAGAAATCCAATAACAAGAAACATGAATACACTTTGTTACAGGAAAAAATGACGGGAACTTCCCCTTTTATTTATATATTCAATTTCTTAAAAGAAACAAACTTTTTTCTCTGTCCAAAACACGCAGAAAACCTAAAACACAGTTTTTTTTTTAAAAAATATCTTTTTGTTACAAAATGGTCAGCGATAAATATGTTAATAAAAGGAAGGATCAGATCTGACATAAATAATATGTGCCAAAAAAATCAGGGAATTATCTGCATTTTTAATACAAACTTTCAAGTTTGACTTATTAATTCACGTGAAATTTCTTTTTTTTTTTTTTTACTACTGAATTCGTTTCAGTCAAAACTGATTCACATGGAGGACAATCGAAATTCTTTAAAATAAATACTACATTATTCAGGCGAACATACATGCTTTGAGCGAACACAATTATACACCTAATTAATAGATAAAAATTACATATTAGAATAGTGAAAACGCCTAATTTGAGGTTTCAAATGTCTATTTTATATTCTACAAAACAAATTATTGTTCAATAACTTAGTCTATATTATTTTGTTTACAAATAATTTTTGGGAAAACCTCAATTGAAAAGTTAGGCCCACACCCATTTTAAGACAGAAGGAAACATCGATGGATAATTTGTTCACTGAATTCTAGAGAAACAATTATATACAAAACTAGAGGTAAAAAAAATCTCTAAAATTAAACATAATTTTTTTATCACTATTTTCCCGATTTTCGCCGGGTACTTATTGTTTTTACCAGATGTAGCTCCCCTACAAAATGTTTTTCTTTCTATTCACACCTTCGGTCTTTTGTCGTTTTATATTTATACTGTAATTAGGTTCAAAAGTATATAACCCCACCGATATTTTGCCCCTCCCCCCCCAAAAAAATAAGTGTGTGTGGTGGCGTCAAAGTTAAGTCACAAAAAAAAAAAATCAGAAAGTTTTGAAATAAAATAACGGCGTGCATTATAAAATTAATTCATTGATAAATCAACACTAAAAATTTCATTAAATTGATAATTCCCTGAATTTGGTAATTTTTTTTCAATAAGGAGGTTAATTTATTTTGTAAAAATACGCATATGACAACAAAATTGGCAGATCCTAACTATACACACCATCACTACCACACACATAAGTAATATATATATATATAATTAAAAAAAAAATTATAATTATATAGTATATATATATATATATATATATATATATATATATATAATTGATCATGTATATAAAAACGATCCAAGCGAATTAACCAGAAGTTTTCTTTGCACTTGTAGTGTCAGTTTTTCGGGCAACTTTTGAAAAATGTTTGACAAACACTTTGATTGAAAACCATTTTCAAAATTTTCTTAAAACAATTTCTTTCATAAGAAATTTCTCCCGATGATGAACTAAGAGTCGAAAAACTAGTTGAGAATAATTCGAAATAATTCAAAAATAAATAACATCAAATAAATATTCTGTTGTCTATCCAATTTCTTTTGTATTCTCTATATAGAATATATATATATATATATATATATATATATATATATAATATATATATATATATATAAACAATTTTTCGGTACAGCTGAATTTGGTATAGAAATTTAGAAAAATAACATACTTTTATGACCAGCTCTATTAAAATTGCTGATCAATAAAGTATGTTATTTAAAAAAAATCTCTCTCTCTCTCCATGCTCTCTCTCCTCGGTCTCTCTCTCTCTCTCTCTCTCTCTTCTCTCTCTCTCTCTCTCCTATATTATATATATATATTATATATATATAATATAGATAGATAGATATGAAAAAGGTGATGACTTCCTAGAGAAATTGTTCTCCATTCTACTTGATACAAGTTTTTACCATGATAAGTCTGCGATATAACAAATATAAAGTGCTCAATACGAATGTAGAGCGAATTTATCATTATAATTACAAACATAAGCTCTGCAGTTAGCTTGTATTAGTCAATATCTTGATTAATTCAGTGGATTTAACCCTGAAGATTCTTATGGTGAAACTCGAGTAGGTTATTGTACTGTTGGACTTATTATATTTTTAAACTTTCTTTTGTAGCCGGAACATTTCCTGAAACATTTGATATTTATTCACTTTTACTTCAAATCTTTTGAGCTTTTTTAATGATAAAAATGTTTCTAATTTTTGAATATATATATATATATATAATATATATATTATATATATTATATATAATATATATATATATATATTATAATAGTCGAAATGTACATTCAGGATTGACATTTTCTCGATCTTGTTTAGCCTTACATTTGACCATATATGCCCGCCTAAATTCATTACATTATTAACTAATTAATTTCAAAAATTAGGTGATGACTTCAATTAAGCACATATCCTCCAAAAATTGTCGGCTAAAAGCCATATCAAATAAACACAATGTTTATTTACGTACTTTCATATATATATATATATATATATATATATATATATATATATATATATATAAATCCCGCCTAATTTAATTATTAATGAATTAACATTCATAAATTAGGTTCGACTCAATTAAGCACATATTCTCCCATATATATATATATATATCTTTTGTGACTAATTTTATCTATAGCCGTTTATGTTCATATTATCAACTGGCACGGGTTCTTTCGTGTGGATCATAAAAGCCATTCGTAGTGGGGGTTCTCATCTGTCATATTTTTCCCGCCAACGCCCTAAGCGACAATAATGGAAACAGAACTCACTTCACTATTGGCTCTTATAAAATCAGAGTTGTGTTTGTGTAGCATCTCGGCTGCAACCATTATGGCCAGTTATTGTTTAGGGCCAGCTTGTGCCAACAAAGTGCGCTGCCCCTTTTGTAGAGAGAGAGAGAGAGAGAGAGAGAGAGAAGAGAGAGAGAGAGAGAGAGAGGAGACGAGAGATAGGAGAGATATGGAAAGGAATAGAAGAAGAGATGAAAGAGAGAGAGAGAGAGTAGATGTGGAAAATAGAACAGTAGTGAGGAGGAGAGGAGAGGGAGAAGAAGAAGAGAGAGAGAGAGAGAGAGATAGAGATAGATAGATAGATAGAGAGATAGATAGATAGATAGAGAGATAGATAGATAGATAGAGAGAGAGAGAGAATAGATAGAGATAGATAGATAGATAGATGAAGAGAGAGGAGAGAGAGAGTAGAGATAGATAGATAGAGAAGAGAGAGAGATTAGATAGATATAGAGATAGATAGATAGAGAGATAGAGAGGAGAGATAGATAGATAAATAGAGAGAGAGAGAGAGTAGATAGAGAGAGAAGAGAGAGAAGGAAGAGAGAGAGATAGAGATGAGATAGAAAGAAAGAGAAAATAGAGAGGAGAGATAGAGATAGAGAGAGAGAGAGGCAGAGAGATGACGGAGAGAAGAAGTAGAGAGAGAGAGAGAGAGAGGAGAGAGAGAGAGGGGGGGAAAGAAATAACGCATAACGGGACCGAACAAAATAAATAAATAAATAAAAATATATTTTAAACGCGAACGGCAATGACGCCGTATAGTATCCCGGCGGTTTAGAGGTGCGGATTCGTTTGGCCTGAATAATTGTTGGATAATAGAGGAAGAGAGAGAGGTATTAAGAGAGGGATATAATATAATTATATAATAATTAATAATAATTAGAAGAAGAGAGAAGAAGAGAAGAGAAGAAGAAAGAGAGAGAAGAAGAAGAGAGAAGAAGAGAAGAAAGAAGAAAGAAAAGAAAGAAGGATAGAAAGAAAGAGAAGAAAAAGAAAGAAAGAAAAAGAAAAGGAAGAGAGAGAAAGTTAAATAAGAGAGGGGATAATAATAATTAATAATAATAATAATAATTAATAAGAAGAAGAAGAAGAAGAAGAAGAAGAAGAAGAAAGAAGAAGGTATGACTTCAAATTAAGCACATATCCCCCAAAAAATTGTCGGCTTAAAAGCCATATCAAATAAACACATTGTTTATTTACGTACTTCATATATATATTATTATATATATATATATTATAATGTGTACAGAAGAAGAGAGATAACCTCTTGAGTTTCACCATAAGGATCTTCAGGGTTAAATCCACTGAATTAATCAACATATTGATTAATTACTCTTAATTGCGGGAGTCCATGTTGTAATTATGACCGTTGAAAACAGTTTCGCAGTTAATGAACGCTGTTGCGTCATTATGAAAAGTTGAAAGACAAACCCGATGTTGATACGTCGTAACGGTAGTTATTAATAGGGAATATTTAAAAATGTATATTAAAAAATAATTTATGCTATATGTTACGACATATCAGCATCGCGTTTGTCATTTAACTTTTCAAAATGATGCAAGATCCTTCTGGTG
>CM042147.1:125751714-125774214 GCA_023376005.1 Doryteuthis pealeii | reverse complement strand
ACCTGTTTTTTTTGTCACTCTATATATATATATATATGTCTGTGCATATATATATATGCACAGATATATATACATCGGTTTTACCTCAACGGCATTGTCACGTCGTCTAACTCTCCATTTAACAGATAGTAGCTCCATTTCACAACACCTAAAATTACATTCATGTCCCCACTCTAATTACCAAAATATCCTAACGGTAAATACACACATTCTGCACAAAGAAAAAAATAAACAAAAACTCCAAATACTAGAAGCTTTATACATAAAACAATACAAACCATCCTTAAGCAAAATCAATTTCCAATGCAGTACGCACATTTTAAAATGCTTATAGCACCTTTCTCATCAATTCTCCTTCCAGTCTCCACATCCTTTAATATATATATATATATTATATTATATATATATATATATATATATAATATATAAAGTAAAGAAATAACAAAAGACTTAGAGATTTAGCATTTTAGTCTATTTCAGGGAGCTTAGACAAAGTGTCTAACTCTCCCGACTCATCAGATCCTCATTCGCATGATGAGTCGGGAGAGTTGGACACTTTGTCTAAGCTCCCTGAAATAGACTATAAAGCTAAATCTCAAAGTCTTTTGTTATTTCTTTACTTATATATTTGCTCTGTGACTCTAACATTAAGAGCACACATTGAGCTCTCAAACTGCGACAGGTTTTTTAAATAAAACTCTTGTGTCGTAAGGAAGATTTCTTCTCTGGACTTTTGGATTTTTCTAAATATTTATTTCACACTGTCGGATTCACTTCCATTCATTTTTCATATATATATATATATATTATATATATATATATATATATATATATATATAGGGTAACCCAAAAAAACACGCCTGACTTTTAAAAAAAAAGTCTGTTTTTTGGTCACCCTATATATAAAACCTAAACGTTCTTATATTGGCAAAACTTTTCATAAATTAAAAATTAAATATATTCTCTGAATATTTGTTTTTTCATACTTTTAGGGAAAGAGACCTACCTCTCTACATTGGAGACCACTGGCGTATCTTACGCCGTGTCAAAATAGAGATCAAATCAGTGAGATGAGTTTGATCAATAGAAAAATAAATTGATCGACATGTTTTTAAAAATTTTTTTTGAGAGAATTGTTTTTCGAGAGAAATGAATATCCACTCCCCCTTTTTACGCCCTAGCCCCCTTTCACAAATATGCAATAAATTAGCAGCAAAACATTACGATCGGAATAGCACCCCCCAAAAAAACAAAAAAAAAAACAACAAAAAACAAAAATTACTAAAAGAAACAAAAATAAAAAATTTAGAGTCGAAAAATTAATATGAAATAAATATGAAATAAAATAAAATAAAACGAAAGAGTTCGTTTCCTGAGGGTTTTTGAGTGCAGATCTGTCTAATTAGCGTATGACGCGATGATATGCAGAAGAAAGAGCGCCCCCTGGTGTTCGATAAATATACAAGCGTCCGCCATATTGGCGAATGTGTCGGTAATCTATTGTGAGCGTTGTCAGCTCCGGGCGGGCTGTTGACGTTGAAGTTCTAACTATGGTTGGCGGTCTGCTGAAAATTTTCAGGATTTGACTATCTGTTGGCGTAATAAGATATACTTTATGTGGATGAAATGGACTGAAAAACATATGGTGCTCAGAAGTGGCAAACGATGGAAGGTTGTCGATGGTACATGTGATGAGATCTGTGAACCGAACAAAAAGGCAATCATGGCGTTACAAATGTAGAGAGAGAAAGAGAGAGAGAGAGAGAGAGAGAGAGAGAGAGAGAGAGAGAGAGAGAGAGAGAGAGAGAGATATTAAATGAATCCGTGCTGTCAGCATAACTTGATGATATATATATAGATATGTATGATATGAACAAAAGTGATAAGACAAACAGGAATATTTCTTTTATGCTTATTATTCTCAACTAGTTTCGACTTTAGGTCATCGTCAGGAGAAAATTCTTTGTTTGAATAAATTGTTTTTAGAGAGTTTAAAAATATTATTAAAAAAATTAAAATATTTTTTGAATGTCTAACAGGCCTCTATAATCCGAGTAGAGAAGTGTGTTAGAAGTAGCGAGTCCATCTTTTCCGTTAAAAAACTTCTTCGAGTTGAATTCTTTTGGAATATATATATATATATATATATATATATATATATATATATATATATATATATCAAAAGTTCCTAGTTCGATACCGGTCCCCACCAACTCAGCGTATGAGTAGCACAGGGATCTGTGCGGTAAAGTAAGGAGCTGATGGTAGGTGTGGCGCTTCGCCTCAGATGCTAAAAACAATCTCCTTGGTCTAGCACTATTGAAAAGGGGATAGACTCCCTCGCTGACTGGCTGATACCGACTTTAGGCCGCCCCGTTGACTTTACTTTTACTTTTATATATATATATATATATTATATATATATATATATATATATATATATTATATATATACGATTTTTAAAAAGCGAATGTTATAAAAATTCCCTGAAGAATTGCTACGCCAAGAAACTGCAGTTGGAATATTTTATAACATTCGCTTTTAAAAAAACGTATATTTAGCTCTTTTTATTGAGCACTTTTTAAATCGATTTTTATTAACCCAGAAGTAAATTTATTTGCTTCGTGGATTAGCAAAGATCCGTAATTATATATATATATATATATATATATATATATATATATATATATTTAAAGTGAGTCAATAAAGTATCAAGATTTTTTGTACCATTTGACACACCTTGTATTCTGAAAAAAATTAACGTTCCATTTATTGTTCCTTTCAATCTTCGTAAATACAGCTTCAATCTCGATACTTATATGACACACCTTGTACATATATATTACTAATTATACTTAGGAACTACATGCTTAAGTATTAACTAGGTAAATAAGTAAATAACTTTCATTATTGAGAAGAGTTTTATGGTTTCCCATGCTAATCAGGACTGTCTGTCTTCTACTGCATATCTGATTTTATTTATTTGTTTGAATGTATTGTATCTGTTCTCTTTTGTATATTTCCGATTGGGTTTTCTTAAGGTTTTCTATATTGGCGTTAGTAGGGTTTGATGTACTACATTTTTTTAATATTATTTATTGTTACGTACATAGATCAGCTCTGCGCGGATACTGAATGCTGCGCAGAGGACCCCCTGAGGCAATGAATGATAGGAAAGGGTTGTCATGGATATCCACACTGCCAGCGCGACGGGATAATGATGATTATTGAGAGGACTCTATAAGTATATCAAACTTGGGTGTTAGCAAGAATAATTGTTTACAGTTTATACTTGTTAACTTATAATTTCAACTTGATTTTATATTTCATTTGATATTACATATTTTGAATATATCCTTACTCTTACTCTTAACTCATAGTCTTTAAGTTTTAATCACAATTCAATAACTTAATATTTTTTAATAGTTTGTTTATTGATTTTAAAGGCATATCAACCCGTCCGGGGTTATGTCATGCCTAACGGTTAGGAAGTTATACATATCGTGTATTTATATTTATACGTTTTAGTAATTGGTTTTAAAAAGGTGTTAGCATTATTGGGGATTATGTTGTATGGTATTGATTTGTTTCATGTCTATATTCTATGGTATAATTTTATTTCTCTAAAAAAAGAGAGAATATCCTCCATGTTGACATTTTCAAACAGATCTTTAAAATAACGGTTTCTGATGCGAGAAAAAAAACTGCATTCCATGAATAAGTGTCTAACTATCAAAGGTGTTTGACATGTTCCACATTGTGGTTGTTGTTCATGTTTGAGTATATGGGAGTGCGTTAGTCTTGTATGACCAATGCGTAATCGGGACACAATTACTTGTTCCTTTCTAGACTTCCGTAAAGTTGGTCTCCAGCGTCCCAAAGTGGGTTTTATTAGGAAGAGTTGCCATTTTGGATGAAGGAATCTATTAATTTTAGGTTTCAAATCAGTATATGGTATCTTGAAATTGTCGGGGATCAAATCTAGAGCTGATTTAGCTGCGGAGTCAGCTCTTTCATTCCTCCTCATTTTTTTTAATGATTATTCAATAATTGAGGTTTTATCACTTTATATTATATATTTTAATTAGACTTTATTATTGAAAGATTAAGTATGCTTTTGTATAAAATTAGAAGGGGCCACCCGGCGTCGCCTGTTTAGAGGTGGTGTGGGGCAGGGTGTAAAAAGTAGTCTCGCAGATCCATTTTTGTTGAATCGAGAGTTGGATCCTCCCAGTATGCCCCATTAAAATCCCTAAGTAAGAAAGACCTTGCGTTGATCTAGCCACTCTGAAAAGAAAATTAATGTTAACTATTTAAAATATTAAATGCAAAAAAAAGTCCATGCAGTTAATTCATTTTTGAATATAAATCAAATCTTCATTATTTTTGCTAAAATGCAAGCTCTGGTAATAGTGAATATATATATATATATATATTATTATATATATTATATATATATATATATATTATATGAGGTAAGGAAAAGGAAAAGTGAACAAAAATAATGATTCAAACAAGTCCAAGTAGGAGAGACATATTTCGTCCTTCTGATGCGAAGAACATCCTCAGTCTGACTTTATTCAAAGCAAAATACGTACATTTAAACACAAATGTACGTATTTTGATTTGAATAAAGTCAGACTGAGGATGTTCTTTGCGTCAGAAGGACGAAATATTTCTCTCCTACTTGGACTTGGTTGAGTCATTTTTTTTTCACTTTTCCTTTTACCTCACCTCATACTGTCGGATTTTACTCCAACCCTCCTATCTTCATATATATATATATATATATATATATATATATATATATATATATATATATATACTTTGTCGTTAATTGTTTTATTTTCATAGTTTCCTCCGGACATACACACCAACTACCCTTTATATATGTATAGCTTAGCTAGAATACATTGAAAACTATTTATTTCCTTGAAAAGGGTGCAACCGTTCTTCATATTGCCAATTCCTTAGGAAAAATTCATGTTATGTATGTAATGACCCTCGTATCTAAGGACCTGTTCGTGTTGGGTGTAAGTGCTTACTTGATTCTAATGGTTTTAGCAAGGTTTTGAACCCGTCATTCTATTGACTGGGTTACCAGACAAACAGACAGACACATAGGTAAAAATATCCTTCCCATTTGAAAGACGAGTGTTGTACATTGTTTCCGAACTCCTTGTAAATAATACATTCAAATACTTGTAGAATCTGTAATAAATTCTTAGTGTAAATATGTGAGCTTCCTATCAATACCAGCAAATTGCCATTCATTAAACAATCAATACCTTGCCTTTCTTTCTTTCTTTCTTTCTTTCTTTCTTTCTTTCTTAGTCTCTTCGTATGTACGTATGTATGCATCTATTTTTTTTATATAAGTCAATATCTTTCTTTCTTTTTCTTTCTTCCTTTCTTTCTATCTATCTATCTATCTATCTATCTTTCTTTCTTTCTTTCTTTCTTTCTTTCTTTCTTTCGTTCTTTCTTTCTTTCTTTTTTCTTAGTGTTTTCTAACAGTCTATTAATCTTAATCTCATCGTATCTATCTATCTATCTATCTATCTATCCTAATCTTATCGTATCTATCTATAGATATGTATTTATATCTTTCTTTTTTTCTTTTTTTTCTCTTCATAGAATTATCGTATCTATCTATCTATCTATCAATCTAAAATAATGCGCAGAACATTTGGCGACTGCACTGGCAGACATCAAAGTGACCTGCAAGTTTTTGGTCGCTCGCTTCACTTGCGCCATCTGTCGGCTGTTAAAGGTTGCCGTTTCAGACCGTGACTTGTTCCTTCTTTCTCATGAAATGAATGGCTTCTTCCTGCGGAGGGGGGAATTCGAAAGCGTAAAATCAGACCATACATACTCTAGTCCTGAGTGACACAACCAATGAGATTTCTTATATAAGTGTCAACATTCTCATCTAAAAAAAGTGCGGTGGGGGTGGGGGGGGGGAGAAGAAAGAAAGAAAAGAAAAGAAAAGAAAAAAAGAAAGAAAAAACGAAAAGAGATAGTGTAATGATAAATGATAACATTGATAAGCTTTGGAAAGCTTTATTCTACTTATAATAATTGGTACACTTTACTGAGAGCTTATATACTCTTGTAAACATCAGAGAGTTCTTCAAAGGGGAAGTAACCATAGAATATTGGAGGTAACTCTCAATTACTTATTACAGATAGAATCAATTTTTGTAGTGGCGATTTAAGAACGAATATGATATTTACAATAAGTACTACCACTCCATATCTGAGTAAACCTATGAGTAATGACAATGAAGCGATACTCCACTCTCCCCAGAGCTCCAGAATTATTGAACTGCCGCCTATGTTGAATCATCGACGACAATTCCCGTGGCTGGTTGGTTGGTGTTGTATTTTATTGATATATATATATTTACCAACCCCTCCGCACGAGCAGGATGTGACACAAAGTCAATTTCTTAAGCTGAGTTCAACAGGTTTGAATTCAGAGTTTTCCTTCTCCTAGACAGGTTGCCTAACCAAGGTTAAAGAGCCCAGTCTGTCCTACTATTTATCCATAGCTGAAGGGAGAGTAGGATTCATACCTTTCCCAAGGGTATTAGCACTAAGTGAAATGCAATTACCACATCCAGGACTTGAACTCGGGGTGACGAGTCCATTTCCCATGACTTTAACCATTACACCACGCACTTCCAATTTTATTGATATAAGGTGTGTGCCAGTTCCCCGCTTATACTTATAGACTGTCCAAGGTCACGTGATTGACTCTTCTAACCAATCACTGGCAGTACTAGTGGCCTGATAAGATACTTAAACCCCCCATGGTGGTCACACATCAAATACACTCTTTGAGGGCGCACATAGGATTGCCGGGATCCGTTGGATTTTACGGTTCGAATTATACATTCAAGACATCGATGTAAATCCAACATATAAACTAAATGTTGTGGGGTTTTAAGGGTAAAAAATAAGACAAACGACTGGTAATAATATATACAAATGTATTGAACAAAAGGAGTAGAAAGTTACAGCAAGAAAGTGGAGATTGCGTCCGACCAATACAGTTACGAGCTGACTCGCATTTGCTTCGTCTCAAGCCACAATTGTTCCTATCACTTATAGTAGCCGTCGGCGCATTCAATTTATGTCAATAGGTTATATCACTTATAACACTAAACTAGAAAATCCGTCAAACCGTAGTTGCCGTTGTAGCAGCGGTCCATGATGATGCCAATACTTCTATTTAGGAAGTGGTTAACTTCGATCAGTCGATTATTTGGATGATTTGAAAATATTCAGTGTAAATGAAGACCCCCTAATAAATTATCATTTACTTGTAAAAATTGAACTGGAAATGACATTATTCATTAAGTTTTATTAAATGCTCAAATAAAATCTTACTATAATGGTTAGAGAGAGATATGGGAATCCGTCAGCACGACTTGATGATGACGATATACTAGGTGTGTCAAAAAGTATCGAGGTATTTTTACTTTTGACACACCTTGTATTTTGAAGAAAAAAGTTCCATTCATTCTTCATTTCTATCTTGGTAAATACAGCTTTAAATTTGGTACTTTTTTGACACACCTTGTATTCTGAAAAAAAATGAATGGAACGTTATTTTTTTTTCAGAATACAAGGTGTGTCAAAAAGTACAAAAATCTTGATAACTTTTTAAACTTTCAAAGAAAGAAAAACCTAACAAACCGACATCCCGTTATATTTCATTTCGACCAGAAACTAAAAAAATGAGTATTAGCCTCATCAGACGGGTTTTACAAATACAGGGAATCTAAAAAAGAAAAGAAATATATATACATAATAATAATAATAATAATAATAATAATAGAAAACAAAAATGGGAAAAAAAAACAATTATATGGACGCTTCAAACGACAAATTGAAGAGGTTGCACATGAAAAGACTTGGACATGGTTAAGAAAAGGAAACCTCAAAAGAGAAACTGAATCACTTATAAATACTGCACAAAATAATGCCATAAGGACAAACTACATCAAAGAGAAAATTGATAGGACCCAACAAAATAGTAAATGTAGACTTTGCGGGAATAGAGATGAGACTGTAAACCATATACTCTGCCAATGTAGCAACGAGAATACAAAACTAGACACGACTGGGTTTGGGAAGGTGATCCACTGGGAATTATGCAAAAAATGTAATTTTGACCATACAACAAAATGGTATATGCATAAATCAGAATCTGTTCTTGAGAACGAAACGCATAAAATTCTCTGGGACTTTGAAATAAAAACGGATCACCTTATCCCAGCAAGAAGACCAGACCTAGTGTTGATTAACAAAAAAGAAAGAACTTGCCAACTGGTGGATTTTGCAGTGCCAGCAGATCACAGGGTGAAGCCATAGGAAAATGAAAAAAATGGACAAATATCTGGACCTTGCTAGAGAACTGAAAAAGTTATGGAATATGAAAGTGAAAGTTATACCAATTGTAGTTGGTGCACTTGGAACGGTCCCAAAAAGATTGGAAAAGGGCTTGGAAAGTTTGGAAATCAGAGGAAGAATTGAAACCATTCAGAACACTGCACTCCAGTGAAAGACCATCAGCTAACGCTGATGTGAAAACTCAAAAGGAGCAAATGATAATAATAATAATAATAATAATAATAATAATAATAATAATAATAAGAAGAAGAAGAAGAAGAAGAAGAAAAAGAAAAAGAAATAATATATATATATATATATATATATATATATATATATATATATATATATATATAAGAAGTAAATACACAAACGATGTGTTTTGATATGGCTTTTTTTAGCCGACAATTTTTGGGAGAATATGTGCTTAATTGAAGTCGTACCTAATTTTTGAAAGTTAATTAATTAATAATTAATTTATTAGGCGGGAATATTTTGTTTAGCCTTACATTTAAAATAGGTATTCCCGCCTAATTAATTAATTATTAATTAATAAACTTTCAAAAATTAGGTACGACTTTAATTAAGCACATATTCTCCCATATATATATATATATATATATATATATATATATATATATATATATATATATAATGTGTATGATTACTTCTTTTTTTCTTTCCCTTTTTCATTTGTATTTTATTCATATATAAGGAACACGTTTCATTCCTATATTAACGAACACATTATTTTATTAACAGGAACGCACGTATATACACGCAATGTATGTATGAATGTATTTATATATATGCCTGTTTGTTTATACTTAGTAGACGTTTCTGTTGAGAGGTATAATACTAAAACGTACCAACATAATTTATGGAAATTCTCCAAAGCACTTACATCTTTTTTATATAGGTGTGAATATCTATATGTACATAAGTGCCAGAGAGAGAGAGAGAGAGAGAGAGAGAGAGAGAGAGAGAGAGAGAGAGAGAGAGAGAGAGAGAGAGAGAGAGAGAGAGGGTGGGGCATTTTAGTGTCTCCAAGACAAACAAACGTATTGTTAATCTGTTTTTAACAATCATATCTATGTGTCTACAGATGTGTACGTATATATATATATATATATATATATATATATATATATATATGTATGTGTGTGTGTGTGTGTGTGTGTGTGTGTGTGTGTGTGTGTTTAAAAAGCTTTAGCGGACTAAAAATGAAGCCAACACGCGTCTGCATTCTTTGAGTATCCGCATGTACACACAAACCCACCCTGACCCCCGCCACCGACGCACAGAGTAAGTATCGAAACAAAAATACACTTGACATGATATATTAATCGTGAACTTATAATTGAGTATTAGTGCCCAGGGCATTTA
Source organism: Doryteuthis pealeii (assembly GCA_023376005.1). NCBI lineage: Eukaryota > Metazoa > Mollusca > Cephalopoda > Myopsida > Loliginidae > Doryteuthis > Doryteuthis pealeii. The sequence goes on along the minus strand of CM042147.1, from coordinate 125,764,428 downwards.
TTTTTCTGGTTTTTGTTGCCTCCCAATGGAAGCAACATATCTACACTCAGACACATAATCATGAATACACACACACACACACACACACACACACACACACACACACACACACGCATACGCACATACACATACATATACACATAGACATACATATATATATGAATTCATTTATATATATAAACACGCACACACACACACACACACATATATACATATATATATATACATATATATATATATATGTATATATACTTATACACTTGCTCTCACTTTCATCTTCCTCACACACACACACACATATATATGTGTATTTGGGCAGCATTCTTTCATTTATACATGTAGAATTAAACAAAAGACACATCTCCTGTTTAACAATTTTATTTTTGGTCTTTTCAAGTTTTCTGGCCAACTTTTTAATATTTGGGTGGAATTCGTGGATAAGTCCACGAAATTAAATTATATTCATGCCCCCACTCTAATTACCGAAATATTCTAACGGAAAATACACACATTCTGCACAAAGAAAAAATAAACAAAAACTCCAAATACTAGAAGCTTTATACATAAAACAATACAAACCATCCTTAAACAAAATTAATTTCCAATGCAGTACGCACATTTTAAAATGCCTATAACACCTTTCTCATCAATTCTTCTCCTTCCAGCCTCCACATTAATATAATAATAAAAAAAACCCCAAAAAATGGAACACATAACCCCTGATGATGGCACTTCAAAGTGAAGAAAGTACTTGGGACCTGAACTTTGGTGGACTTATCCACGAATTCCACCAAACTATTAAAAAGTTGGCCAGAAAACTCGAAAGATCAAAAATAAAATTGTTAAAAGGAGATGTGTCTTTTGTTTAATTCTACACAACACACACACACACACACACAGGCACACACACACACAGACACAGACACAGACACACACACACACCACACACACACACACACACACACATATATATATATATATATATATATATATATATATATATATATATATAAGAACATTTCAAACGAATTCAATTCAAAGAAGTTTTTTTCTCTGAACAGAAAAAAAAAACTCACCATTTCTACACTTCTCTGCCGGATTATAGTGGCTTGTCAAACACTTAAAAAATCATTTTCATTTTTAATCATTTTCTAAAAATAATTTCTTTAACAAGAAATTTTCCCAAACAGTGTTCAATATCAATTCGTATGAAGATCACATTGGCGAGAAACTGTCAGTAACCAGGCGAAATTGACTCCATGTCCACGCTACCATAAATGATATATATATATGAAAATAGATGGAAACCAAATCCGACAGTATGAATTTAACATTTATTTTATTTTTAACACAGAACACGCATTTTTAAAAATTCCAGCATTGAATAATAGCGTTTTGTTTGTACCCTTTCTTCTAACGGTTATTTATCCCGTCTTTCTCTCATATGTTGCTCTTGATGAAGACCGATCTATTAAAGCGGTCGTATCGGATTTCTTTCAGCAATTGTAAACATTATTTGTTTTTTCAAAAATGTTAAATTCATACTGTCGGATTTGGTTTCCATCTATTTTCATATCTGTCTAGTGAAAGAGCAAAATATCTGGATTTTTGCACCTCTGAAGGCTTTTATCTGCAGCACTGCGGACTTATCAGCACCACAAGTGATTTGAAGCTTTGCATCTTTCTTCAATTACGCTGTGGACTTGTAAATTATTTTTTTGATGGCTGGAATGTATCATGAACAATTTTGATACTCATTATACACTTTTATATAATTTTACATCAAACTCATTTGAGTTTTATTATGAACTATGATACTTCTGACTTTTTAAAATAAAATTAATTTTATTTTAAACACAGAACCCGCATTTTTTAAAAATTCCAGCATTGAATAATAGCGTTTTGTTTGTACCCTTTCTTCTAACGGTTGTTTCATCCCGTCTTTCTCTCATATGTTGCTCTTGATGATGACCGATCTATTAAAGTGGTCGAAACAGATTTCTGTCAGCAATTATAAACATCATTTGTTTTTTCAAAAATGTTAAATTCATATATATATATATATATATATATATATATATATATATATATATATCAAACTAATGTAAACCCTTGCAGTAAGAAAAACACCGGAAAATAGTTTGATAGTAAAAATATACTATATATATATATATATATATAATATATATATATAGAGAGAGAGAGAGAGAGAGAATTTAATAGATATCGTTTAAATAATAATAATAAAATAATAATAATAATAATAATAATAATGTCTTGGGTAAAGAACTGGTGAAAGAAACCCCAAAACGAAAGTAAAGCTGAAAATCAAATACATGAATAATAAACGTCAATCTGGACAAATTGCACAGGAGATAACCTGGACATAGCTAATAAGGGGAAACTTTAAGAGTGAAACTCTATCTCTTGTTATAAAGACCACAAAATAACGTCATGAGAAGATAATAAATTGATAATGCGAAGCGGAACAGCAAGTGTAGATTGTGTGGAGACAGAGATAAAAGGGTTAATCAAGAAAATGCAGAAAACAGGCACAAAATTGATAAAATACTAGGCGTTACTGGGTAAGAAAGGAAATCCACTGGGAATAGTCCAAGCGATTAAAATTTGACCGTACTGTAAGAGCAGTCTCCCTTGTCTGAGGGGTTTTTGGGTAATCTCCTGCGTCAGGAGACACTTTTTTGGTCACGTGGCACAGGAACCCAAGAAGAGAACCCTCTTTGGCCGAAGCTACTGAACAAGTGCGGACGTGCTTGTCACCTCTCTCCAGCAGACACCTATGGTGCATGCCAGACGTTACAGACTCTACTTACAGTAAGTGGTTTCCACCTATTTTGTCTATTAGCACTACTATGTATGTTAGGACACTTTATATAGCCTGGGGAACTTCGTCCCCCTATATATGTTATAATAAAAGTTATATAAATGTAACTAACGCGTTTGTTGTTTTCCTAACTGAAGTATTCCGCATTGGGTACTTATCCTTTAAGTAGCCTAATGTTTTATAACAACCAGAGTTAACACTCTGTGAACCTCTTATAATACAAACAAATGCTATATGAACGAACAAGAATCTACCAAGAAAATTAGACACAGGGAATTTTATCTTTGGGATACGAGTGGATCACCCAATCCTGGCCAGAAAACCAGGCCTAGTGTCAACAAGAAAAAAAGAACTTGTCCTCTGGTGGATTCTGTTGTTCCTGTGGACCACAGAGAGAAAAGAAAAAGAAAAAAAGAAAAAAAGAAAAACAAATACTGGATCTTGCGAGTGAGCAGAAAAAAATTGGAATTTAAAAATGTCGGCGATACTAATTGCAGTTGGCACGCTAGAACGGTTCCTCGGGACTTGGAAAAAGACTGGAGGAATCTAGATCACCCAAACAACAGCACTCGGCTAAAATACTCAGAAGAGTCCTGGAGATACGAGGAGACTTCCTGTCCCTCAGACTCCATTGAAAAAACCACCAGTTAAAACTGGTGTCAAAGAACTGGCATAAAGTGAAAATTATAATCTGAATACATATACAAAAATAATCAATTTGAATTTCTTCAAGGACATCAAAATTTGAGTCCCCAAATTGGTTGGTTGGTTTTTACGGCATGTCAATCCTTGTTGGGTTATTTTATGCCGAAGACATTTTGTTTTATTCATTCTTGAAGTGTGTTGTTGTGGAACAGCGTTCAATTTGAGGGCCTAAGGCATATCCTGGTTTAATGTAGTAATTAACAATAATAGTGGCTTAAGTAATTAACCCGGTTAGGAAATTAAGACACAGGTATTGAAATAGACTAGGAGTCGATGTTTTTAAGGGGGTAATAAAACTGGTTCATTGTGTAATGGTTGGTGGTCAGGTTAGTAAGAACACAGAAGGTGGTAAGTTAAAATAGATATCAATTAAGTTCGTAGAAGGAGGCGAACTTATCGCAAGTGGAACCCGTGGAAGGTAAATTAGACTGAAATCGGGAGGAACAGATTATTCCATTATATATTAATAGTAGGGTGGATGGGCTTTTTCATTGGTTCACAATGACTGTGGTTTCTCGATTTAAGAGGTCGAGTTTTTGTGTAGTTTCCGTTGTAGCAAAAATGTAAAGACTAGCAGCACGTAGCTTGCAGGGTGGCAACTTGAAGATGCTGGATTCATGTTGGGGTTACTATCAGAACCGATATGATGCACAGGAATCCGTAATCGGCGACGAAGATAATACATCACTTGTATGCACTCAAAAGATGTATCTTACGACTGGTACTCAAAAAGTTTAAAACTCAATATTTTAAACACGTCTTTTGAAACATTTTTTTTATTTAGAAAGTGTATCGTAAAAATTGTTTTTTGTTTTTATGTGTAACTCTGTCGTTTCTCAAAAGGCGAAACCTAACCGAATATTTCAATAAATCTCAGAGCCAGGGTGTGTAAATGAGTAAAATTTGAACCAATCAAATATTGTATTATTTAATTACAATGTTCATAAATGGATTCAACATAGGTTTTTCCACTATGAGTCTGAATTGGAAAGACAGTTTTCAGTAAAGAAATGATTCCAGTCGTAGCGGTCAGGAAAGAAGTATTGATAGTGTTCTTGGACATGAAACGACCCATCACTTTTAATTTTCAGGAAAAAGGTGCAACTGTAGACAGTGGTTCCTATTACGAATTAAAAAAAAATGTTACTCCTTATTTTCTGCAAGAAAGGTGATATAAAAATATGATAAGGATATATATCAATGATATATTAAAAGAAAATTAAAAATAATCAAATTTTTTAAAAAATTAATAAAGGATAAAACAATAAAATGCAAATAAAAGAAAAATACAAACTATAATAATAATAATAATAATAATAATAATAATAATAATGGAGATTGTCTGTATTTCTGTCTGTAACAAAAACTACGTCATAGCTCTACGTCACAGATTACGTCACAGTATTCTTATGTTATATACACCCAAAATTTGAGTAAGCAGTTTTAAAAATTGTTTTTTACTCTCGTCTTTTTTTTTTTTTTTTACAGTAACAAGAAGTTAACTAAAAAGTTTACACAAATAAATAAATACCTACGATTTTGTGTAAAATTGATGTGGAAAATATTCAAAATAATTGTTTGATTATTACATGCATGCAACATTTTATTTGAGAGGGGCGGGGCTCAGTTTTCATTTCAAATTGTTTTATTTTTTTTACTCCTTTAATAAATATGTGGATTTGTCTTACTTCTGATACAAACCCTCGGTCATTGAATTTTTAACTCCCACCCTATCAGGCAACGTCTTTCAAAAAATAATTTTTACGACGCCCTGATGGTGTTTTCTGTTGCTAGTAATAATAATGATAATAATAAAACCATGTATTAAGTGAATGTAGCAAACTAGCACAACGGGAATACAAAGCTATGCACGACTGGGTTGGAAGGTGATCCACTGGGAATTATGTAAAAAAAACAAATTTTGACCATACAACAAAATGGTATATGCATAAACCAGAATCTGTTCTTGAGAATGAAACGCATATGATTCTCTGGGATTATTGAGATAGAGACGGATCACCCTATCCCAGTGAGGAGACCAGACCTAGTGTTGATTAACAAAAACAAACATAAAAAAGAACGTGTTAACTGGTGGACTTTGCGATTCCAGCAGATCACAAGGTGAAGATGAAGGAAAATGAAAAGATGGATAAATACATGGACATTGCCAGAGAATTGAAAAAGCTGGGGAATGTTAGAGTGAAACTGATACCAATTGTAGTTGGTGCACTTGGAACGGTCCCAATAAACTTGGAAAAAAGACTGGAGGATCTGGAAATCAGAGAAAGAATTGGGACCATCCAGACTAGTGCACTGTTGCAATCGGCTAGAATACTCAGAAGAGTCATGGAGACCTGAGGAGATTTGTTGTCACTCAGCCTCCAGTGAAATACCATCGGCTAACGCTGATGTGAAAAACTCAAAAGGAATGAAAAAACAACAACATAATAATAATAAACAACTTAAAAACAAAAATATATTTAGATTCAAAGATAATATGTAGAAAAATATTTTTTAGTAATCTATATATATATAAGTAAAGTAAAGTCGTCGGGGCGGCCTAATGTCGGTATCAGCCATGCAGCGAGGGAGTCTATCCCCTTTTCACTAGCGCTAGACCAAGGAGATTATTTTAGCGTCTGAGGTGGAGCGCCACACCTACCATCAGCTCTTTACTTTACCGCACAGATCCCTGTGCTACTCATTCGCTGAGTTGGCGAGAACGGGTATCGAACTAGGAACCTTGCGGTTTCTAGCCGAACGCTCTACCGACTGAGCTAACCCGGTCCAAATATAGATAATAGGTAACACTGCAAGTATAATATGTTTTTCGTTCGTTTATATAAACCTAGAATGATTACGGAAAAGAGGGCTATGGAAAGATTTATGCTGTGAATATCCTTGCCTGGGATAAACCGAAGTGATGTCATTTGTGAGCGGACCGAAATCAAGGACGTGATCGCGGGGTACCGAAAGCAGAAGTTACGCTGTGCCGGACATTTTGAAAAGGTTCACAGACAACTGGTGGATTTGTCGGGTGGTGTCCCAGAGATCGGAAACGACCAATCGGAAGACCTCCACGACGACGGGTGGGTGAAGTTCTTTAGCGATTCGGGCCAATACGGAGATGAAAGGTGAGATCAAAAAAGAAATGGAAGTGCTTTTGATCAGCGATGTAGAAAACATTAGCCGATCTATTTCTCGGAGTTCGAATAGAAGGTTCCCGAGTCCGAAAAGAAGGTTCCCGAGTCCGAGTAGAAATACCTGAAGAAGGCCGGAGGGCGCATCGGCCGAAACGTTGTACAGATAACAATGAAGAGGAGAACAATAGTTCGAATAATCCAAATAATACTAATTTGCCGATCTGACCAATAAGGGAATATCCACTTAATTTCTACCAGGGCTATGGAGTTGGAACACAAAAACTCCGACTCCTCTAGTTTAGCACATGCGACTCCAACTCTTCTCATGCAATTAAGTGATTATAACCAATAAATACATATAAAAACCATGATTTTTATAATCTATTTATAAGGAGTGTGCACTGTATAACAGACTAAACTAAGACCATATAAAGTGTAAATTCAACTGGAGTCGGAGTATAGTTTTACTGACTCCGAGTCAAGTGACTCTTTAATTGCATCCAACTCCGACCCCAACACCATGACTCCGACTCCACATATCTATATTCTATTTTAGGAATTATAATGTTTTCTTTTTAGATTAGAAATCGTCAGTTTAGTACTAGCTTATGCATTCTATAAAATATGAATTTCCTGAATATATTTGATGAACAAATTCAAAATCCGATTGAGCTTTAGCTACTTGCAATCTTGGAATTAAGAGATAAGTTTTAAGGAAATCTTCCACTTCTATTGTTTGGAGTGCTTGGTTTTTATGTGCTTGTAAAACCTTTCATAATTGCAGTTAAATGAACAATTTAAATAATATATATATATATATATATATATATATATATATATATATATATATATATATATTGCTTTTATATCCAATATCTTTGAGCTATTTTTACAATTTTTTTATTTTTCTTTCTTTCTTTCTTTCTTTCTTTTTTAGTCTGTATTTCTTTTATATTATAAATTTCTCCTTTATACCCTTTCTTCTTTTTATATTTTACATTCTTTCTTTCTGTCTTCTTTTCTTTCTGTCTTTTTTCTTTCTTTCTTTCTTTCTTTCTTTTCTTTCTTTCTTACACCGTCTGATTTCGGTTATTTCTTTCCTTTTTCTTTCTTTCTTTCTTTCTTTCTTTCTTTCTTTCTTTTATATTCCATTCCTTCTCCCTTTCTTACACCCTTTTTGCCTTTTGTATATTTAGGTTATTTCTTTGACTGATTTCGATTCTTTCTTTTTTTATATCTTTCTTTCTTTCTTTTATATTCTATAATTCTTCCTTTCTTTCTTTTTATATTTAGGCTTTTTCTTGCACCGTCTGATTTCAGTTCTTTCTTTCTTTCTTTTTTCTTTCTTTCTTTCGTTATTTCTTTCCTTCTTTTTTCTTCTTTTTCTTGGATATTCTATATTTCTTCCTTCATTTTTTTTTATGTAAGCTCTTTCTGATATAGTACGATTTCGGTCCTTTCTTTCTTTTTTCTTTTTTTTTCTTTCTTTCTTTCTTTCTTTCTTTCTTTCATATTCTATACTTATTTCTTCCTTTCTTTTATATTTATACTTTTTCTTGTACCGTATGATTTAAGTTCTTTCTTTCTTTCTTTCTTTCTCTTTGATATTTTATATTTCTATATATATTTCTTCCTTCCTTTCTTTTTTATATTTAAGCTCTTTCTCTCATCGTCGGATTTCGGTCCTTTCTTTCTTTCTTTCTTTCTTTCTTTCTTTCTTTCTTTCTTTCTTTCTTTCTTTCATATTTTATACTTATTTCTTCCTTTCTTTTTATATTTATACTTTTTCTTGTACTGTCTTATTTAAGTTCTTTCTTTCTTTCTTTCTTTCTTTCTTTCTTTCTTTCTCTTTGATATTTTATATTTCTATGTACATTTCTTCCTTCCTTTCTTTTTTTATATTTAAGCTCTTTCTCTCATCGTCGGATTTCGGTCCTTTCTTTCTTTCTTTCTTTCTTTCTTTCTTTCTTTCTTTCTTTCATATTCTATACTTATTTCTTCCTTTCTTTTTATATTTATACTTTTTCTTGTACCGTCTTATTTAAGTTATTTCCTTCTTTCTTTCTTTCTTTCTTTCTTTCTTTCTTTCTTTCTTTCTTTTTGATATTTTATATTTCTATATATATTTCTTCCTTCTTTTCTTTTTTTTTTATTTATGCTCTTTCTCTCATCGTCGGATTTCGGTCTTTTCTTTCTTTCTTTTTATCTTTTTATCTTTCTTTCTTTCTTTCTTTCTTTCTTTCTTTCTTTCTTTCTTTCTTTCGCATATACTTTTTACGTTAAAACAGTAATCAATAAACTTTTCTCTCTATTAATATCAACGATTATATATTTAACGATAGATACACATCTACTTGTAACCAACTCTATCCCTATTAATGCGTCGAGTAGATCAAGGGAAGATGGAGGTTCATAGACTTCCATTTTCATTTCCTTTCTTCGACATATTAATATACACCGGCACTCATATTAATATAAATCTGGTAAAAGCTCTTAATTCCCATCTGTCAGAAAAAAAAGTTGTTTCTACCCCCGACGAACTGTTTGTTTTGTTAATATTTCAGGCCGTGCACAAATATTTTCCTTCTTCAATTAAGACACAGAAAAATAAAAGTCAAAAAATGGATTCGACATTTTTTTCAATGATTCCATTTATAGAAAAAGCAAAGAAAAAAAATAATAATAAGAAAAAGGAATCTTTTTAAGTTGTTGGACAATTTAAGGAGATAAAAGGTGATTATTAAAAAGTTTTCAGCGCCTTTTTATAGGTGTGCAGCAAAGACTGTGTTGGGTGTAGGTACGTACGCACACTTATTTATACGTCTTTAAAGGTTATTAATGTATATGTATGAGAATATATATTCGTCTACTTGCGTATGAAACTGCGTAAATGTATGCGCTTGCGTACACGCCTCTATGCAGCCTTATTACTCATATATTCAAGCGCATATATATATATATATATATATATATATATATATATATTTGGGAGAATATATGCTTAATTGAAGTCGTACCTAATTTTGAAAGTTAATTAATAATTAATTAATTAGGTGGGCATACCTATTTAAATGTAAGGCTAAACAAGCCTTACATTTAAATAGGTATGCCCACCTAATTAATTAATTAATTAACTTTCAAAATTAGGTACGACTTCAATTAAGCACATTCTCCCAAAAATTGTCGGCTAAATAAAGCCATATCATAAACACACCGCGTGTGTATTTACTTCTCATATATATATATATATATATATATATATATATATATATATATATATATATATATATATATATAATTTTATTTGTTTTAATTTTTACTTCTAAACTCTACCGGTGTGGAAAATTTCTTATTGTATCACGTAATTTCTCTGATGAGTCGTGATCGAAAAAAAGGGTATTTTTTTTTAGAATCCTGTTATATTTAAAAATTCTATACGCTTTTTAAGCTATTATTTATATATATATATATATATATATATATATATATATATATATATATATATATTATATTATATATATATATATATATATATATATATATATATATATCAGGACCTCCATGAGTCAGACACTATCTACCTAGGTGTCACCTGAATAATTCTTCAGGATAATTCTGACTAATTTTTTTATTATTGCCTCTCTACCCAGGCAATGCCGGGTAGCCGTTCCTAGTCTTTCTATATAGTTTCTTTATTTTTCGATTATCTTGGTCCAGAGGTCCACAAGCTTGCGTATTCCCTCCAAGCAAAAGGTTTTCGGTTGTGCGTGCAACCTTTTATGCATCGCTTCTTTCACATCTTTATTCCTGTATCACCCATGTCCAGACATTTTTAACATACTCTATCCACCCATACACTCTTCTACGCGGTATTGCAGTGTTCATATATTGTCCTAAAAGCATCCAGGAATTTCAGACCCTGACACTCCTTCCGACCAGTGAATTCAGGTCACTGCTCTTTGTTCTTCCTTGACACATACTGCTAATGGAACAGACATGTTTACACTAAAAAGAAAGTAAGCAAAATGGTACGATCAGGCTCAGAATTCGATCACGTGACCACAAAACTGTCAACTATATGCACGCATGCACAGAACGCAGTGCGGTAATAATAAAGATATGTTATTGCGAAAGTGTGGATACTTTTTTACTCTACCTCGTATATGATTTGTTTTACTTCATGATGAGTATCAATAAATGCTGAAATAATTTTTATGTTACATATTTCATTAACTTATGTGCATTAATATATAGGGAGAAACTTTCCTTCACTTCATGTGTATTAATATATTGGGAGAAATTTTCATTAACTTCTTGTGTATTAATATAAGAAGAAACTTTCATTAATTTCATGTGTATTAATATACTGGAAGAAATTTTTATTAATTTCACTAGCAACAGAAAACACCCTGCGGGCGTCGTAAAAAATAATTTTTGAAAGACATTGCCTGAGAGGGTGGGAGTTAAAAATTCAATGTCAGAGGGTTTGTATCATAAGTAAGCAAAATCCTCATATTTATTAAAGGAGTAAAAAAACAAAAACAATTTGAAATGAAAACTGAGCCCCGTCCCTCTCAAATAAAATGTTGCGTGCATGTAATAATCAAACAATTATTTTGAATATTTTCCACATCAAAATCGTAGGTATTTATTTATTTGTAAAATTTTTAGTTAACTTCTTGATACTGTAAAAAAAAGAAAAAAAAAAGGGACGAGAGTAAAAAACAATTTTTAAAATTGCTTACTCAAATTTTGGGTTTATATAGCATAAGAATATTGTGACGTAAGCTGTGACGTAGAGCTATGACGTAGTTTTTATTACTGACAGAAATGCAGACAATCTCCATTATTAATAGATAGAAGATGTGTATTAATATACTGTGAGAAACTTTCATTAATTTCATGTGTATTAATATACTGGTAGAAACTTTCATTAATTTCATGTGTATTAATATATTGGGAGACATTTTTATTAATTTCATGTGTATTAATATATTGGGAGACATTTTCATTAATTTCATGTGTATTAATATATTGGGAGAAATTTTCATTGATTTCATGTGTATTAATATACTGGAAGAAACTTTCATTAATTTCATGTGTATTAATATACTGGTAGAAACTTTCATAAATTTCATGTGTATTAATATACTGGAAGAAATTTTCATAAATTTCATGTGTATTGATTAGTAGAAATAATGTTTGTTGTGGAATAACCGGAACATCCACAACAAGATAGAATAGTCTAAGACTATTTATACAACGATCTCTCTATACCGGGAGAACAAAATAACGGTGACGGCATTATCACAAAAGTCTACAAATATTGTAGTTAGTATCTTTTATTGTTAATCTATGGTGACAGGAAGTTGTTTGGTATGTTGTCATGACACCGGCCATTACAACCGAAAGATGAAAGACATTATCGTGAGTATGTCGGAATATTCAAGGGTGGGGGTTTCGAATTTCAACAAGGGCTGATTAATTTGACAATTGTTTATATCCATCACACACACACACACACACAGACACACACGCGCACGCATTAGTTGTCCAGTCCAACTTTTTCCTCACGTTTAAATCAGTTTTATTTGAGCATCATTATCAAGTCTTGCCGACAGCACGGTTCTCCGTCGCTCTTTTTCGCCACCCGTTACTATCACCAATCGCTCCTGGCAGGTCCTCTGCACAACATCCAATATCCACACAGAGCTGATCGATGCAGTTTTTTGCTGGCCGACCCACACTGGTGTGTCCATTAGTATATATATAGGGAGAAACTTTTAATACACATGAAATTAATGAAAGTTTCTCCCTATATATATACTTCATGATAGTAATCTTGGATTGTAAATGTAAAAAAAAGTATGTTCATATCTATCTATATATCAATCTACCTATCTATCTATCTAAGACTGTTAACAACAACAGGTACTGTAAGGAACTTAATGTGAAAATGATGATTCGACATTAAATACCATAAAACAAAACAACCAATCAACCAACTAACCAACCAGACTG
>CM042147.1:125731714-125746714 GCA_023376005.1 Doryteuthis pealeii | reverse complement strand
ACAATGAGGACTGTCTAATGTTGCATGTACAAATTTTGAGTGTATTTATTCTAAGTAATGACGATTTTGGGTAATGTGACGTAAGCAGTGACGTAATTTTTATTACAGACAAAAACCGGAAGCGAATCTCCATTATTAATACTAGCTAAATAAAAAAACGGCTGCCGGGCGATGTAAAAATAAATTTTTGAAATATATTGCTTGAGGAGGTGGAAGGTAAAAATTAAATGTCGGAGAGTTTGAACCATCAATCAGGAAATCATCAAATTTATTAAAAGAGTAAAAAAAAAACAAAACAAAAAAAAAAACAATTTGAAATCGAAACTAAGTTCTATTAACTTTGAATATCTATTAAAATAAAACAAACTATATATAAATATATGATACTGGGGATGTATCTATTAAAACTTGTTTTAAAAAACAATGAGGACTGTCTAATGTTGCATGCTCAAATTTTGAGTGTATTTATTCTATGTTATGACGGTAATGTGGCGTAAGCAGTGACGTAATTTTTGTTGCAGACAAAAACCGGAAGCGAATCTCCATTATTAATAGATATTAATATCAATAGATGTTATCCAGGTTATAAAAGCATTTTATTTGAAGGGAAGAATGACCATTTTCTATACTTTTACAACATAAGCAATTAACAAATAACACACTATTAAGAAAAAATATTTTACATTTGAGATTTATTCATTACTACAAGCGGTCACCCGGTATTTCTTTTTAGAAGTTAGTCCCGCGGATCCATTATTACTGAATCGTGAGTTGGATCCTCGTCGGATTCCCCATTAAAATCCCCATGTAAAAAAAAGACCTTTCATTGATCCAGCCACTCTGAAAATAAACGTTAATGTCTACTATTCAAAATATTAAAAGCAAAAATTATTCCATTCTGTTATCATTTAGATTTTATTTTTTTAATCCTTTTCACAAATATATATCAAATCTTTATTACTTTTTGCTAAAAAAACCAAGGCCTGGTGATATCTAATGTGTATATATATATTTACTTTGTCGTTAATTGTTTTATTTTCGAAGTTTCCTCTGGACATACACATACACACAACTGCCCTTTATAAATGTATAGATTTTGAAAACAATTTTGTCAACAAAGATCTTGAGAAAGTATTCTATTCTATTGATGATTGCTATAAATTTTATTCTAGTTACAATTCATTTCTTGGTACAGTTCGTTATTTGAATTAGTTTTTCCACTGGGTGCCCCGTACTCAAGGCCTTGTGCCTGACTAAGCATACCTTAGTAAGTATCTTTGATACTTCATCGTTGAGTAATGGTTAGTAAGGTAATTAAACTATTACAATTACAGAGTTTGATCCTCACTGGTTGCCCCGCACTTGTAATATTCTCTTCTTTCTCTCTATCGGCGAAGAGACTGATAGAAAGATGACAAAAACGTGGGAAGGATAGAGAAGTGAAATGAGTAAACGAGAGATAGATAGATAGATAGATAGAGAGAGAGAGAGAGAGAGAGAGAGGGAGAGAGAGAGAGAGAGAGAGAGAGAGAGAGAGAGAGAGAGAGAGAAGAGAGAGAGAGAGAGAGAGAGAGAGAGAGAGAGAGAGAGAGATTGAACTATTCTGCAGTAAGTATACATATCAAACGTAATAGTTAAATTTTCAAACTGTGGTATATCCACAGTTCTAGCAAGTTATATATATAATATTATATATATTATATATATATATATATATATAGAGAGAGAGAGAGAGAGAGAGAGAGAGAGAGAGAGGGAGAGGGGGGGGAGAGAAACAATAGTAGTTGGTTTAAACCTTTGTGACGTCATAATAAAAGAAACAAAGACCTCCCCCCCCCCCTGCGCAGACTAAAAACATGTATCGGAAACCGGAAGTACAAACTGTAGGCCCCCAAAATCTAACTAAAGATATCTCACTTAATGAAACGAAGTGATTAGAGGAAGAACGCCTAGAGGGAAGAGACAGAGGCGCCTTGGGCAGAACCAAGAGTTGGAGTCTGGGAGGCGAAGTTAGATGATGGACGCGTCAGCGGCGAAAGAAAAGGGGTGGTGTGGAGTGAGGAAGAGGTTTAGATGAAACAATGGCTGACTGTCGGCGTTAGACAGTGAAAACAATGGCAGTTGTAAAGCCCGGATGTTAAGCGACAAGTGGACGCTGTGACTGAAAGAAAAGGCAAAGAAAAAAATGCTGTTATGAATGTTTGAAAAATAAACAGGAAAAAGCGATTAAAATATCAGCAAATGTACAAAGATATATAAAATAATATCAAACCGTGCGTTAGGGATTGTTTTTAGGAACCTATGACGGATGAAGCGGGCGGGGTGGGTGAGATATATAAGGAATATGAAAGGTAATGACAGCACAAAAAAAAGGTAGATTGAAAGAAGAGTAAGGCGGAGAGTAAGGCGAGAGTAAGGTGGAGAAAAATTAAAGAAATAAAGAATGATTTTTTGGCGGAAGAATATTAGTTAGAAGAAAGAATGAACAAATAGTAGCATGGGATTGTCCGGTAATAATAAATGGGGGGGGGGGTAAAGAGAGAGAGAGAGAGAGAGAGAGAGAGAGAGAGAGAGCGAGAGAGAGAGAGAGAGAGGGGGTTGAGATTGAGATAGATACGTAGGTAGGTTGGTAGGTAAGGTAGAGAGAGGGGGGAGAGTGAGAGAGAAAGAGTGAGAGAAGGGGGAATAGTGTGCGCTCTCTCTCTTCTCTCTCTCTCTCTTTCTCTCTCTCTCTTCTATATATATATATATATATATAGAGAGAGAGAGGGTGAGAGAAAGAGAGAGAGAGAGGGGGGAGAGAGATTGAGATAGATAGATAGATACGTAGGTAGGTGGGTAGGTGGGGTAGGTAGGTAGAGAGAGAGGGAGAGAGAGAGAGAGAGAAAGAGTGTGAGAGAGAGATGGGGGAATAGTGTGCTCTCTCTTTCTATATATATATATATATAGAGAGAGAGAGAGAGGGGGGGAGAGATTGAGATTGAGATAGGTAGGTAGGTAGGAGGTAGAGAGAGAGAGAGAGAGAGAGAGAGAGAGAGAGAGAGAGAGAGAGAGAGAGAAAGAGAGACAGACAGACAGACAGACAGAGATATGGATTGATTGATTGATTTGAACCACATGACAACCCATTGGGGTCATTTTATGCCAAGAGGTTAGGGAATCGTTTTCATTATACGTTTATATTTACATTTTTAAAAATATATTTACCTAACTCCTCCGCAACGAGTAGGATGTGACACAAGGTCAATTTTTAAGCAGGGTTTTACAGGTTTAAATTCCATTTTTCCTTCTCTCTGATTCTTTGGCATATCAACTTTAAAGAGTCCATATAATTATTTCTAAAGATATTTTTGAACATATTTATATATTTTGTTTAAACATGTTAGTTTTTGGATCTCTGTGAAGTGACGAGTACCCCTTCCTCACCATTACTCCCAGGTCCACCCTGACCCGAAATGGTAGTATCTGTTATGGGTTAAATAAAAATAAATGAGTTTAAAAATGTGTTTTAAAAAGATTTTGAATGAATAAAACAAGACGTATTCGGGATAAAATAATCCTACAAAATAAAATAATCCAACAAGTGTTGACATGCCGTAACATCCAACTAACCAACCAACACGAACAAAAATGTTATTTTCCCAATTGCTTATTATAGTAAATGCAAAATACCTATTTTTCTCTTCAAAAATTGCTTTTCTTGTTTGGGGGCAATGAATTTTTCAACTATAACCATTTCCCAGAATATTCCAGAGAGGTATTTACCCAACCCATTCGCCACATAGTCGAAAGTATGGGACATCCTGCGAGGATCGAACTCGCAATTCAGTAGTAATACATCTGCAAGACTAGTTTACTAACCACGATGGAATGTACTGCTAAAAAAAAACAACATAATGTGTTAGTTTGGTTTGGTTTGTTTAAGGGCATATCAACCTTTGTCGTCTATTCAATGCCAAAAGCATCCTTGTAGAAGAACAGTCGTGGTACTTATTCAACCAATAGCTGGGAGGACAAAGTGGTTCATTACTATTTTCTGTGTTATTCGGACTATTGTTCTCATCTTTTTTGTTATCTGTACAACGTTTAGGCTGATATGCCCTCCGGTCGTCTTCAGATATTTCTCATCGGGCTCGGGAACCTCTCGGACTCGGAACCTCTTTTTCGGACTCGGGAACCTTCTTGTCGTAATCGGGAGCCATCACGGGACTTTGAACCCAATCCTTTATTCAGTCCACGGGGGTATCCTGTTCTCATTCCGCTAACCATAGCAGGGGTAGAAGCGTTAAACTGTGTTAATGATAATAACATAGAATAATAATTAACACAGCTTAACGCCTCTAACCCTGCTATGGTTAGCGGAATGAGAACAGGATACCCCCGTGGACTGAATAAAGGGTTGGGTTCAAAGTTCCGTGATGGCTCCAGAGTCCGAAAAGAAGGTTCCCGAGTCCGACAAGAAATACCTGAAGAAGGCCGGAGGGCATATCGACTGAAACGTTGTACAGATAACAATAAAGATGAGGACAATAGTCAGAATAACGCAGATAATAGGAATAATCAAGCCACATCTCAAACATTCAGAGAAAAAGTGGTTCATATTTCTCCCAAGGGTATTAGTCCGAAAGTGAATAATAATGTATAATTTATAAAAAAAACTAAGAGTAATTTTCTCGAACTGACTAAACATTTTTTTATGAAACTTTAAATACATTTTGATTCATATGATGTTTTATTGAGACCTTATGCTAACGAAAATGTACAAACTTTCCGTTTTTACATAGAAAATAGGTTAATCTCTAAATTTCATTATTCAGAGCCCAAAACCAAAGTTTGAAGTGAATAATGTTCATTTTCTATATTTTCTAATATTTTCTAATATTTTATTTTCTAATATATATTTTATATAATAACATTATATATTATATTTCATAATATATATTATATTTTATATATATATTATATTTTATAATATTTTAACTTCGCTTTTGTTTGTGGCTGACCATGCCTTTGCTATTCGTGTATTAACATCGTTATGTTAATACAAACAAATTATCAGTCATATGGAGGTCCAATCTCCCTGACAAGCTGTAGCGACAGTTCTTCCAGGCTGTGGTTGTATCAGTGCTGCTATATGGTTGCACCACTTGGACCCTACCGAAGCGTCTTAAGAACAAGCTAGATGGGAGCTGCACAAGAATGCTGCGTGCAGTCTTGACAAGTCGTGGAAGCAGCACCCACGAGGCAGCTATACGGTCACTGCCCCCATCTCACAACTATCCGAGTGAGACGGACAAGGCATGCAGGACACTGCTGGAGAGCAAGGACGAGCTCATAAGCGACGTTCTCCTGTGGAAGCAACACATGGAATGCAGGTGTGGGGCGCCCGGCAAAGACCTACATTGACAGCTGTGCGAGGATGCTGGTTGCTCCGCAGAGGACCTCCCAGGTGCAATGAATGATAGGGAAGGTTGGCGAGAGATTGTCATGGATATCCGTGCTACAAGCACAACATGATGATGATGATGATAATATTTTATTTTTATTTATTTTATAATATTTTATCCATAAACAATTAAGTAATAACATAAACTATCCAGGAACAAATTTTGCATTACATATTGTTTCCCAGGGTACAAAAGCAAAGTTTGAAGGGTAATGAACGAAATGATAAATACCCCATGTACTCATGTATAAGTCGAACTTCGAAGACTATTATTGGGCGAAAAGTAAGTGTTTCTTTTTACGTGAGTAGCCAGTTACTAAACTTAGCTTTGCACAAAGTCAGATGTAGGTATTTACCCAATCTACTCGCCAGCGGAGATCGAACTCGCTATTCAGTAGTATTGGATCGAACCCGCTATTCAGAAGTAATGGATCTGCGCGATTAGCTAACTAACCTGTTGCAGCTTGCGTATCGAAATAAAGAACACAACAAGTCGTCCAGCTGACGTTAACTGCGAGAAGTGATCACTTCCGCCTTTTTATTATTACAACTCCAAAGATGGCCGAAATGGTGCTTCCGTTTCTTATCAAAACAATGGCCGAAACGGTGCTTCTGTTTCTTATCAAACAATGGCCGAAATCAAAACAATGGTCGAAACGGTGCTTCCGTTTCTTATCAAAACAATGGCCGAATGGTGTTTCCGTTTCTTATTAACCAATATACCACAAACCTTTACACAACAATGGAACGCCTAAAAAAATTAGATGTATGTGTATTTGCCCAACCCATCCACACGAGCAGGATGCGACAAAAGATCAATTTTTCATCGGAGTTCAACAGGTTTGAATTCAGAGTTTTCCTTCTCCTAGAATAATTTCAATATCAAGGTTAAAGAGCCCAGTCTGTGCTGCTATTTACTCATAGCCGGAGGGAGAATGATTTTCCCAATAGTAGCGCTATATGAAATGCAAACTGTCTCGCCTAGGATTTGAACTTGGTTCGCCGGTTCCATTTTCTATGGCGGTAAGCATTACACAACGAGCACCAATTACACAAGTATAAACGGTCTGCTGTCTAGGCTTTTCGACAATCAGAAAAAGAAAAAAAGTATTTATTATATTCGACAAAACCTAATAATATTTTAAACTCATACCAAAGTAAGGAGAGAATGATACCGACAATGGAGGAGAAAGAACGAGAAAAGGGGCAAAAAAGAGACAAACAGTGAGAGAGAGGGAGGGAGTTTGTGTGAAAGAGAGAGAGAGAGAGAGAGAGAGAGAGAGAGAGAGAGAGAGAGAGAGAGAGAGTGTGTGTGTGTGTGTGTGTGAGAATAGAGAGAGAGAGAGAAAGAGAGAGAGAGAGACAGTGATATATATATATATATATATATATTATATATATAGGAGAGAGAGAGAGAGAGAGAGAGAGACTGACAGACAGACAGACAGACAGTGTTCGTGTGTGTGTGTATGTATTTGTGTGTGTGTGTGTGTGTGTGAGAGAGAGAGAGAGACAGAGACAGACAGACAGACAGACAGACAGAGACAAACAGTGAGAGAGAGAGTGTGTATGTGTGCGTGTGTGTGTGTGTGTGAGAGAGGAGACAGAGAGAGGGGGAGACAGACAGACAGACAGACAGAGACAAACTGAGAGAGAGAGAGAGGAGAGAGAGAGAGGAGAGAGAGAGAGAGAGAGAGAGAGAGAGAGAGAGGAGTGTGTGTAAAAGAAAAAGACTGGGATAATCGAGCGTCTAGTTTCATTGAGTTTCTGTTTAAAAAGTACGGAAGCCCTTTTAGACAGAATGTTAATAACTAAACGTATAAGAAATATAAACAATTATAGAAATATTACACTGCTGTGAAGCTGTCAGAAATTAAAAAAAAGAAGGTTTTTCTTCTAACAAGATACAAGACGCTGTAAACACGTTGCACTGTTAAAAAAAAATTGAGCACATTGTTTTAAGGGGGTTGAATTTCAGACCACCTACCCTGACAGCGGGTGTTTTAAGACAATAGATTAGATTGTCGGTTAAGAGGAAGAAGAAGAAAAAATTAACATGGTCTACGTGTATCTGCGATGGGGTGGGGTGGGGTGAGAGAAATAGATTGAAATATGAAATAAGTAAGAGAGACGCACAGAAAGGACCCAGACACACAGAAAAAGGACAGATACACGCAGAAGAGAGACAGACAAACACAGAAGGGAGATATAGTCTCATTCTTGGTTGCGCTTAGAACTTTTCAGCTATGTCTTTTATGTATATCTACCAAACCCTCCGCACGAGTTGGATGTGACGCATGGGCAATTTTTTAATCGGAGTTTAATAAAGTTTTCTATCTCGACTGGTTGTCTACCAACGTTCAAGAGCCCAGTGTGCCCAATGACTTTACCCATAGCTGAAGGGAGAATAATTGGCACTTTCCCACGTGTATTAACACAATATGAAATGCAAGCAGTTAATCCAGGATTTGAACTCGTGTCACCGAGTCCATTTCCTTTCGTTGATAACCATTACACAACGAGCCTCTGTCTTTTATAATTTTAGAGATAGTTCAGTAGATAAATTTTATTAAAAAACATAAAAGTTTTCCTCCTAATCGAGGCTGGGAAAACCTCCCCAACTTCGGGGTAAGACAAAATGGCCGCTCGGGGTCCGGTTTTTTTTACAAAGAGGATATAGTGTTATATACCCAACATGGTGGGTATATATACAAGTGTTCTTCACTTCGTCTGGCCATTGTGTGATCGCCTAGTTTTGACTTCTATTCCTAGGTTCCTGTTGGTTGTTCATCTTTGATTTATTTCTTCTTCTTGGTCAGTCTTTTTGCCAAGACATGCATCAACCAACAACACCATATTATTTCTTTAAGACTTTTATTCTTAACTAAACTTATTTCTCTAACTAAACACAGCGGGCGCGTGCAAGTGATCCCCAGCTAAGGCAAGACATGCTTCTGCCTCACGTCCGAGCTGGTACTATTGATTTCACTAGAGTTTCACGTGATTCTCGGCTTTCCCGCGTCTCAGTTCAAAGGTCTCCAACGGTCTGTATCTTTCCATGGAAAACCGCCCGTGACGGAGAAATACAGGGGGTTGACAATAATCTATGCAACCACATAGATTATGCAACAATAGTTCATATAGGTCAAACTATCACAGTTTCCAGGTTGGTTGGTTGCTGTTTTGTTTTACGGCATATCAACACTGTTCGGGTAATTTAATGCCGAATCATGTAGTTTTGATAAACAAGGTACTAAGGTTGCTTAAATGTGCTTAAATGATCACCCGATTAAGTATTGAACAGGCTCATCACCCGATTAAGTATTGAACAACTCATCACCCGATTAAGTATTGAACAGACTCATCACCCGATTAAGTATTGAACAGACTCATCACCCCGATTAAGTATTGAAAGGCTCATCACTGTTTATCTTTGGTGATGTAGCGGGAACCGGTGTTTTCAGCGTAATACCGTGGTCGGCGTATGACACTAAACTACGTACGGTGGTGAGATTCCACTTCCTTGCCATTACTCCCAGGTTCATATTCACCGGAGTGGTGCTACTTTTTAGGTCCCAATTATTTCTTATCTAAAATGATTATGAACTTTATTGAAACATTTGCTCTTAAAACATTGATATTGCAACTAAGCATGCATTTACTCAACTCCTCCACCTCTCTGTCAATGGGGCTTAGAATATGCTGACTGTATCCCTGCAGATCGGTAAGATCTCCTCCCAAATAAGTGTCTTTGGTAAGACAAAGAAACTGTATCTGATAGTGAGGCTCAGGAGATCTGATGAGTGTGACGTACCCCTTCATTGACATTTCTCAAGGTCCACCCCGACCTTGGATGATAATACCTGATTGGGTCAAATAGATCTGTTTCGGTCTTGTTAAACACCGCTGAAATGCACTGAAGGAGGTCGTTAGGGATGTTACTACTGTATCTTTACAGATTTCGGGGTTTGCAACATTATATCTGTTCAACTGGTAACATGGCATGTTATTAGGCCGCCTCCTTTCCAGGTTCGCTCTGTGTACTTTACGAATAGTTCATGAAATCTTATATAATGGCCCAGGTACTCACTCGGTACAAAATCATTCATATTCAATGGGATCGTATGCAACCCTCCAAATCTTAAGAAGCAACTACAAACTACATAAAAATATAAATATGATTGTACTATGAACGTGATTACTCTTGGCATAAAATCAATTAACCCAGTCAATCAATTCAAATCTATCTATCTATCTATCGATCTTATCCCAGATCTCCTCCCAAATAAGTGTATGGTATGACAAAGAAACTGCATCTAATGGTGTGGCTCTAGAGATATGGGGAGCTTGAAGTATCCCTTAATTGTCATTTCTCCCAGGTCCACTCTGACCATGGATGGTAATATCTGACTGGATCTATCTATGCGCACACAAACGTAAACCTATGTGTTACAAACATTTTATCTGTTAATATGTTGCAGTGTACAATCGTTTTGTAAATAAAGCAGACTACTGGCACTAGAATAATCAATTGTAATATAGCCTTCAGTAACCCAGAATATTGTATGTCCCTCATTAGAAAATACGTGGTAGAAAATATGCTGACTAGACCAAATCTGCTCATAGTAATGCGTGTTACACAAGCGATTCCATATTTTATCCGCTCTTCTATTTTTGTAGCAATTGTCTTCTACTTATCTAAAACAGGGAAAATAACATGCAGAAAACTAAATGTCTATGAAACGGAAATTATCAATCAATCTATCTATCTATCTATCTAATGAACTACATCTTTCCATCACAAACTGATTTTTGTTAAGATGAATTCATTTTTAATAACACGCATTATATATAATTCTTGTTCGCCTTTGTGTGATATGGGGCAGATGGCCGTGATGCTGTTTCTGGACTCTGTTGGAGAAGCAAGGATGAACTCATTAGTGAAGTTCTTCTGTGGAAGCCATCACATGGGCACGCCAGAGTAGGCCGTCCAGCAAAGACGTACATAGACCAACTCTGCGTGGATACTGGATGCTGCACAGAGGACCTCCCAGAAGCAATGAATGATAGGGACGGTTGGTGAAAGATTGTCATCGATATCCGTGCTGCTGCTAGCGTGACATGATATATAATTAAAAATTGTTCACACTAAGTCTCGTATAACGGTTACCGTTGGAAGAAATGAACTCGACAAACCGTGTTCAAATCCTGGACGAGACTGTTTGAGTTTCACTACGTGCTAATACCCTTGGGAAAAGCATGGATCCTTCTCTCCCCCCCCCGCCTATGGGTAAATAATAGGACAGATTTAGATTTTTAACCTTGGTGAGAAAACCAGTCTACGAGAAAAAAACACACATCAAAATCAACTAGCGGGAAAATTGTCTGATTAATCGCGTTCCCAGGGGTATTAGTGTGAAATGCAAAAAGCCTCGTCCAGCATTTGAAGTAGAGATTTCCGACTCCTACAAGGATTACCATGTCCTGGGTATGACGTTAAACTGCATCTAATATTAACGTTCCAATTCTGGGGAGTATGGAGTACCCCTTCATTACCATTACTCCCAGGTCCACCCTGACCCGGAGTGGTAGTACCTATTAGTGTCCCATCTTTGGGTTAAATAAAAAAAAGACAAGTTTAAACAATGTGTTTTTAAAAAATTGAGTTTAAAAAAATTGAATACTCATCAAGAATGAATAAAACAAAACGTCTTCGGCATAAAATAACCTAACAAGGGTTGATATGTATAATCTAACCAACCAACCAACCAACCACGATAACCGTAACAAAACGGGCGCCTCCTCCGTAAATAGTTAGGTAGACTGGAGGTAGAGAAGAAAACTTGGGATTAAAAATTAGGAAACATTGGACTAGCAGCTCCACACATTTTACACGTGATATGAATCCTGCTATTCTTCCCCAGCTAGTATGTCAGACTGGGGCTCTTTAGCCTTGGTAAGGGAGCCAGTCTAGGAGAAAGAAACAATAAAGGGACGTGGAGCTCCAATTTCCGTCTGCCTCGACTAGCATCCGCTATTTTCAGACAGTTAATAAAATAAAATAAAATAAAATAAAATAAAAGTCTCAATAAAAAAGTTGTTCATTATTTGCAGAGTCGATTAAATTTTCACAGAGATGTTGGGTCTGATTTGATAAAATATCTTCAAAGACGTATTTTCTTTCACGCATATCTTAAAATTCGATAAAAACACAGAGAAAAAAAACATCTATCTACGTGAATGCAATATGAGTGAATGTAAAAATTGTCTAATCTCATTTTATTCTATTCACTGAGCTTCTGGCCGAACTTAATTCTCTCTTTATCTCTGTATCTGTCTGTCTATCTGTCTGTCTCTCTCAAAGATTTTTTCTTTCTTTCTCTCTCTCATTCTCTCTCTCCATCGTTCCTCGTGGGTGTGTGGCACACATATGCCCTCCTCATGTGCAACATATTTGACGCGTGTTCTTTAAATTTCCCGTTCTAATGAAACGAACTTGAAGAAATCCCAAACATGTGTTGCGGATCATGTGATCCTTAAGTGGATGTGCGTGCGAACAGACGACTTTGTAATGTCACACACACACACACACACACGCACACACACACGCGCGCGCGCACGCACGCACACACAAGCGAAACATAGACTGAATTTTAAGTGAGTCTCATTAATACACCATGAGTTCGATTTGTACCTGGTGCTCTTCTATATTGTTCCTGTGCCAAACTAGGCTCATATAGGCTATAAATAACCACACACACACACACATGCACACATGCACACACATACACACTCACATTCACACACACACAAAAGCGAGGCTCATTAATACACCGTCAATTCGAATTTTACTTGGCGCTCTTCTATGATGTCCCTGTGCCAAACTTTCTCCTATTTTCATAAATTACCACACGCAAGTCATGGTTTGTGACTCTCATTAAGATTGATTTTTAAATGGTGCTCTTCTACGTTGTCCATGTGCCAAACTAGGCTAAATTTCACGAATAAGCGCGCAGACACACACACACATAAACACACGTGCGCGCGAACCACAGACTGAATTTTCTGTGAGTTTCATTGACACACCGTGATTCGATTTTAATTGATGCTTCTTAAATGATGCTCGCTAATCCTTGTGCCAAACTTAATTTCGCCCCCCCCCCCACACAAACAAACAAACTCACACATAATTAAGCCATAAACTGAATTTCAAGTGGGTCTAATTTTTTACACTGTGAGTTCGATGTTTATTTGGTACACCTCTATGGTGCAAAACACACACACACACACACACACACACACGTGTCAAAGACTGAATTCCTTTATGGTGTCCTTGAGCCAGACAGGTTCGTAAATATCCACCCACACACACATGCAAGCGAGTCATAGTTTGTGACTGTCATTAATACACTAGGAGATTGATTTTTTAATTGATGCTCCACTGTGTTGTCCCTGTGCCAGACTAAGCTTAATTTCCTAAATAATCATGAATATGTATGCAGATGCACACACACACACACACACACACACACACACACACACACACACACACACACAACTAGTATGAAAAAAAAACCAAAAGCAAAAAAAAAAAAACCCAACAAACTAATTAAACTAATTGGCATATAATTATTAGATACACGCCCATATATATATATATATATATATATATATATATATATATATATATATATATATATATATTCGACAGGAAAGAGACCCAGAAAGAGAGAGAAAAGTCAACAACCCCAGAAAGCATCACAGTTTGTGTGCATTTAGTGCACCAAAGACTGCCATTCAAGAATTGGCCTGATGGATCACTTGCGCAGATACAGATAAAAACTTTTACTTTTATTTTGGACACTAGCCATCGTCTTTAGCGGACGGAAAGGATCCAATAATATATATATATATATATATATATATATATATATATATATATAATATATATATATATATATATATATAATATGGATGCTATATTTATAAATAGTGTTCAATAACATTGATAGAGCGTTTATATTTAAGTTAATGTAGTATGGACATGAAGTCAATATAGACACACACACACATGTACACATATAAGCGTGCGATAGACAGTTCGATTTTTACTTGGTGCTCCTTTATAGTGTCCTTGTACCAGATTATGCTTATTTTCGTAAAAATCAAACATACATACACACTCACGCACATACCTATGCGACACACAAACATAAACCTTTGTGTTACAAACATTTTTATCTGTTTTGATATTTATATATGAAATTTAATTAATTACTGGGCATAGTACCGTTAAAAGATTATATTTTTTTTCAGTTTATTTTTATTCTAAATATTTTATCCTGGTATTCTTGGACTTAAATTCATCGCCAAATGTTTTAATCGTATTTATTGCGTTTATGTTTACGATTTAGTTAAAAACGAGTAAAAATCTGAACGAAAGCAATAACAAAAGCTCTAAATGTTACATAATTATTAGATTCCTAATACTTATGTACAGTAGTGTAGAAACCAAAATGGCTGTTATAAGTTCAGCCGGCGGCCTTGAAGGATTGAATGACAAGGCTTGACCTCAGTCCTGATCATCCTTCCGGTGGATACCGTGAAATCGGTGGAGAAGACCCTCTTCCGGTTTAGATTAGAGAGAGTTTTAGTTAGATCGGCCAAAACCACGACGGTGGTAAGTCGTGTTATGCACGCTGCCGACTCAATCTGCGCAGGTAGTCTGGTGGGGGACTTCAGAATAAGATATGATCTAAGTTAAATCGAAGTCTTGTGTTATTATCTAAAAACTACCAATGACACAGGGCTTCTGATAAAGAGAAATCCCCAATGGAAGACCAGACACGAAGTCCCCAAGACGAAGTCCAGACGCTAGAAGAGACGCTAGAAGAATAGAAGTAAGAAAGTAAGGAAAGAGAGTATACAACATAAAAAAGAGCCCTGTCGGATGGAGCTTTATATTACACTAACTCTGCCAAGGAGTTTGACCCCCCTCCCAATGGGGCCACCTGTTGGCCGTGGGTGGCGACCCGTGATGCGTAAGGACAGAATCCTGGTGGGTGAGCAGTCAGTGACATGCAACACACCACTTTGACCATTACTTAGGCTAGACGGGCGGTCGGAGAGGCCCCCTCCGATCAATCGACTGGTCATGTCAAACCCTTACACTTATATGATTGTCCCGACCCTATTGTCTTTACGGCAAGCCCCAACTCTTTGTATCATATATTGGCTAGAAGGCGGTGACTGAGGGTCTTCATGTCCTGGATATAACTTTAAACTCTATCCGATAAATCCTCCACACCATGAAAATAAAATAAGACTTTCCAAATATTTATGACCAGTTAATTATTCTTTTATCCAATACATTGTCTTTAAATTTAGGTCCAACTTAATTAATATGACTCGTTTAAAAATTAGTTAATTTTTTCGAGGAGAATGTAAAATAAATCGAAATAATTTTTCTTTTAAAGCGAATATTTTAGGACCCAATGTCTATTGTCGATCCGAACTTGTTTTTAAATTGGTTGGTTGATTGGTTAGATTTTACG
>CM042147.1:125721714-125726714 GCA_023376005.1 Doryteuthis pealeii | reverse complement strand
CTGCCTGTAACCGAAACTATATTACTATTCAAGTAACAATTCCCTTAGTTATTTACGTCACCTTCTACAGGATTTTATTTTTATTTAAACCTCAATTATTAATAAAATTGCTTCACCTTATTATTAGTGTTGTCCATATCTACATACAAATAACATGCAATTGTATTTATATATACAAAAAATAGCGGTTTGCAGTGTGAATGGGAAGGCTAATTTGCATATTGATATTAAAAATCTGATTATATTAAATATGTGCTTAGTATTATTGATTTCTAACTGTTTGGTTTTATTTTAATGAATATAAGCAAAAATCTCTTCAATTAATCTTAAATGAAATCCATTAACAAGAAAAGATAACTGTCATTTTATTCTTTACTTCCTCTTTTAACTAAATACTTAAATTAGAAAAAATAAAAATGAAAGACGAGAGTGATGGAAGAGTAAGTTTCAGGTGTTCTATTTTTCGATTATACCCCTTCTGTTTCAAATCTTTTTATATGCATTTTTATTTAGTTTCATTAGCCTTTCTAATTTATTTTATTACATTAAAACTTAAATACTTGCACCCGGAGGGTGCATATATTTGCTAGTAATTATAATAGAAAAGTTGCAGAAACACACTCAACTTATCAAATATCGGACATATTCTGCCAAAATAATAATCCAATGCCTGAAGAAGACAACAGATCAGAAACACGTGTCACATATGTAAGATAAAAATAATTTAAAAAATTTCTCTGAGAAACAAATACATTTTGCGGACCTTCTTTTTTATAATATATATATATATATATATATATATATATATATATATATATATATATATATATATATATTCAAACAAATTTTGTTGAAAGTAACAGAATCAGTAATGATTTGGAAGTGTGCCTATGTGTATAAGTGGGCGCGTGTACATATGCATAAAGGACCAATAACACATACACATATTTACAAATGAACAAACCCACAAGCCTATGCACATTGATACGCAAGTCAACATTCCAACGTAGATAAGATGACTATATTATTCGGCTTCTCAAAAAGTCTTTTTTATTCTGCTTGATAAATGCGAAAGCACGAAACCCACAGGATCGCAGTTAAAAACATCCATTATAATTAATAGTAATTATATATGTATACACAAAATAATACATATTTATTCGTTATTATTATATGTGAAGAGCCGGGTTAGCTCAGGCGATAGAGCGTTCGGCTAGAAACCACATGGTTTCTAGTTCGATTCCGGTCCTCGCCAACTCAGCGTATGACTAGCTCAGGGATCTGTGCGGTAAAGTAAGGAGCTGATGGTAGGTGTGGCGCTCCACCCCAGATGCCAAAAAAGCAATCTCCTTGGTCTAGCGCTAGTGAAAAGGGGATAGACTCCCTCGCAGATTGGCTGATACCGACTTTAGGCCGCCCCGACGACTTGTTATATGTTAGCTCTATCACAGATATTGAGCACTCTCCTAATAATTTCGCAAATATTAGCTCACCACTAACTCACCAAATGAGAAGTGATAGATATACAGTATTGGAATTTACAACACACACACACACACACACACACATATATATATATATATATGAAGAGAGAGTGAGAGGGAGGCGATGGAAGGAGGAAGGGAGATTTTGTCGTCTTTCTATAATTTTATGCTCGGTCCGCCTCGACACAGTACCGCGCCAAGTAACATGGCTGCTCTATCCATTGTGACAGCCAGTGAAACTCAACACTGTTTCTTGCTGACTGAAGAGTGAACGGCAAATATGGTGTTTGGGGTAAACAAGACGGAAAAAAAAGAAAAACTAAAGAATACACAAGTGAAGGAAACAAAAGAAGGAAATCAGAAAAGAGATAAGAAAAGAAAGAATAAGAAAAGAAATAAGAAAAGAAAAGTCAGTTTAGAAGAGAAAGAGAAATCAAAATGAAAAAAAAAAAAAAAAAAAAGAAAAGAAAAGAAAAAAGGGAAAAAAAAGGAAAAAAAAGGAAAGAAAGAAAGAAGAAAACAGGAATAAGGGATTTTTGTGTTAAAATATTTTTTTTATTAAAAAAAATCTGTTTTTTAAATTCTTTCTTTTTCCTCATAATTTACAACTTTATTCTTGACACATTTTATGTCAATTTCTTTTCCGTTTTCTCCTCTTTCTTTCTTTCTTTCTTTCTTTCTTTCTATCTTTCTTTCTTTGTACGTTGTTCTTTCTTTTTTTAAATATTTTTCCTTCATTCTTACTTCATTTATTCCTCTTCTTTCTGTCCTTTTTTCCATCCTTTTTTTCTTTCTTTTCTTCTTTCGTCGTTATTTTATTTTCTTCTTTCTTTCTTTCTGTTTTTGCATATTTTAGTTTCTTTCTTTCTTTCTTTCTTTCTTCTTTTCTTTCTTTCTTTCTTTCTTTGTATCTTTTATTTTTTTCTTTCTTTCTTTCTTTCTTTCTTTCCACATTTTCTTTCTTTCTATTTTTCTTTCGTAGATCATTTTTTCTTACCTCCTCCTTTCTTTCCTCCCCCTTTCTTTCTTTCTTTCTTTCTTTCTTTCTTTATTTATTTATTTATTTATTTGCACTTTTTAAAAATTTCGTCACACTGTTCTTTGCACCTTTTTTTCCTTTCCACTTTTCTTCTCTTCTTTCTTCTTCTTCTTCTTCTTCTTCTTCTTCTTCTTCTTCTTTTCTTCTTCTTCTTCTTCTTCTTCTTCTTCTTCTTCTCAGACTAGCAGGCCCGTTTGTGTGGTCTTTTTTTCCAAAGGCTTATCTTACCGTTCGACGTGTTTGCAATACGCGACCTACGACCATTTTTCTGCTGCACCGCCACACAACGGTCTCTTTCTCTCTCTTCTCTACGACTCGTTCAACGCACGCAGTGACACGGACGTTGACTCCCCCCCGAACCAGCCACAACCTCCCACATGCGGTTACCATTCACGCTTGGTCACGTCTACGCACACCACATCGCATTTCATTGTCATCAAACGAACAACAAGTTCCCCGTTGCCTTCTGAATTTTTGGTTCCTCTCCACAGAGTCAGTCTCTCCGATTTTTCTCGTCAACACTCTGGTTCATTCTCGTTTGCACACTGTTTTCTCCCCTTTCGCCCTACCTAGAATTCTGTCAAATACATATGGAGAATTTAATAGGGACTTTGGCTAATAAATCACAGTCTCCTATATACTGCTAAAATTCATCTCATAAAGGGTACGGCAGATATGGTTGGCAACCTTCCGTCTATTTTAGATGATGGTGTAGTTTTTTTTTCTCTCTCTCTCACTTACAGCTACGTGAGTGGCTGAACAGACCTATCTTCGAGTGGCAGTCTCTGGTGCAGTGGCTGCAAACAAAAGGTGATGCTTTCTGTTGGTGTTGGGGGTGCTGCTGTTTCTCCTTTCTTTTAGCCCTCTTTTCTGTGGCAGCTTTTTTCCTCTCTTTTTCACTTCTTTTTGTTCCTTGTTTGACGAGAAACACGGCAGATATACCTCTCACATTTTAAATTGACGCTTGTGTGGTGCAATAGTAGCCCCTTCTAGATAAATATAGTAAGACATTATCTGATTTTAAGTGTAGACGTATGAACAAATGTCTTTTGTGTCATTTACCACGTAATTGACTTTAATATATATTTTCCCAATAATCCTAAGTATTTTGGATTACCAAAATACTTAGGATTATTATTAATCTTGACAAATCGTTACCGTCTTTTGAGGAAAATTCAACGTTTAAAAATTAGAGTTTGGAATGACATTTCGGTGATAAGTGAAAGATTTATCGCCGTCAAAAGATTCTATACCGTTGGGAAAAGAAACATGCTTGTGTGTTTCTTAGTTAGAAACACATTAATGTGTCTGCGAGATTTCAAATCAGAATGACATCTCTTTTCTGAGTTATAAGTCGACACGTACATACCAAACTTCCTTTTATATATATAGATATATACATATGATAAGTCATCCACAGACACCGTGTTTTTGGTGTTTCACGCCTCTTCAGTGTGGCTAGACACAACAATTACCTATGGCCAGGATTGAAATCCGACTGACTTTTTCAATTGAACCATTTTCTTTGATCAAAAAGAAACAAATAAGGATTATAATTTTTTTTTAAATATTCACTTGTAGAGACAAAATGAAGATCAAATGTACTGATTTTGATAAATGAGAGCGATAAAAAATCGCTTCCTTTTTGTTTTTCAGTGGAAAAGAATAGACAAATTCTTAATTTTAATTCAAGATCATAAAAATCTAGAAATAAATCTTTCAAATACTCATGCATTAAATAATGGTAGCCTGGTCTATTTTTTTCTCTTTCCGTATGGATATTATTTGCTCAACATAAAAATCGGCATAGTGGACTTAAGACGGGATCATAATTTCGATATTTTAGCTTTTAGAGATGTTTTGGTATAGCATCATTGATCCCTTTTTGATACAATCTTTCTTATACTATATCTCAATTTATTACACGCACCCCCCCCCACACACACATACACACCTATTTATATATATAGTTAAATGGGAAATGGACTCGTCGCTCCGAGTTCAAATCCTAGACGTGGTAATTGCATTTCACTTAGCGCTAATAACCTTGGGAAAGGTATGAATCCTACTCTCCCTCCAGCTATGGATGAATAGTAGGGTAGACTGGGCTCTTTAATCTTGGTTAGGCAACTGGTCTAGGAGAAGGAAAACTCTGAATTCAAACCTGTTGAACTCCGCTTATAAATTGACCTTGTGTCACATCCTGCTCGTGCGGAGGGGTTGGTAAATATATATATATATATATATATATATATATATATATATATATATATATATAGTTAATTATGACTAGGTGAGCAAATCTTGCTTCTACATATTGTAGGAAAATACCTGCTAGTAGAAGAAAGTTGTGTAAATAGACCGGCCATTTTTGTGTGTGTATATAGCAGGCAAGTTTATTAAAAATAAAAAGGATCACTAAGGCCAGAGACTGTAACTAGTAAATGGATGACATTTTTTTTGGAAAGATTGATCTC
>CM042147.1:125701714-125714214 GCA_023376005.1 Doryteuthis pealeii | reverse complement strand
AATTTGAAATGTAAACTTTAAATATATATTAAAATAAAACAAACTAGATATATAATACCAGTCATGTATTTATTAAAACTTGTTTTTAAAAAAACAATGAGGACTGTCTAATGTTGCATGTTCAAATTTTGAGTGTATTTATTCTATGTTATGACGATTTTGGGTAATGTGATGTAAGCAGTGACGTAGTTTTTGTTACAGACAAAAACCGGAAGCGAATCTCCATTATTAGTATATTATACAGATTATTGTCATCATCTTTATTGATATTTGCACAAAGTTTCGAGCGATGTGCCAGGCATTCTCTGGGTATTTCTTTTCGGACTCTGGAACCTTTTCGAACTCGGTCACCTTCTCTTCGAACCTGGGAACTTTCTCGTCGAAATCTGGAGCCGTCATGTCGTAATCGGGAGCATTCACGGAACTTAGAACTGATTCCTTTATTCAATCCACGAGCGTAGACTGGTCTCATTCCATTAACCATGACCGGGTACAAGTGTTATAATGGAACCTCTGGGGGACATCTTTACAATGGAGGAGGGAAGAGAAGACGTTTCAGTGAGAGACACTGTTTAGTGTAATTCTCAAATGTTTCATTTACTACTACTACTACTACTAATAATAATAATAATAAATTATCTGGGACTTGGAGATAAAGACGGAACACCCTATCCCAGCCAGGAGACCAGACCTAGTGTTGATTAACAAAAAAAGAAAAAAAAAGAAAAAAGAGAACATGTCAACTGGTGGACTTTGCGGTTCCAGCAGATCACAGGGTGAAGTTGAAGGAAAACGAAAAGATGGATAAATACCTGGACCTAGCCAGAGAATTGAAAAAGCTGTGGAATATGAGAGTGAAAGTAATACCAATTGTAGTTGGCGCACTTGGAAAGGTCCCAATAAACTTGGAAAAAAGACTGAAGGATCTGGAAATCAGAGGAAGAATTGAGACCATCCAGACTACTGCACTGCAGCAAATGGCTAGAATACTCAGAAGAAGAGACCTGGATACCTGAGGAGACTTGTTGTCACTCAGCCTCCAGTGAAATACCATCAGCTAACGCTGATGTGAAAAACTCAAAAGGAGTGAAAATAATAATAACAATAATACGATCCAGCTTTCCCGGGTATTATCGGGTACTGTAGCAAGTAGTAAAACCTACCAGATATATTTTGAGCATATGGAGCCGATAAGCCAATCGTCTACAAGTAACTTAAAATCTCCGTTTCTTGTTTCTTTCTTTTTTTCCAGTTCCGACTTTCTCCCTTGTACATCGTAGTTTGTAAAGTCAAATCAATACTCGTCTAAAACTCTCTTCCTAGCGTAAAATTACTGAATTCCCCCAAAAGTAGAAATTTCTTTCTTTCCTTCCGTCCACCTGTTCCGTACGTCCAGACTTTGGATTACTCTCCTCGATCGTCTATTTATCTTGGACCTTTTGTGGCCACAGATTTGACCTTCAGGAAATCTTAGCTAGCCAAACAAACAATCTATTTGACTGATAACCTCTGAGAAGACGTGGGAAACCGTATATATATATATATATATGTATACTAGCAAATATATGCACCCTCCGGGTGCAAGTATTTAAGTTTTAATGTAATAAAATATCGTATTAAATTAGAAACGCTAATGAAACTAAATAAGAATACAGATAAAAAGATTTGAAACAGAGGAGGGTATAATCGAAAAATAGAACAATCGAAACTTACTCTTCCATCACTCTCGTCTTTCATTGTTATTTTTTCTAATTTAAGTATTTAGTTAAAATACGAAGTAAAGAATAAAATGACACTTATCTTTTCTTGTTAATGGATATCATTTAAGATTAATTGAAGAGATTTTTGCTTATATTCATTAAAATAAAATCAAACAGTTAGAAACCAATAATACTAAGCACATATTTATTAAAATCACGTTTTTAATATCAATATGCAAATTAGCCTTCCCGTTCACACTGTAAACCGCTATTTTGTTGTATATATAAATATAATTGCATGTTATTATTATGTAGATATGGTTAACAGTATAAATAATGTAAAACAATTTTATCAATAATTGAGGTTAAAATAAGGATAAATTCATGGTGAATGTGAGGTCATTTACTAAGGGAATTGTGACTTGAGTAGTGATTTAGGTTCGGTTACAGACAGAAAAACACACAATCTCCATTATAATAAGATATATATATATATATATACATATATATAAAAGTAATGTCGACGGGGCGGCCTAAAGTCGGTATCAGCCAGTCAGCGAGGGAGTCTATTCCCTTTTCAATAGCGCTAGACCAAGGAAATTGTTTTTAGCATCTGAGGTGGAGCGCCACACCTACCATCAGCTCCTTACTTTACCGCACAGATCCCTGTGCTACTCATACGCTGAGTTGGCGGGGACCGGTATCGAACTAGGAATATATATATATATATATATATATATATATATATATATATATAAAATGTTGTTCTGGTTCCAACGGGAGAACATTTGATATTTTATAAAAAAGAAGGTCCGCAAAATGTATTATGTTCTCAGAAAATTTAAAAAAATTCTTTTTATCTTATTCTTATATATATATATATATATATATATCAGTCATCCACAGACACGTGTTTCGACGTTTACGTCTCATCAGTACGGTTCGACTTTTTTTTAACAGGTACCTCTAGCCGGGAACGATACCCGACAGAATTTTCGATTGCCAAGTTCCTTACCCTTACGACCGTCAGCGACTGTCAGTCCGGGGTGAACAATTAATTGATACATTCTTACAGGATATATGTTTTTAAAATCACCAGTGAACTCAAGTCTGTAAACAACAGGCGAGTAAATGATATATATATATGTCTAAGCTCTCTGAAATAGTCTATAATGCAAGATCTCTAAGTCTTTTGTTATTTCTTTAATTATAAATTTGCTCCGTGACTCTAAAAATAAGAGCACACATTGAGCTCTCAAACTGCGACAAGTTGTTTTAAAAAAAACCTATGTCGTAAGGAAGATTTCTTCTCTGGACTTTTGGATTATATATATATATATATATATATATATATATATATATATATATATATATATATAAATTAGGGTAGCATAGACATGAAGTCAACGGCACTTGGTAACTGATTGTTGGCCTGCTTTGGTTTTAAAATTGCATATATACGTGTGTATGTGTGGATGTGTATGTGAGCGAATTTGTGTGTACATGCATATATGCATGCACATTCAAATTGTGAGTGAACATGTATATATGTGTGTCTGTGAGTATATATGTGTGTCTGTATAAATGAGTTTTTGTATCATTGAAAAAATGATAATCGTACTGCGCGCGCGCATGCGCACACACACTCACACACACACACACACACACACATATATATATATATAGATATATATGTAAGGAATTAGTTACCGGTAAGAATATTGTGTTGGTCTCAATATTTGGTTGGTACAAGTGTTACTCGGATAAGTCTGCGTTATAACAAAAAAGTGCTCAATACGTAAGTAGAGCGGATTTATTATCATCGTGTGTACAGAAATAACCTACTCGAGTTTCACCATAAGGATCTTCTGGGTTAATCACAGCTAACTGCAGGAGTTCATGTTGTAAATATTTACATGAACTCTGTGATTAATCAATATCTTGATTAATTCAGCGGATTTAACCCTGAAGATCCTTATGGTGAAACTCGAAACTCGAGTAGTTTATTTCTGTATACACTATAATAATATATATATATATATATATATATATATATATATATATATATAATATATATATATTTAAGAATGGAAATGAGTAACCTACTCATTTCCATTCTTAAATAAATTCATGCTCTACATTGTATTGAGCACTTTGTATTTGTTTTTCTCAACCTTAACCTCTGCATATTGTGCGCTTTCAACGATCGTTCTTATACCCACCGGTAAAGTTAATACTTATACATATACAAATATATAATATATATATATATATATATATATATATATATATATATATATATATATATATATGTGTGAGTATGTGTTTAAGAAAGAATTTATGTATATATTCATATATGCACGCAGTCAAAATTGCGAGCACATGTTGTATGTGTTTTCGTGTTGTATATGAGTGATTGCGTGTATATGTGTTTTTGCGTGTATATATCGGAGTATGTGTGTCTGTATATATATGTGTGTTTGTGTGTGTTTGAAGTAACGCAAAACACTATGTATACGTGTTAGAGTGGTACCAAAGAAGCGATACAAGAACTGGTTGAAAAGAATTCCTTGGGGCCTGTCACATCAACCATCGCCAGTAGTAAAATCGGTTAGATATCATATATTTAATATTAAAATAAATTTAATCCCAAACTGTTTGTGCGGTTATTGGCAGTACTGTTGTGTTATTGTGCATATGTTTGCACCTGCTCCGGGACCCCCCCCCCCACTGCAACGCCCAGTCTTGGCTTAGCAATCGTTTCCGATGGAGCTCCCGATTGACGCTACCACCAAGTGTGAAGTTCACGCAGTTAATCGGTTTTAGAATCCAAAAAGCATTAAACCGATTGAACTGTATCACCAATTAACGGAAGTGTATGGCGACTTGTATATTGATCTCAAAAACTTCCGCAAGTGCTGTAGAGCGTTTGCAACGACGACGAGGTTCATTACTTCCTCAACGACATAGCGTTGAGCTGGTATTACATGGACACACAAAAACTGCCACAGTGCCTACAAACATTGCGTCGAACAAAATGGCGATAATGTAGAAAATAGATTCATATTCAAACTTTAAAATGATGTAAACATCATTGAGAAGAAACAACAAATATTATTGTGATT
Organism: Doryteuthis pealeii; assembly: GCA_023376005.1. Lineage (NCBI taxonomy): Eukaryota > Metazoa > Mollusca > Cephalopoda > Myopsida > Loliginidae > Doryteuthis > Doryteuthis pealeii. The sequence continues at coordinate 125,709,389 of CM042147.1, read as the reverse complement.
TCTAAATATTTTGGAGACCTTACCTTTGGGGTAGCCTCCTAACTACGTATAAGGCTAGAAATCCATATTTTTTTTATTCCCCCAGAAATTTTCAGTGAATTGGAAAGCGCACAGAATTGCAGCCATTTTAAGCAGAATCTTTGTGAATTTGTTGAAAGCATACGCAAGGGGTCTTTTTATTTGCTTAATTTTCTTCATTCATATTCAATTTCTCTTTTTTCTAAGAACTTCTTTCTATCTCTTTTTTGTTTTCAAACGCATATCCTTCATTCATATTTTCTTTCTCACTGTTATTTTTTAATTTCTTTTCTTTTCTGTGAATTTCCTTCTTACTTCTCTTTTTATTTCAAACAAATTTCCTTCATTCATATTCTCTTTCTCACTGTTATTTTTTGAAATTTCTTTTCTTTTCTGTGAATTTCCTTCTTACTTCTCTTTTATTTTCAAACAAATTTCCTTCATTCATATTTTCTTTCTCATTGTTATTTTTTGAAATTTCTTTTCTTTTCTGTGAATTCCTTCTTACCTCTCTTTTTTATTTTCAAACACATTTCCTTCATTCATTCTCTTTCTCGCTATTATTTTAAAAAGTTTTGTTCTGTGGATTTCCTTCTCACCTCCCTTTTTATTTTAAACGAATTTCCTTCATTCATATTTTCTTTCTCACTGTTATTTAAAAACATTTCTTTTTTTCTGTGAATGGCCTTCTTACCCCTCTTTTTATTTTCAAACAAATTTCCTTCGTTCATATTCTCTTTCTTCCTATTATTTTTGGAAATTTCTTTTTGCGAATTTATTTCGTATCTCGCAAACGAATTTCCTTCCCTCACATTCATTTGTTCATTCTTATTTTTTGATCTTTTTTCTTTTCTGTAAATTTCCTTCTTACCCCTCTTTTTATTTCAAACGAATTTCCTCCATTTATATTTTCTTTCTCACTGTTATTTAAAAATAATTCTTTTTATGAATTTCCTTCTTACCCCTCTCATTATTTTCAAACGAATTTTCTTCATTCCTATTCTCTTTCTCATTGTTATATCTTTTGAAATTTCTTTTTTTTTTCTGTGAATTTCCTTCTTACCTCACTTTTTACTTTCAAACGAATTTCCTTCATTCATATTCTCTTTCTCATTGTTATATTTTAAATTTTATTTCTGTAAATTTCCTCCTTACCTCTGTTTTTATTTTCAAACGAATTTCTTTCACCCATATTCTCTCTCTAACTGTTATTTTAAAAAAAAATTCTTTCTTTCTGGCAATTTCCTTCTAACCTCTCTTTTTATTTTCAAACAAATTTCCCCTTCTTTCCTATATTTCCCATTCTTGAATATTTGAATTTCTTTCCTTTTAGAAATTTTCTTCGCAGTTTTCTTTTTTAAAAACTTTTCAGCATTTTTTTCTTTCTTTCTCTTTCTTTCTTTCTTTCTTTCTTTCTTTCTTTCTTATTATCTTAGGCATTTCCTCTTTAGCCGAATAACCCTTTTGATCTTTTGCGCGTATTACTTACCAAAGAATTCACACCAATTAACACCTCAGACATTGGCCAGAGCCATCTGGACAGCATTAACCAATTGTCGATTAACCCTTTGTTTCTGCATGGCGAAGAAGAAGAAGAAGAAGAAGAAGAAGAAGAAGAAAAAGAAGAAGAAAAGAAGAAGAATAATCTATCCTAATCTACAAACATACGGGCAAATACAAACACATGATCACATTCACACACACACACAAAAAAAAAACAACAAAAAAACAAAAACAAAAAACATCCTTGCAAACATTTTCACATTTTGTAGTACATGAATAAAGTGTTGTTGCCGACATTCAAATTTGAACACTGATCGCCAGAGAATTAAAGTGGTCGACCTCCATTTGATATACATAGAGGTACCCTGCAGCCTGGATTAAGGGACTTACAATCATAGATTGGTCCGGTGCAAGCTTGTGTTCAAGTGATACCGTATTTTTTAAAGCAACGACATATATTACGGATAACTAATAATTGACCATATTACCTTAAGGCACCCCTTTTCCATTTCGTTTCATTTGGTCATGTTTTTCATTTACACCGTCAATATCCGGTTGTTTGTCAGGGGTTAGGGTTAGGATTAGGGTTAGGGGTTAGGATTAGGGTTAGAACCCCTAACCCTAACCCTAACCCTAACTTCTAACAAACAACCGGATATTGACGGTGTAAATGAAAAAAAAATGACCTAATGAAACGAAATCGAAAAGGGTAATATGGTCCCTAATAATCTTTCGTTTATCTTAATTTCTGTTTCTTTAATGTATCTAATTTCATTTTATAAGTATATACTTACGATATATCTAATCTGTTCTTCATTTTTTACATTATGTACACGTGACATTACCAGACTTTTCAATACACAAACGCAGATACGCTGACACTCAATCCTTAAAAATCTAAACGACTGCAAATGTTAATTTAGTATTGGAGAGTACGTTTCAGTCATTTGCTTCATTTCTTTTTTTTTACGAACAATTAAGTCAGCTATAACACGACACCTTCTTATATATATATATATATATATATATAATATATATATATATATATATATATGTAAAATAATTCAATTGATTGGTAAGTAAGGGATGATTCTATTTGTTGTCATCAAAATCTCACTGCACATACGCAATGTATGCTCATGTAGGTGAAAACTTATAGATTTATACAAGGATTTTTTATAAATCCCTAAGAGAGCTCAATGTATAATAACTAATAAATTGATTATATACAGAGCAATATTTAACTTTCAAAGAAAGAAAAACTTAAGAAACCGCCATTTGACTATGAAAAATTTATTTCGACCAGAGATTCAATATGAGTCTAGTCTCATCAGATAGTGTTTACAAAATACTTCTTCTTTCTTTAACCTTGCTCTTCTTTTCTCTTTCACTTTCTCTTTAATTTTTTTCTGTCTCTCCTTTTTTCTCTTTCCTTATCTGGTATTTTTCTCATCTCTCTACTTCTTTCTTTCTTTCTTCTTTCTTTCTTTTCTCTTATCACATTTCTCTTTCTCTTTCTTCTCTTTCATTCTCTCTTTCATTTTTTTCTGCTCTCCTTTTTTCTCTTTCCTTATCTGATATTTTTCTCATATCTCTACTATTTTCTTTCTTTCTTTCTTTCTTTCTTTCTTTCTTTCTTTCTTTTCTCTTATCACATTTCTCTTTCTCTTTCTTCTCTTTCACTCTCTCTTTCAGTTTGTTGGGTTTAGCCTTTTTTCTCTTTCCTTATCTGGTATTTTTTCTCATCTCTCTACTTCTTTCTTTCTTTCTTTCTTTCTTTCTTTCTTTCTTTCTTTCTTTCTGTAACTATTTTATTCTTTTCTCTTATCACATTTATTTCTTCTTCTTCTTCTTCTTCTTCTTCTTCTTCTTCTTCTTCTTCTTCTTCTTCTTCTTCTTCTTCTTCTCTCTCTCACTCTCCTTTTCCTCTTTCCTTCTCTAATACTTTTTCTAATCTATCGATAATTATCTTCTTTTCTTTCTTTCTTTCTTTCTTTCTCCCTTTTTTTTCTGCAACCTTTTTTCTTCTTTCCCTTTCCTTTCCCTCCCCCTTTCTCTCTCTCTCATGTTTCCTCTTTCCTTCTCTTAATACTTTTTCTAATCTCTCGAAATTTTCTTTCTTTAATCTTTTCTTCTTTCCCTTCCCCCTCTACCCCTCTCCCCCTCTCTCTCTTTCTCTCTCTCTCTCTTCTCCTCTTCCTCTTTCTCTTTTTCTATGTTTCTATCTTCACTTACCTTTCCGTTCGTATTTTCACCGCTCGTTTTGTTAATGTACGCAAGACTGGATGCGTGTATGTATTCAGCTCCGACTTTTAAAACTCTTTAGATTATCTGTCTATACAACATTATTACAGCTAGTGTTTGTGTTTATATGTTTGTGAGCGGGCAGACGATCCTAGAGGAGGCCTTTCCCATCCAACACGCTCGCCTGTGTGCGTCTATGTAGAAACAGACGGCTCGTAGTAGGGACGGGCCCGTGTACACCCGACCTTTGTATATACGTGGGCATGTTGTTTTGTTTTTGTATACATTTCTAAGTATGTGTGCCTAAGCAACACGGTGTTTTCTCTATCAGCAAAGCAACGGCACTTTAAAAAAAAAAGAAAGTTCCGTGTATGCCGCCCGCCTTTGTAAAAACCGTAACTTCCAGCCCTTGTCTTAAGTTGCTAGATGGGAGACATCAGCCCAGCACCCCCAAGTTTTTCCCCCTCACCCCACAGAACGACCCGTTCCTTTATTCCTGCACTAATTCTGAACCAAGAGAAGATCTCTTCATCCACAAAATTTGTTTATTTCACCCTCACCGCCAACGTTTTTCCTAGTCTTTAATAAGCAAATTAAAACATTTGTTTACGCCATACTTAGGGGTAGAAGAACGTAGTAGCAATATGTCTTCATTTTTATGTGTGTGCATGTGTGTATATACGTATGTGCGTATGTATATGCGTATGTATATGTATCTATACGTGTGTGTATGTATTTATGCGCGCGTGTATATGCATGTGTATGTATACGTGTATGTATACGTGTGTATGTATACGTGTATGTATGTATGTATGTGCGTGTACATATGCGTGTGCATATATGTGTGTGTGTATGTTTGTGTGCGCATGCGTGTATGTGTGTCTGTGTGTGTATATATGCGTAAATATATAGAGGCGCGTGGTGTTACCGTCGGGGAAATGGACATATATATGTATGTGCGTATGTATATGCGTGTGTATATATATATATGTGTATTGTGTGTGTGTATGTATATCTCTGTGTGTGTGTGTGTGTGTGTCTGTTGTGTATGCGTACATACAGGCGTGTGGTGTAATGGTTACGCGTAGGAAATGGACACGGCGAGACGAGTTATATATATGTATGTGCGTATGTATATGCGTGTGTTATATATATATATGTTATTTTTGTGTGTGATGTATATCTGTGTGTGTATGTGTGTGTGTATGTGTGTATGCGTACAATATACAGGGCGTGTGGTGTAATGGTTACCGTCGTATGGAAATGGACACGGCGAGACGATTTCAAATCCTGGAGAAGGGTGTTTGCATTTTGTATTGCTATTATACCCTCTGGAAATGGGAAAAAATACCAGAAAAGGAAAGTGTAAAAAGTATGTATGTATATATGTATATGAGTGTGTTGTATGTATGTATGTATGTATGTGCATGTGTATAGGCGAGACGAGTTCAAATCCTGGACGAGGATGTTTGCATTTTGTATAGCGCTAATAACCGTTTGTGTATGTATACGTGTGTGTATGTATTTATGCGCGTGTGTATATGCGTGTGTATATATGCGTGTGTATATGTATGTAAACGTGTATACGTGTGTATGTATATGTGTATGTATGTATACGTGTATGTATGTATGTGCGTGTATATATGCGTGTGCATATAAGTGTGTTTATGTTTGTGTGCGCATGCGTGTATGTGTGTCTGTGTGTGTATATATGCGTACATATATAGAGGCGCGAGGTGTTACCGTCGGTGAAATGGACACGGCAAGACAAGTTCAAATCCTGGACGAGGGTTTTTGCATTTTGTATAGCGACAATACCATTTGGAAAGGTATTCATTATTTTTTTTCAGAATACATGGTGTGTCAAAAAAAGTGCCAAGTTTAAAGCTGTATTTACCAAGATAAAAATGACCAATGAATGGAACGTTATTTTTTTCAGAATACAAGGTGTGTCAAAAAGTACAAATAATCTCGATACTTTTTTGACAACACACACACACACACACACACACACACACACACACACACACACATTATAAATATATATATATATATATATATATATATATATATATATTATAAAAAAAAAAGGTCCGCAAAATGGATTATATTTTAAGAAAAAAATGTTTATCTTCTATTTTATCTTACATTTGCGACACGTGTTTCAGATCATCTGATATCTTCTTCAGGCATGATTAATCAATGCCTGAAGAAGATATCAGATGATCTGAAACACGTGTCGCAAATGTAAGATAGATAAAATAAAAAATAATTTTTTTTTCTAAAAATGTAAATTTTTTCTAAAGATATAATCCATTTTGCAGACCTTCTTTTTTATAAAATATTTAATTTTCTCCCGTTGGACCCATAATAAACACTTTATATACATATATATATATATATATATATATATATATATATATATATATATATATATAATAAAGATAATCTTAATAATAATATTATTGGCTCTACTTAGGTATCGATCACTTTTTACTTATTAGCTTTCTCCTAGCGGTTATATGAATATATATATATCTTATATATATATATATATATATATATATATATATATATATACATATAAATTGTTTTTTCTTTTGGCCAAATACTGTACCAATAGATTACTTTTTGTTGGTACGAATATCTTGGTCCTTTCTTTTTTTCAAAAAATTTTTTCTTCCTGGTTGATGTTTGGTAGTATATTTTTTTACAATCAAACTTTCTGCTGTTTTTTTTTTATCTCCGCAAGGATCTACCAACACGCTTGGTATATTAAATTATATATATATATATATATATAATATATATATATTATATATATATATATATAGCTCTGCTGATGAGGCCTAATAGGCCGAAATGTACATACAGAGATTGATTTTTCTCGATTTGTTTAGCCTTACATTTATATAGGTATGTCCGCCTAATTAATTAATTATTAATTAATTAACTTTCAAAATTAGGTACGACTTCAATTAAGCACATATTCTCCCAAAAATTGTCGGCTAAAAAAGCCATATCAAAACACATCGTTTGTGTATTTAATTCTCATATTGTCGTGTAGAAAAAGTCACTATAAGAGGAATAAAAACCTACTTCTAAACAAAACGAAACATCTAGGAAAGTCCGGTTGGTGTAGGGGTTACGGTCCTCGCCTGTCAGCTTGACAGTCAGGGTTCGAATCACGCACAAGGCGGTCTTCCTATCTATAGCTCTGCTGATGAGACCTAATAGGCCGAAATGTACATACAGAGATTGATTTTTCTCGATTTGTTTAGCCTTGCATTTGTTACAGGTATGCCCGCCTAATTAATTAATTATTAATTAATTAACTTTCAAAATTAGGTACGACTTCAATTAAGCACATATTCTCCCAAAGATTGTCGGCTAAAAAAGCCATATCAAAACACATCGTTTGTGTATTTACTTCTCATATATATATATATATAATATATATATATATATATATATATATATATATATATATATATTATATTATATGTTGTGTGTGTGTGTGTGTGTCACTTGGCCGAAGCAATTCAAGCTGAATTGGGTAACCGCTGTAGTTCGTTGTATCGTGGTAGTATGGCACAAGGTGAAGTTATATGAGTAGGAAGCAAATGCTTATACTACCAACATATGAAAGATTACTTAAGAAAATTTTAAATTCCTCTTGGGTATCAAACTGAATCTTTTTTCTTTCTTCTTTTACTGAGTCAGTTCTCTTGATCTATCGAGGGGAATTCCGTCAGTTGGACCCTCTGCAACAAACAGCCGGTACAAAGCACAGATCAAATCAAATATAAATTTCTGTGCGAGAAACTGAATACTTTTAAAATTATTTTATTTCTATCATCGCCATCTGGCATGTCTAGGCACCAGGTGTCGCTTCAGTCGCCACTTCCTC
>CM042147.1:125684214-125696714 GCA_023376005.1 Doryteuthis pealeii | reverse complement strand
GAAAATTAATTAATTAATAATGAATTAGCGCGGGAATACCTATTAAATGTATGGCTAAACAAATCGAGAAAAATCAATCTCTGTATGTACATTTCGGCCTATTAGGCCTCATCAGCAGAGCTATAGATCGGAAGACCGCCCTGTGCGTGATTTGAAACCGGACTGCCAAGCTGACAGGCCGATCCCATAACCTCTACACTAAACGGACTTCTTAGATTTTATGATTTGTTTAGAGTAGGTTAATATTCCACTTCTAGTGACTTTTATTACACGACGATATGATAAGTTGTAAACACGGTTTGTTTTGAATGGCTTTTTGCCGATAATTTTTGGGAGAATAAGTGCTTAATTGGAATCGTACCTAATTTTGAAAATTAATTAATTAATAATGAATTAGGCGGAATACCTATTTAATTTTCAAAATTAGGTACGACTCCAATTAAGCACTTATTCTCCCAAAAATTATCGGCAAAAAGCCATTCAAAACAAACCGTGTTTACAATATATATATATATATATATATATATATATATATAATATATATATATATATATATATTGTGTATTTTGGCAGAAATTTATTGTTTATGACCACGGAATATTTCTTCTTTAGGATCTTCAGTTGTAGACGGTCAAGTCTTTTAGTAATTCTTCGTAGAAAGAAAATGTCACATAATTTTTACCCAAGCGCTTTCAACCATTTCGCTGGTCGCCACGGGGGATTGTTGGTTGTAGTGTTTGTTTGATGGGAGTTTTATGCATTTGGATTTCTTTTTCTTTTTAAAAATAATAATAAAACCACTTACAAATCCTCGAGGCTATTTATTTAAAAAAAAAAAAAAACCCGGCTAAACTTGCAAATTGGTCGGAAAATTAAAACGGAAAGTTTTTTGGTGGTCCCCCATGACAGTATATGAATGAACTTTTGCGAATTGGGTTACGGTTTAGGGTTTTGGGGATGAAGGTTGTTTTTAATTACGTATTGCTTTAAATAAAACAAATTACTATACATTTAATGTTGAAAAATATTTTTTTAAACCAAGTTTAATTGAAATTATACATTGCAATACTTATACTAACACAAATAACTGAGACTAATGTGTTTACCGTTGAGTTCAATAATTAATTTCAATTGTTAATTAAATGTATTAATTTTTTTAAAGCAAAACGTAATTAAAAACAACCTTAATCTCCAAACCGTAACCCAATTCGCAAAAAGTTCATTCATACACTGTAATTAAACTGTCATGGGTCACCACCCAAAAAGTTTCTGTTTTAATTTTCCGACCAATTTGCATGTTTAACCAAAAAAAAAAAAAAAAAAAAAAAAAAGACATAACATAGATAACATACCATTTAACACCGGCAATAATATACTAAATATCTTCAATAACTAACACACTAACCTTAGCAACCCTACTAAAATTGACTAAAAAAAGGTCCAAATGAAGTGCAAGTTTTGCGGTTTGTATGGGCAGTGTTCTGTTGGTGTTTGCATCGATCTCTCTAGAAACAGGATTTGGGACTCATCGCAGAATTGCGTCCCGGTCTCCTGCCTTAAATAACGCTAAGCGGGGATAGCTGAAAAAACAACCCGCCCTACGAATGAAATCCCTAGCTGAGCGGTGCCTGCTGACCTCCCCCCCCCAAAAAAAACAACAACAACCAGCGCTTAAAGCGTTTTCCCGAAAAGTTAATGCGATATTTTACCCCCTCCAGTCTTTTTCAACAAACAAATGTAAATATTTTAACCCTCCTCCTCTTTAAAATATTTCATTTTTTTAGCGGATTGAAGGCGTTTTTATCGGCACCGCTTCAACTAGGGACTTCATTCGTTGGGCGGGTTGTTTTTTCAGCTATGACCGCTTAGCTTTTTTAAAGGCAAGAGACCGGGACGCAATTCTGCGAAGAGTCCGCAGGATTTTTTCCAAACATGGTAGAATTCAATAAAGATTTAAGCGTTTCTATTTTCTTAATAATAACGATTCTTTTTCATAGATCTTCATTTTTTTTTTTGATTAAATCGAAGCTCGAATATAATGCGAAACTTAGACATTAAAGAAACTAAGAAACAAACCTAAATAAAACAAAAGACATTGCATTATTTGGATTTTTTTGACTGTTGTTCTCATCTTTATTGTTATATACACAACATTTCGGCTGATGTGCCTTCCGGCCTTCTTCGGGTGTTTCTTGATATTTCTTAGACCAGGCTTGCTAATTTGTATTATTTGAATATTTATCCCAATCTTTATTGTTATATACACAACGTTTCAAAATATGAGCCCCCTAGCTTTCTTCAGGTGTTTCTTTTCGAACTCGGGTACCTTCTCGTCGAACTCGGGAGCCTTCATATCTTTATCAGGAGCCTTCACGGAAGTTCAGACTGAACCCTTTCTTTAATCCACAGGGTCAGACTGTTCTCATTCTGTTAACCATGACTGGTACAAGTGATAAGCTATGTTAATTATTCTATGTTATTTTCGCCCGTGGTCAGGATTGAACCTGCAACCTCCAGATGATTGTCACTTAGAACTGTATTAACTCAACCCTTATATCCGTTGCGCATTGTGTCTAAATTTCAGACAAATAAAACAAAAAGAAGTTGACGCAAGGGACACTGAAAGAAAAAAAAGAAGCTTAATGTTCTTTGTACTTCCGCCATAGAACCGGAAGTTCCTTGATCCGGATGTGGTTTTACACGTAGCAATTTACCGCCTTAGGTCATTGTGTTTTTTCTTTGTTCAGCTGTAAAAAAAAAAAAAAGAAAAAAAAAGAGAAATAAGACAATGGTGGCGTTATTTGATTTAATTAAGAACACGAAACAATCATTGATATCGTTGCTTTAACAATCCTTATGAACTTTGTTCATGACCTGACGGCTGGGGTGGTAAAATACACCGACTGCACTTCTGCAGTGGGGTAAAATTCTTCCCCTGAGGCGACCTGTTGGTCGTGGGTGGGCGGAATCCTGCTAGTTGAACGGTACATTACATACAAAACTTCAATTTATCATCAACTTAGGCTAGACGGTCGATTAGAGAGGTCCCTCCGATCGATTCACTGTAGAGTTTGGCAATAAATAATACCTAATGATATTGGTTTTGATGGTATGATATTCCGCTAGAAATAATAGAATCCTGTTATCTTTAGTTTAGAAGAAATTAACTTTTTATTTAAAAAAATAGAAAGAGTGTGCTTATTTATGTTATATATATATACCAACCCTCCGCACGAGCAGGATGTAACACAAGGTCAATTTCTTAATCGGAGTTCAACAGGTTTAAATTCAGAGTTTTCCTTCTCCTAGACCGGTTGCCTGATCAAGGTTAAAGAGCCCAGTCTTCCCTGCTATTTACCCATAGCTGGAGGGAGAGTAGGATTCATACCTTTCCCAAGGGTATTGGTGCTAAATGAAATGAAATTACCACGTCCAGGATTTGAACTCGGGGCGACGAGTCCATTTCCCATGACTTTATCCATTGCACCACGCGCATATTTATGTTATACATAGTGATATCCATTTTCCTTGGATAATGGTCCTCTAGGAATAATAAGAGTCTGGTATTTTTGGCTTTGAAGAAAATTAACTTAATAAAAAACATTACGAGTGATACTGTAGCTTTAAAATACCCATTATAAGGCCGCTTTAGCTCATTCGATAGAGCATACGGCTAGGAATCACAAGGCTCCTGTTTCGATACCGGCCCTCGCCAACTCAGCGTATGAGTAGCACAAGGATCTGTGCGTTAAAGTGAGGAGCTGATGGTAGGTGTGGTGCACCACCTCAGTCGCTAAAATAATCTCCTTAACGCAAACATACACACATCATCCACTCCTATATATATCCATATACATATGTATATATATATACATATATATATAAGTTATATATATATATCATTATACACACACACACACACACACACACACACACACACACATATATATATATATATATATATATATATACATATCGTTAATGAAACTTGTGTTTTTTCAATTTTTATAATATTACATATTGTCGTATTTACTTCATGTAATATCGTCAATTTCATAATTTCATAAGCGGAGTTTAACAGGTTTGAATTCAGAGTTTTTCTTCTCCTAGAATAGTTGGCTAACTAAGGCTAAATAGCCCATTCCACCCTACTATTTAACCATAGTAGGGATGTAGTAGTAACCATGGAGGTAAAATAATTGGATGCATACCTTTCCCAAGAGTATTAGCGCTATTTGAAATGCAAACAGCCTTTCACAGAATTTGAAGTCGAGACCATATCCTAAGACAAAAACCATTATACCATGCGCCTTCAACCTATATATCTATTAATAATGTAGATTGTCTGTATTTCTATCTGTAACAAAAATTACGTCATAGCTCTACGTCACAGTTTACGTCAGAATATTCTTATGCTATATACACCCAAAATTTGAGTAAGCAATTTAAAAATTGTTTTTTACTCTTGTCTTTTTTTTTTTTTTTTTTTTACAGTAACAAGAAGTGAACTAAAAAGTTTACAAATAAATAAATACCTACGATTTGTGTAAAATTGATGTGGAAAAATTCAAAATAATTGTTTGATTATTACATGCACGCAACATTTTATTTGAGAGGGACGGGGCTCAGTTTTCATTTCAAATTGTTTTATTTTATTTTTACTCCTTTAATAAATATGAGGATTTGTCTTACTTATGATACAAACCCTCTGACATTGAATTTTTAACTCCCACCCTCTCAGGCAATGACATTCAAAAAATAATTTTTACGACGCCCGGAGGGTGTTTTCTGTTGCTAGTATATATATATATATATATATATATAATTCATTTTTTTGCAATTTTTTTCCTTCTTTTTTCAAAGAAGAGTGAGGAATATAGACTGAGCTATATGACATACTAAATGGAAAAAATATGCGTGTGTGCCCGTTTTCACACACACACACGCACACACACACACACACACACAACACATATATATATATTATATATATATATATATATATATATAGAGAGAGAGAGAGAGAGAGAGAGAGAGAATTAAGGGGAAAAAATTTGATTCATTGTAATAATTTGTTTCAACTGCCTAATCACAGCATCTTCAGACATGAGCAAAGACATGGTTATATCCATGTTCTTGCTCATGTCTGAAGATACAGTGATTACGCAGTGAAATAAATTATTACAATGAAGTAAATTCAAAAGTTCTTTCCTTAATCTATCATAATAATATTATATATATATATTATATATAATATATATATATTTAAAGAAGTTAAAAAAAAACACAGGTTTAAATAAGTTGAGTGGTAAGTTTATTGGCCGACGCTGCAGTGTTTCGATCTATTAATTAGATCATCTTCAGGGCATTTGATAAATTAATAGATCGAAACACTGTAGCGTCGGCCAGTAAACTTACCACTCAACTTATTTAAACCTGTGTTTTTTCAATTTTCTTAATATACTACATACCGTCGGATTCACTTCCATCTCTTAATATATATATATATATATATATATATATAATATAGAGAGAGAGAGAGAGAGAGAGCTAGATAGGTATATATATTATATATATATATATATATATATATATAGAGAAGAGAGAGAGAGAGAGATAGAGAGATAGATAGGTATATATATATATATATATATATATATATATATATAGAGAGAGAGAGAGAGAGAGAGAGAAAGAAAGAAAGAAAGAAAGAAAGAAAGATAGATATGAAAACGGGCACTCACGCACATTTTTTTAGATTTGGTATCGCATATAGCTCAGTCTATATTCCTCACTCTTCTTTGAAAAAAAAAAATGGAAGTACAAAGAAAATTGAAAAAAAAAAAAGAAAAGAAAAAAAAAAAAAGAAAAGAAAAGAAAAGAAGAAAAAAAGAAAAGAAGGATGAAAAGACTGAGTGCCTTCTGCCTCGGCATGTCACAATAGTACCTATTAACACACAAAAAAATCCCTTCCCAGAGTCCGGGGCCACGTGTTGAAACTGATACACTGTGACCAATTACGCCCCAACTGAGTGGACTGCCAGTTTAGAGGAATCTACTAACTGACAGATTCGAAGAGGCATACCAGCCGCCGTCAATTGGAGGATAGGGACGAGGTGGAGGAGGGGTGGTTAGCGCAGGCGTGGAGGAGATAAGAGAAAGAAAAAAATGAAGGGGATGGGGGGAGATGGTTAAAGGAATTGGGTAGATGAGGTGCGTAGGGGGGAGGTCGTAGATATTGGAGGGTAGTGGTGTTGGTGGTGGGGGTGATGAAGGGTGATGGGTCTATTAGTCGTGATGCTGGTAATGATGTGGGTATTGACAGTTGAAGGATGATGATGATGGTGGAGGAGTTGGTGTTGGTGTTGTTGTTGGTGGTGGTGGGGGGCAGTGGTGGCGAAAAGAATGAGGTGAGGGAAGAGGAGGTGAAATAAAGAAAATGGATTCTGAGGAAATTGGATTGAGAAGTTGCTGGAGAGAGAAAGTCTAACCATATAAGAGTGTTGATCTATCTATCTATCTATCTATCTATCTATCTATCTATCTGTATATTCTATCTCTCTATCTCAGTCTGTTTATCGCATCTATCTATCTATCTATCTATCTATATATATATTATATATATATATATATAATATATATATATAATCCCTATATTTATAGACACACACACACACACACACACACACACACCACACACACATATATATATATATATATATATATATATATATATATATATATATAGTTAAGAGAAAGGAAATGAATCCGACGGTATAAGTATAGATAAAAGGATATGAAAACACACAATATGCTGTTAAAGTGAAAACATTTTATATCTATTGTTGAATTTGAAATATGTCTTCTTTTTTCAAAAACTGTTACACTAAGATATACATGATTGTCGCTGACCGAGAAACGCGTGGCGGATGTGCTTATATTTGAAACTACCGCATGACTTTTTTGGAACATCAATGTTTTTCGTTTGAATTCAAATTATTTTTAGCCTCTCTCTCGATGAGTCCGGAATAAAAACAAGCTCTGAAGATGATTTTTATAAATCGAAATATTGTTCAATATTAGCTATGAATATGATATAAAATGTTTTCACTTTAACAGTATATTGTGTGTTTTCATATCATTCTCTCTCTCTCTCATATATATATATATATATATATATATATATATAATATCATAATTAAAGAAAAAATTAAGGGTCTACCATGGTTTTAATCAAATCATTTCAATTTGATGGAAACCATGGTTGACCCTTAATTTTCCTCTATTATTATTATTATTATTATTATTATTATTATTATTATTGTTCTATGTTTTTAATATATTGAGCACTTTTGGATTATTTACTGAGGCCACTGCAATGGAAAAGCAATAGCGTCAATTGGATACTATATGTGTGTGTGTGTGTGTGTGTGTGTGTGTGTGTGCGTGCGTGTGATAATATAAAGAGAGAATTCTGTAGCCGTGTCAGTGCTACTGTATTTATTGCAACACTGACAGCGGAACGCTTTGAGAAAAAGCTAGATAGAAACTGTACAGGTGTACTTTCTTGAAAAAAATCCTGGAAGCAGAGCCCCCCCCCCGCTGTATGGCCACTAATGTAACGCTGCATCACTTGGACTCTAGCGAAACGCTCAAAAAAAAAAAACCTAGATAAGAACTTTACAAGTATGCTGCGTTCTATCTTGAACAAATCTCGGAAGCAGCACCCCACAAGAAAACAGCTGTATGGCCACTTACCTCTTATCACACAAACCATCCGAGCAAGACGGACAAGATGCTGAACACTGCTAGACGAGCAAGGACGAACTCATAAGTGATATTCTTCGGTTAAATCGAACTTAACGGACCTAAATTCCACCATCGTCACCCCACCGAAAGAAAAAAAACCCCAAAAATCAGGGAATTAACCAAATTTAATGAAATTTTCAGTGTTCATATTAATGAATAAAGATATAATGTACCAGTTATTCTATTTAAAAACTTTTACATTTTTTCAGCACAGTTAACTTTGAACCACGTATCTTTGAGGCGTAATACAGATTCTCATAGATACGTGGTTCAAAGTTAACTGACTTGAAAAAATGTAAAAGTTTTTAAATAAAATGACTGGTGCATTATATCTTTTATTTATTAATCTCTCTCTCTCTCTCTCTCTCTCTCTCTCTCTCTCTCTCTCTCTCTCTCTCCATTCATCACTATCGGTCATCGCCCTGGGTAGGTCTTTTGTATGACATTTGGAATCCGCATAGAACTGCTTGATGTAGTTTTTTTGCTGGTCGGCCAACACTTGTGTGTCAATGTGTATATATCCACCGGAGAACATCACTTATGAGTTCGTCCTTGCTTTTCCAGCATGTCATTACTTGGATGGTCAGTGTGGTAAAAAGTACGTAGCCATGCAGCTGCTCTTTTGTGGGATGCTATTTCCGAGATTTGTTCAGGATACCACGCATCATCCTTGTATAGTTCCATCTAGCTTCTTCTACAAACATTTCATTCGAGTCCAAGTGGTGCAGCTATACAGTAGCACTGATACGGAAAGGAATGGATAAAATTGTTGGATTATTTGTGGCATATAAGACGTGCTACAATACACCACTTAAATTTATAGACTAAGCGAGGTCACGTGGTTTAAACCTCAGCCAATCAACAGCCCGAATGCGTGGCTGGTTGACTACTTAATCACTGATACTGAGAGACGTCCATTTGCAATCATTGACGAAGGACTTGCAATACCGAGGAGCACCAAGGAACAACCGAGGGGTTCTTCACCATGGATTTCCGTTGGACAAGTGCTCTTGCTTGAAGCCTAAAGGATGTCCCATAAAATCGTAACAAAATAAGAAAGTATAGACAAAGTGGTTGAAAGACGGAATGTACCCATGGATGTTACAGATGGTGATGGAGATCTCTTGGGAGGACCACGAGGTCACCGAAAAGCTATACGGAAGCCTCCCAAATGTATCAGCAAAGGTTAAAGACACTTGAGACCCGCTGGACACTGTATATGCCACCAGGAGAAAGAGGCTCCCAAATTAATGTTGTGGCAACAAACTCAAGGGAAAGACAGCAAAGAAAAGCAACAGATCAGTTACAACGAATACTTAGAAAAAAAAATAGAAAAAAAAGAAGAGTAAAGAAAAAAAGGAGAGCTGTATTGATTGGTGAAAGAAGAAGAGCAATGATGCTTGGAAGTGAAACCTGGAAAAGATCTGTCAACTTTGCTCGGACTGGTGTTCGGCCAGGATAGATAGCTTGAAAATCAGCAGGACATGATAATCAACATAGCAGAAAGCTTAGTTTAACCAGAATTTTACTCTGCTGGGTGTACCACATAACCTATCTACATGTTGAAATTAAAGAGATTGTTTATGCTACAACTCATGCAAAAGGACACAGTCACCATATGGCATTGTGTATGTGTGTGTGTGTGTGTGTGTGTGTGTGTGTGTGTGTCTGTATTTGAGCGTGTCTTTGTGTGTGTTTGTATGTATGTGTGTGTGTGTGTGTGTTTGTATGTTTGTGCGTGTATGTTGATATGTTCTTGTATGTATATGTGTTTGTGTGCATTTATATGCATTTGTATGCACAGGTGTGTGCGTTTGGATGTGTTTCTGTATGTATAGCTGTACAACTTGATGTGTGTTTGTTTATGTGAGCGTGTGTGTGTATTTGTGTGTGAGTGCATGTATATATATATTTTGTGTGCTAGTGTATGTGTGTTTGTATGTGTTTGTACGTGTGTTTGGGAGTGTCTTTGCAATTCTTGCTACCAGTGTAAATACTTAATTACTACTGAATAGCGAGTTCGATCCTCGCTGGATAGCCAATATTTGTGATCTTGTAACACACCCTACCCGTGGCGAACTGGTCGGGTAAATACCTAGCACTGTAAATACTTCTATATAAAACCTCCCCCCATATATATATATATATATATATATATATATATATATATGTGTGTGTGTGTGTGTATCGGAGTGGCCTAATGTCGGTATTAGCCAGACAGCAAGGGAGTCTAACCCCTTTTCTCTAACGCTAGACCAAGGAGACAGTTTTTGGCGTTTGAGGTGGAGCGCCACACCTAACATCAGATCCCTGTGCTACTCATACGCTGAGTTGGCGAGGGCCGGCATCGAACGAGGAACCTTGTGGTTCCGACTTCGGACGCTCTACCGACTGAACCTGAGATAGACATTACCTACCTAGGTTTCACCAAAAGGATATTCTATAAAAATAATATATATATATGTGTATATGTGTGTGTGTGTGTGTGTGTGTGTGTGCGCTGCATTCATTCATTCAGACATATTTGGTTAAATAGTGCAGATATCTTTTGACTAGATATTTTGGTTTCGGTCCTTTCAAGTCCCCGAATGGATTCGACAATATCCGGCCTGAATTGACTACTAAATAAAATATACACATCCCCCGATGATGACCGATGAAGGGACCGAAAACACTTGGGAACAAATTAGTTATGTCAAATTTATTACCCAATTCCGTCCGGATATTGTATCATCAATTCGGTGACCTGAAAGGATTGAAACCAGAATATGTAGAAAAAAATTTCTGAATATATATATATATATATATATATATATATATATATATATATTGGTAAATAGATTAGAATTCAGTGTCGATAATTGGACAACACTTCGGTCACCCCAACGACTCAAAAATGATTGAAGTATTATCCTCTCATACTCTCTCTCTCTCTCTCTCTCTCTCTCTCTCTCTCTTCTCTCTCTCTCTCTCTCTCTCTCTCTCTCTTATTCAACCTGTAGTTAGGAACCTGTAGCTCTAAGGCCGTATTCAGCCTTCTAAACAATCAAGTACAGTTTTTCACAGCCTTGTTGAAAACAATTGAAATTTCATATTTCCTACCTTAGATCTTGATAATTTAGTATGGGTTGATTTATTTGTTTAACGGTATATCAACTCCTTATGGGTTATATAAACCCTTCTTCAGGACCATATGGTAAAAAGAAGAGAAAATTTTTTTTGATCCATCACCTTTTGAACAACAAAAAAATATTTTTCTCTTCTTTTTATCATATTGTTCTGAAGGAGGTTTTATATAAACCGAAATGTTTGAACGCCGACATCTTATTATAATGGAGATTGTGTGTTTTTCTGTCTGTAACCGAAACTATATTCCTACTCAAGTCACAATTCCCTTAGTTATTGACATCACATTCTCCATGATTTTATTTTTATCTAATCTAAACCTCAATTATTAATAAAATTGTCTTACATTATTAATACTGTTAACTATGTCTACATACTGACAACATGCAATTATATTTATATATACAACAAAATAGCGGTTTACAGTGTGAACGGGAGGCTAACTTGCATATGAATATTAAAAAATCGAATTTAATAAATATGTGCTTAGTATTATTGATTTCTAATTGTTTGGTTTTATTTTAATGAATATAAGCAAACATCTCTTCAATGAATCTTAAATGAAATCCATTAACAAGAAAAAATAACTGTCATTTTATTCTTTACTTGCTCTTATAACTAAATACTTAAATTAGAAAAAATAACAATGAAAGACGAGAGTGATGGAAGAGTAAGTTTCAGTTGTTCCATTTTTTATTATACTCCCTCTGTTTCAAATCTTTTTATCTGTATTCTTATTTAGTTCCGTTAGACTTTCTAATTTAATACACTATTTTATTACATTAAAACTTAAATACTTGCACCCGGAGGGTGCATATATTTGCTAGTCATTATAATGAAATCATCTTTTTGGAACATTTTGTTTTTCCTATTTCTATATATGGTCATATCCATATTTACCTCACCCCCAGCCCCAAATTATTGTATCCATAATTTCAATGTTCCTTGTATTTTAAAAATGTGCACTTTTATTTGCCTATAATCATTTGTTTAAACACAGTTATCAAGGATTCCTATCTAATACAAATACTTTCCATACAATTTTATAGTTTCAAGTATTCATATCTAATAATGATAATTTATACCCAATTATATGGTTTAAAGTAATTTGTTTAATATTATTTAATAATTATCATTTGTTTGCACACAGTTCTATTGTTTAAAGTATTTCGAGTAAGAGTCACCCCCCCCCCCGGAGTTGTAGCTAACGTACTGGACTTGTACATCGTTGTGAGTGAGTTCGAACTTCAGTCGCGCTTTTACGTTCACTTTTAGACTAATACCCTTGGGAAAGGTACGAACCCTTTCATACCCCAATATCACTTGATTAGTACCACTTATGTTTTACAATGATGGCTTTGGCATTAAATAACCCACAAAGGTCGATATGCCATTATTGGATAACGAACCGAACCGGATGTTGTTGCCTGGATTCGAACACCGGAAAAAATGCTCAACCAAAGATCAGTTTTAATTGCTGGCCAATGTACTAATTCCAGAAATATGTGCCACTCAGTGAGGATCGAACTCACTAGTCAGCAGCAATGGATTTTCAATGCTAGGGC
>CM042147.1:125670086-125684114 GCA_023376005.1 Doryteuthis pealeii | reverse complement strand
AAAGAAGAGATCCACACCACAGGTTCGACAACACACACACACACATAGCACATGCACACATGCACCCACATACACACTCACATTCACCACACACATACAAGCGAGCCAAATACAGAAATTAAGTCAGGCTCATTAATACAGCCGTCAATTCGAATTTTACTTGGTGCTCTTCTATTATGTCCCCTGTGCCAAACTTTCTCCTATTTTTGTAAATAACCACACGCATACATGCGCAACAAGCAAGTCATGGTTTGTGAACTCTCATTAAATTCGATTTTTAAATGGTGCTCTTCTACGTTGTCCATGTGCCAAACTAGGCTAAATTTCATGAATAAGCGCGCGCCACACACTCACACAACCACACACACACACGCGCGCGCGAAACCACAGACTAAATTTTCAGTGAGTTTCATTGACACACCGTGATTCGATTTTATGATGCTTCTTAAATGATGCTCGCTAATCCCTGAGCCAAACTTAATTTCGCCCCCCCCCACAAACAATTAAAACTCAACACATAATTAAGCCATAAACTGAATTTCAAGTGGGTCTAATTTTACACTGTGAGTTCGATGTTTTATTTGACACCCCTATGGTGCAAAACACACACACACACACACACACACACACACCACACGCACAACACACACACACACACACGTGTCATAGACTGAATTCCTTTATGGTGTCCTTGAGCCAGACTAGTTCGTAAATATCCACCAACGCACATGCAAGCGAATCATAGTTTTGTGACTGTCATTAAATACACTAGGAGATTGATTTTTTAATTGATGCTCCACTGTGTTGTCCCTGTGCCAGACTAAGCTTAATTTCCTAAATAATCATGATTCACATGTAATGCAGATGGGCACACCACACACACACACACACACACCACAACACACACAACACACACAAATAGTATGAAAAAAAGCAAAAAAACAAAGCAAAAAAACCCCAACAAACTAATTAAACTAATTTTCATATAATTATAGATAACACGCCTATATATATATATATAATATTTTCTATATATATATATATATATATATTCGACAGGAAAGAGAGCCAGAAAAGAAGAGAGAAAGTCAACAAGCCCCAGAAAGCATCACAGTTTTGTGTGCATTCAGTGCACCAAAGACGCGTCATTCAAGAATTTGGCCTGAGCGGTTCACTTGCGCAGATGCAGTTAAAAAATTTTAATCTTTAATTTTGGACACACTACTGCCATCGTCTTTGGCGGACGGAAAGGATCCAATAATAACAGATATATAAGATACTAAATATATATAGTTGCACGTATGTAGGTGTATTTGCTGATATGATGGAATATATGAGATGGTATCATATAAGAACTTGATAGAGCGTTTATATTATGTTACCAAGGTTGTATGGACATAAGTTCAACATAGACATACACACATGTACACGTATAAGCGTGCGATAGACAGATCGATTTTTACTTGGTGCTCCTTTATAAGTGTCCTTGTACCAGATTATGCTTATTGTTCGTAAAAATCAAACATACATACACACCATGCACATACCTATGCGACACACAAACGTAAACCCATGTGTTACAAACATTTTTATCTGTTTTGATATTTATATATGAAATCTAATTAATTACTGGGGATAGTACCCGTAAATTTTTTATTTCAGTTTATTTTTATTCTAAATATTCTATCCTGGTATTCTTCCACTTAAATTCATTGCCAAATGTTTTAATCGTATTTATTGCGTTTATGTTTACGATTTAGTTAAAAACGAGTAAAAGTCTGAATGAAAGCAATAACAAAAATCTCTAAATGTTACATAATTATTAGATTCCTAATACTTATGTACAGTAGTGTAGAAACCAAAATGGCTGTTATAAGTTCAGCCGGCGGCCTTGAAGGATTGAATGACAAGGCTTGACCTCAGTCCTGATCCTCCTTCCGCTGGATACCGTGAGAATCGGTGGAGAAGACCCTCTTCCGGTTTAGATAGAGAGAGTTTTAGTTAGATCGGCCAAAACTACGAACGGTGGTAAGTCGTGTTATGCATGCTGCCGACTCAATCTGCGCAGGTAGTCACTGGTGGTGACTTCATAATAAATATGATCTAAGTGTAAAATCGAAGTCTTGTGTTAGTTTATCTAAAACTACCATGACCAGACACAGGGCTTCTGATAAAGAGAAATCCAAATGGAAGACCAGACACGAAGTCCCCAAGACGAAGTCCAGACGCCATGAAGAAGGAGATCGCTAGAAGAATAGAAGTAAGAAGTAAGGGAAAGAGAGTATACAACATAAAAAAAGAGCCCTGTCGGATGGAGCTTATATATTAACACTAACTCTGCAAAGGAGTTTGACCCCCCCCTCCCAATGGGGCCACCTGTTGGCCGTGGGTGGCGACCCGTGATACGTAAGGACAGAATCCTGGTGGGTGAGCAGTCAGTGACATGCAACACACCACTTTGACCATTACTTAGGCTAGACGGGCGGTCGGAAGAGGCCCCCTCCGATCAATCGGCTGGTCATGTCAAACCTAACACTTATATGATTGTCCGACCCTATTGTCCTTACGACAAGCCCCAACCCTTTGTATGATATTATTGGCTAGAAGGCGGTGACTGAGGGTCTTCATGTCCTGGATATAACTTTAAAACTCTATCAGATAAATCCTCCACATCATGAAAAAAATAGACTTTCCAAATATTTATGACCAGTTAATTATTCTCGTTTATATCCAATACATTGTCTTTAATTTAGGTCCAACTTAATTAATTTGACTCGTTTAAAAATTAGTAATTTTTCCGAGGAGAATGTAAAATAAAATCGAAATAATTTTTCCTTTTAAAGCGAAATATTTTAGGACCCAATGTCTATTGTCGATCCGAACTTGTTTTTAAGTTGGTTGGTTGTTGGTTAGATTTTACGGCATGTCAACCCTTATTGGGTCATTCTATGCCGAAGACATTTTGTTTTATTCATAATAAATGGATATTCAATTTTTTCTTTAAACTCAATTTTTAAAAACACATTTTTAGAACATATTGTTGAATTTAACCCATAGATGGGACCCTAACAGGTACTACCACTCGGGGTCAGAGTGAACAGGGAAGTAATGGTGATCAAGGGGTACTCCACATTCCACGAGCTCCAGAACTGAAACTTCATTATCAGATAGAGTTTAGTTTCCAAAATAGGAATGCCGACAGGAACCACACATTTTTTTTGTAGCGCATGAGCTTCGGTTTGTTCGTGGCATCCTACGTTAAAAAGATCATGTGTCGATCTCGTCCTGGTAGTAAGTTAGGAAAATACCTGGATATAGTTAGCAAGCTATTTTTGCAGATCCATTACTATCAAATAGCGAGTTCGATCCTCACTGGATGTCCCATACTTGTTATGAACAACCAATGTTAGTAAGAGGTCACTGAAGAAGCCCTGTACAAAGAAGAGAATTTTGACCTGATTCACACCTTGAAGCTGTGGAGACGAGGTTGCTGTTTTCTGAAGGGACCATTTTCTCACTTCTTTGCCTGTTTTGTTTCGTCTTCGTGTTTTGCCAACAGGTTTGCCGAGGACAGGGTCTAAGGCCGGTTTCCTTGTCGGAGCAGGTTTTTTTAATTTACTAATCATTATGAAATGACTAATTAAACAGGAAACAGGAAATTGGGAAAAAAAGAAAGAGGGGGGGGTAGAAGGTATAATATCGAACAGAGAAAAAGATATTAGTAGAGACATTGGTATAGAGAGAGAGAGAGAGAGAGAGAGAGAGAGAAGAGAGAGAGAGAGAGAGGAGAAGGGAGAGAGGGGGAGTAGATATGGAAGGAAATAGAAAGAAAGAGTGAAAGGAGAGAGAGAGAGAGAGAGAGAGAGAGAGGAAAATAAAGAAATGAAGAGAGATATAGAAACAGAAGGAGAAAGGTAGGAAATAGATTTATAAATAAATAGAAAGAAGAAGAAGAAGAAGAAGAAGAAGAGGAGGAGGAGGAGGAGGAGGAGGAGAGAGAAGAGAGAGAGAGAGAGAGAGAGAGAGAGAGAGAGAGAGGGGGGGGTGAAGAAGGAAATTCAAGAGAGTGGGATTGGAAAAGATCCAGTAAGAAATACGAAGCTTAGAGAAAGAGGGATGGGGACTGATTAAGAACACCACTCCACTCATACACTATATATATATATATATATATATATATATATATATATATACTTTCTCTGTGTGCATTTTCACACCCACGATAACATGAACACGGGAAACATGATGTTGAGTTAATGTACAAAGTGTTCATCAATAAACAGGCATGAACTGATAAATTAAGAACAAATCTAGAAAACAAAAACAAACACATATTTCGTAACAACACACACAAACACGCATCCACATACACACACACACACACACACACATATATATATATATATATATGTAGGATGTGCGTAGTGTAATAGTTAAAGTCATGGGAAATGGACTCGTCGCTTCGAGTTCAAATCCTGGACGTGGTAATTGCATTTCACTTAGCGCTAATAACCTTGGGAAAGGTATGAATCCTACTCTCCCTCCAGCTATGGGCAAATAGTAGGGCAAACTGGGCTCTTTAACCTTGGTTAGGCAACCGGTTTAGGAGAAGGAAAACTCTGAATTCAAACCTGTTGGACTCCGCTTAAGAAATTGACCTTGTGTCGCATCCTGCTCGTGCGGAGGGGTTGGTATATATACATATATATATATATATATATTGATCATTCTTTTATGAGCCTGTGCAGGAAGACATTCATCTGTAAAAAATGCTTCTTTACGCTCACTGTTTAATATTCATAGCTTTGATTTTGTTTCCAATTCAAATTGTTTAAAGTTCATATCAATTCTTTTCTTTTCACTTTTAGCGTGTGATATTTTTTCAATCATATTTCGCAACCACAAACACATACACACATACACACACATATGTGTATGTGTATGTGTGTGTGTGTGTGTGTGTGTGTATCTGTGTCTCTGTATGTGTATGTCTGTGCGTGCGTGCGTGGTGTGTGTGTGGTGTGTGTGTGTGTGTGTGTGTGTGGGTTGTGTGTGTTGTTACAAAATATGTCTGGAAAAAATATGAAATAGGACATTTAACGCTATTCTATTATTATGTAAATTCAATTTCATCCAATTATTCCATTTCCGATGAGAATAACTGATACACCCGCGCGCCTCCAGTGCGTCTATCCACTGATCTGTAGGCTCCATAGACTGCTAGTTAATGGTACAGATATTTTGAGAAAATAGACTCGATAGTCTATTCACATTTTTCATAGTTCATAACTTTGTGGGTCTGTTCAATATTTCGTTAAACAATAGTCATAGGATCTGGTGCCGATATGAGAGGCGTCAGCACTGAAGAAGTAAAGCGAACTTGCTTGACATTAGACAAGCGGAATTTACATAATTAATGAATCTTTCGCTATTCTGACTCGACAAAGAAACTAAATCAACATAAAAGTAACTCATATTTTCATTCGATAGATAGAGTCGGACAACCAGCTAAAGCGTGCAAACTTTGGATTTCTGCCATTTCATCTGTCTAGCCACAAGCAAAGATCTAAGAAGCTGCATCTGCAAACCAACCAGAACTAAAGCCATAAAGCTACAGGGGTTTTGGTCCTGCCCCTACAAAAAATACGAGCTCGGCGCCATTTCGTTGCAGAAGCGTTGAACCTCATAGTCGTTGCAAATTCCCTACACAATTTACGGACGTTTTTGACACTCATGCACGACTCGCCTTACACTTCCGTTAATTGGCGATAAATCGGTTTAATTCCTTTTATGTTCAAAAACCGATTAACTGTGCAAACTCTACATTTGGCAGCTCCATCAGAACTAGACTGGGCATTTAGTTTTTAGTTTAATTTTTGCTCATTTCGTTTAGGACAAAAACTTTTGTTGACTACTTGCTTGATAAACGAAACAGGTCTCTGCAAACCTTGAAGAAAATACAGATCGTGTTGAATTATAATAATGTTAAGTTTTCTCTCATGCTGCATTTAAAATAAAGATCAGGAGGTACTCAAGCTCCTCCCATTTCTGCCCAACTTCTTTTTTGGCACCTTTTTAAACAGAATATGTCCAGTTCAAAAATAAAATTTTACCGGCACTTGTGTATTCTTCTCTTTATGCCTTGTCGTATATTTCTTATTTCAAATGCTTTGTTTGTTCAAAATGGATTATGAACATAGAAACTTATAGGATAAAATTCTATATTTTATATCCAAATAAGTAAAAACATTATTTTATATCCAAATAAAGAAAAACATTATTTTATATCCAAATAAGTAAAACCATTATTCTATATATAGGCTAAAAGTTGTGAAAACAAGGATATTTGGTACATTTTAGTTGAGAATCTTCAATGCTATTTCTTCTAACAATGGTGCATGTAAGAGATCTAGTATTTGGTAGCTGTATGTTACATAATCTATGCATAGATTATTGTCAACCCCCTGTATTCCTGAAGGGATGGATCCTTTTCATATCACGGGCGGGACTTTCCATGGAATATTACAGAATGGTATGCAGAAGGACAATAAACATAATGGTGTTGCCAATAGCATCGCGAACAGTTTCCCTGCACCCGAGCATTTTGGAGACCTTACTTTGGGGATTACTCTCGTACACGCTATCGCGAAAAAGAGTTTCAAGAATGTTTCTTGCAATAGCACAATCATCTTATAAAGTGCATAGCTTCATAAGGGGAATAATTTGAATGTGGTTATAACAACTTCAGATGATGCCTGGAAGAAAATACTCTGTCGTAATAAATTTCCGGGAAAAAAAAGGTTACTGATTTCTAAGTGTAGACGTATGAACAAATGTCTTTTGTGTCATTTACCACGTAATTGACTTCAATGTGTATTTCCCCAAATTTATTTCCTAAGTATTTTGGATTATTCAAATCATAAAAATCTAGAAATAAATTTTTAGAATACTCATGCATTAAATAATAATTAAATGTCAAAACAAGAAATATCCAGCCCAGCACGTAATTGACTTCAATGTGTATTTTCCCGGATTTAAAAACATGCTCTGATGATGATGTTTTATAAATCGAAAATATTGTCAATATTAGCAATGAAAATGATATAAAAATATATTCATTTTAATAACATTGTGTGTTTTCATACCCTTTTATCTATACATATACCATCGGATTCATTTCCTTACTCTTAACTTTATATATATATATATATATATATATATATATATATATATATATATATATATATATGTATATATATATATATACTCAAATGCCTTAAAAGAAATAAAGAATTCATCATTCACATATGATGAGCTGGGAGAGTTAGACACTTTGTCTAAGCTCCCTGAAATAGACTATAATGCAAAATCTCTAAGTCTTTTGTTATTTCTTTACTTATAAATTTGCTCTGTAGCTCTAACAATAAGAGCACACATTGAGCTCTCAAACTGCGACAGGTTGTTTAAAAAAAACTCCGATGTCGTAAGGAAGATTTATTCTCTGGACTTTTGGAATATATATATATATATATATATATATATATATATATATATATATATATATATAAAATGTTGTTCTGGTTCCCAACGTGAGAAAATTCAATATTTTTATAAAAAAGAAGGTCCGCAAAATGTATTATGTTCTCAGAAAATTATAATTATAATTATAATAGAAAAGTTGCAGAAACACACACGACCTATCAAATATCGGACATATTCTGCCAAAATAATAATTCAATGCCTGAAGAAGACAACAGATCAGAAACACGTGTCGCATATGTAAGATAAAAATGATTTTAAAAATTTCTCTGAGAACATAATACATTTTGCGGACCTTCTTTTTTATAATATATATATATATATATATATATATATATATATGTAAATAAATGGAAATTAATCCGACAGAATGAATTTAACATTTTGAAAAAACAATTAGTAATTATTATCTGCTGACAGAATCTGTTTCGACGCCTTAGTAGAAGGGTCATCATCAACCTCTCTTTCATATATTTTTGCTCGTTGATGATGACCCTTCTACTAAGGCGTCGAAACAGATTCTGTCAGCAGATAATCATATATATATATATATATAAAGTAATCTGCAGACGCGCGTTTCGGGGTTTCACCCCTCATCAGTACAGCTAGACTTATTTTTCAGCAGCTACCTCTGGTCGGGATCGAGACCCGAACGAACTTTCGCTCGTCAAGTATATATATATATAATATATATATATATACATATATATATATATATATATATATATATATATTATTATATATATATATATATATATATATATTCAAACAAATTTTGTTGAAAGTAACAGAATCAGTAATGATTTGGAAGTGTGCCTATGTGTATAAGTGGGCGCATGTATATATGCATAAAAGACCAATAAGACATACACATATTTACAAATGAACAAACCCACAAGCCTATGCACATTGATACGCAAGTCAACATTCCAACGTAAATAAGATGACTATATTATTCGGCTTCTCAAAAAGTCTTTATTCTGTGTGATAAATGCGAAAACACGAAACCCACAGGATCGCAGTCAAAAACATCCATTATAATTAATAGTAATTATATATGTATACACAAAATAATACATATTTATTCGTTATTATTATATGTTAAGAGCCGGGTTAGCTCAGTCGGTAGAGCGTTCGACTAGAAACTACATGGTTTCTAGTTCGATTCCGGTCCACGCCAACTGGAGAATTGCAATGGTGACTGTTTTGTTTTTAAGAAATAAGAACTTCTATGACAAAAATATGAATTGGGCCGGGTTTGCTCAGTCGGTAGAGCGTTCGGCTAGTTCGATACCGGTCCTCGCCAACTCAGCGTATGAGTAGCACAGGGATCTGTGCGGTAAAGTAAGGGGCTGATGGTAGGTGTGGCGCTCCACCTCAGATGCCAAAAAATAACCTCCTTGGTCTAGCACTAGTGAAAAGGGGATAGACTCCCTCGCTGATTGGCTGATACCGACTTTAGGCCGCCCCGACGACTTGTTATATGTTAGCTCTATCACAGATATTGAGCACTCTCCTAATAATTTCGCAAATATTAGCTCACCACTAACTCACCAAATGAGAAGTGATAGATATACAGTATTGGAATTTACACACACACACACCACACACACACCATATATATATATATATATATATATATATATATATATATATATTTGAAGAGAGAGTGAGAGGGGAGGCGATGGAAGGAGGAAGGGAGATTTTGTCGTCTTTCAATAATTTTATGCTCGGTCCGCCTCGACACAGTACCCGCGCCAAGTAACATGGCTGCTCTATCCATTGTGACAGCCAGTGAAACTCAACACTGTTTCTTGCTGACTGAAGAGTGAACGGCAAATATGGAGTTTGGGGTAAACAAGACGGAAAAAAAAGAAAAACTAAAGAATACACGAGTGAAGGAAACAAAAGAAGGAAATCAGAAAAGAGATAAGAAAAGAAGAAATAAGAAAAGAAATAAGAAAAGAAAATCAGTTTAGAAGAGAAAGAGAAATCAAAACTGAAAAAAAGAAAAAAAAAAAAAAAAAGAAAAGAAAAGAAAAAGAAAAAAAAAAACGAATAAAAAGGAAAGAAAGAAAGAAGAAAAACAGGAATAAGGGATTTTTGTGTTAAAATATATATTTTTTTTATTAAAAAAATCTGTTTTTTAAATTCTTTCTTTTTCCTCATAATTTACAACTTTATTCTTGACACATTTTATGTCAATTTATTTTCCGTTTTCTCCTCTTTCTTTCTTTCTTTCTTTCTTTCTTTCTTTCTTTCTATCTTTCTTTCTTTGTACGTTGTTCTTTCTTTTTTTAAAATATTTTTCCTTCATTCTTACTTCATTTATTCCTCTTCTTTCTGTCTTTTTTTCCATCCTTTTTTTCTTTCTTTTCTTCTTTCCTCGTTATTTTATTTTCTTCTTTCTTTCTTTCTGTTTTTGCATATTTTAGTTTTTCTTTCTTTCTTTCTTTCTTTCTTTTCTTTCTTTCTTTCTTTATTTTTTTTTTTTCTTTCTTTCTTTCTTTCTTTCTTCTTTCTTCTTTTTCTTTCTTTCTATTCTTTCGTAGTCATTTTTTTCTTACCTCCTCCTTTCTTTCCTCCCCCTTTCTTTCTTCTTTCTTTCTTTCTTTCTTTATTTATTTATTTATTTGCACTTTTTAAAAATTTCGTCACACTGTTCTTTGCACCTTTTTTTCCTTTCTTCTTCTTCTTCTTCTTCTTCTCTTCTTCTTCTTCTTCTTCTTCTTCTTCTTCTTCTTCTTCTTCTTCTTCTTCTTCTCAGACTAGCAGGCCCGTTTGTGTGGTCTTTTTTTCCAAAGGCTTATCTTACCGTTCGACGTGTTTGCAATACGCGACCTACGACCATTTTTTCTGCTGCACCGCCACACACGGTCTCTTTCTCTCTCTTCTCTACGACTCGTTCAACGCACGCAGTGACACGGACGTTGACTCCTCCCCCGAACCAGCCACAACCTCCCACATGCGGTTACCATTCACGCTTGGTCACGTCTACGCACACCACATCGCATTTCATTGTCATCAAACGAACAACAAGTTCCCCGTTGCCTTCTGAATTTTTGGTTCCTCTCCACAGAGTCAGTCTCTCCGATTTTTCTCGTCAACACTCTGGTTCATTCTCGTTTGCACACTGTTTTCTCCCCTTTCACCCTACCTAGAATTCTGTCAAATACATATGGAGAATTTAATAGGGACTTTGGCTAATAAATCACAGTCTCCTATATACTGCTAAAATTCATCTCATAAAGGGTACGGCAGATATGGTTGGCAACCTTCCGTCTATTTTAGATGATGGCGTAGTTTTTCTCTCTCTCTCTCTCTCACTTACAGCTACGTGAGTGGCTGAACAGACCTATCTTCGAGTGGCAGTCTCTGGTGCAGTGGCTGCAAACAAAAGGTGATGCTTTCTGTAGGTGGTGGGGGTGCTGCTGTTTCTCCTTTCTTTTAGCCCTCTTTTCTGTGGCAGCTTTTTTCCTCTCTTTTTCACTTCTTTTTGTTCCTTGTTTGACGAGAAACACGGCAGATATACCTCTCACATTTTAAATTGGCGCTTGTGTGGTGCAATAGTAGCCCCTTCTAGATAAATATAGTAAGACATTATCTGATTTTTAAGTGTAGACGTATGAACAAATGTCTTTTGTGTCATTTACCACGTAATTGACTTTAATATGTATTTTCCCAATAATCCTAAGTATTTTGGATTACCAAAATACTTAGGATTATTATTAATCTTGACAAATCGTTACCGTCTTTTGAGGAAAATTCAATGTTTAAAAATTAGAGTTTGGAATGACATTTCGGTGATAAGTGAAAGATTTATCGCCGTCAAAAGATTCTATACCGTTGGAAAAAGAAACATGCTTGTGTGTTTCTTAGTTAGAAACACATTAATGTGTCTGCGAGATTTCAAATCAGAATGACATCTCTTTTCTGAGTTATAAGTCGACACGTACATACCAAACTTCCTTTTATATATATAGATATATACATATGATAAGTCATCCACAGACACCGTGTTTTTGGTGTTTCACGCCTCTTCAGTGTGGCTAGACACAACAATTACCTATGGCCATGATTGAAATCTTTTTCAATTGAACCATTTTCTTTGATCAAAAAGAAACAAATAAGGATTATAATTCTTTTTAAATATTCACTTGTAGAGACAAAATGAAGATCAAATGTACTGATTTTGATAAATGAGAGCGATAAAAAATCGCTTCCTTTTTGTTTTTCTCTTAAATGGAATTCAAGATTTGTTGTTTTTCAGTGGAAAAGAATAGACAAATTTTTAATTTTAATTCAAGATCATAAAAATCTAGAAATAAATCTTAAAAATCCTCATGCATTAAATAATGGTAGCCTGGCCTATTTTTTCTCTTTCCGTATGGATATTGTTTGCTCAACATAAAAATCGGCGTAGTGGACTTAAGACGGGATTCATAATTTCGATATTTTATCTTTTAGAGATGTTTTGGTATAGCATCATTGATCACTTTTTGATACAAACTTTCTTATATTATATCTAAATTTATTACACACATGCACACACACACACACACACACACACACACATATATATATATATATACATATAGTTAAATGAGAAATGGACTCGTCGCTCCGAGTTCAAATCCTGGACGTGGTAATTGCATTTCACTTAGCGCTAATAACCTTGGGAAAGGTATGGATCCTACTCTCCCTCCAACTATGGATGAATAGTAGGGTAGACCGGGCTCTTTAATCTTGGTTAGGCAACTGGTCTAGGAGAAGGAAAACTCTGAATTCAAACCTGTTGAACTCCGCTTATAAATTGACCTTGTGTCACATCCTGCTCGTGCGGAGGGGTTGGTAAATATATATATATATATATATATATATATATATATATATATAGTTAATTGTGACTAGGTGAGCAATTCTTGCTTCTACATATTGTACGAAAATACCTGCTAGTAGAAGAAAGTTGTGTAAATAGACCGGCCATTTTTGTGTGTGTATATAGCAGGCAAGTTTATTAAAAATAAAAAGGATCACTGAGGCCAGAGACTGTAACTAGTAAATGGATGACATTTTTTTTTAAAGATTGATCTCCCCTTCTTACTCGTCCCACTTCTCTAGTCCTCTTCAATGTGTTGGACTATCACATAGATTTAGTTCTTTCTTTCAATATAAATCTTTCTTTATATATAAAGTAAGTCGTCGGGGCGGCCTAAAGTCGGTATCAGCCAATCAGCGGGGGAGTCTATCCCCTTTTCACTATCGCTAGACCAAGGAGATTGTTTTTAGTGTCTGGGGTGGAGCGCCACACCTACCATCGTAACTGATTATATCTGAAAAGAAAATGGTGGGGTATTAACTAATATATCAGTCTATCTATATATTGCTTAATTTCCCGGAAGTTATGAACTTTTGCTTAGCAAATTATTGTGTCCCAGAAAAAACAGGACCCACAATTTTTGTAATAAAACTATTAATTTTCCCATTAAACAAATAAATTAGGGTTTAGGGTTAGGGTTGGGGTTTAGGGTTAGTTTAATCGGAAGATAAATAAATAATTTGTGTTCTGTTTTTTTCTGGGTCAGCCTCAAAATTATTAATTTAATTTTAGGTTTCAATTAACCACATTCTGTTCGTATATGAATATATCTATGTATATATACATACAGACATATATTTCTATATGGCTATCTCTCCTCCCCCTCCTTGTCTGGTGGGAGTCACAAAGATAGTTAATTTATAACATGTGTCTGTTTGCCGGTATGTGTTAGTAAGTAAGTAAAGTCGTCGGGCGGCTTAAAGTCGGTATCAGCCAATCAGTGAGGGAGTCTATCCCCTTTTCACTAGCGCTAGACCAAGGAGATTGTTTTTTTGGCATCTGGGTGGAGCGCCACACATACCATCAGCTCCTTACTTTACCGCAAAGATCCCTGTGCTACTCATACGCTGAGTTGGCGAGGACCGGAATCGAACTAGAAACTAGCCGAACGCTCTACCGACTGAGCTAACCCATATATATATATATATATATATATATATATATATATATATATATATATATATATATATATATATATATATATATATATATAGAAGTGGTCAAACAATGTGTTTGAAATGGCGAAGACCGACAATTTTTGGGAGATTATGTGCTTAATTAAAGTCATACCTAATTTGTTAATTAATTAATTATAATTCAATGAATTAGGCGTGCATATCGGTTTCAAATCGAGAAAAAGTCGATCCAGCTATTGTAGTAGTTAGAATGTCCGCCTGTCAACCTGACAGGTAGGGTTCGAATCGTGCACAAAGCACTGCCCTGTCTATAGCTCTGCTGATGAGGCCTAATGGACTGAAATGTACTTACAGAGATCGACTTTTTCTCGATTTGTTTACGCTTTACATTTAAAACCGATATGCACGCCTAATTCATTTAATTATAATTAATTAACAAATTAGGTATGACTTTAATATAGCACATAATCTCCC
>CM042147.1:125650086-125667586 GCA_023376005.1 Doryteuthis pealeii | reverse complement strand
AAATTAAATATTGCTGTGTATTTAATCTAATTTATTGATTATACATTGAGCTCTCTTCAGGGATATAAAAATCCCTGTTTAAATATATGTTTGCACCTACAGGAGCATACAGTATGGTTATACAGTGAGATTTTGAGATCCCAGTGGAATCATCCCTTACTACCAGTCATTTGGATACCTATATATATATATATATATATATATATATATATATATATATATATATATAATTCACTTCAGAGGACGAGAGTATTTACGTGCTAGTGTACATTGGAAAAACGTGGAAGCAGCATGATGGATGTAAAGCAAGGCAAATGAGTCCAAAGGCGGGTCAACGGCACGCTTCACCAGGTTGATGAAAAGCATACGTAACGGCCCGGACCAAACAGCTCAGTCAAGAAACTACTCCTGCTCATCTCTAAGAGTGACGGCTATTGGTAAGATAGAAAAACAGCTATGGAAAGATTAACCTGACTCGAAACCAAACCAAACCAAACGCCTAAATCGCATTACCCTTCACGCTGATCAACAAGGGGAGCCTTCTGCTGAGGTTATAATTATGACATTGATAATTATTGACACACACACACACACACACACACACACACACACACCACATGGCGGCGCGTGGTGTTAATGATTAGAATCATAGGAAATGGAGTTGTCGACCCGAGTTCAAATCCTGGAAGAGGCTGTTTGCATTTCACATGGCACTAACACCCTTGGGAAAGGTATGAATCCAACTATTCTCCCTCCAGCTATCGGCAAATAGTAGGGCGTACTGGGCTCTTTAACCATGGCTAGGTAACCAGACTAGGAATAGGGAAACTCTGAATTCAAATCGGGTAAACTCCGCTTAAGAAAATTGACCTTGTGTCACATCCTACTCGTGCGATGGGGTTGGTAAACACACACACACACACACACACACACACACACACACACACACAGACATAAACAATTACTTAGAGGCAAAAAATCAACATGGCAACTTTTAACGTTAGAACATTAAAAACAATGAACCAACTACCAGAGCTAATGGCGTCTACAGCCGATACGAATATAGACATCATATGCGATGGTGATTATAATGATATGAAAAATGAAGAAAAAAAAAGAAGAAATTCTGAATGAAATAATTGATAAAGAATAAGAAAATTGTCAAAATATGAATGAATGGAGATGAAGGACAAAAAAAAAAAAAAAAAAAAAAAAAAAAAGAAAATAAAAAAAACAGAACGAAAGAATAAACAGAATTGAACATAACGAAACATTATAAACATAGAAGAGAAATAAATAAAATATAATGAAAGAAATATGAGAAGGAAAAGGTAAGGAAAAACAGAAAAGGAGAAAGAAAAAAAGAATACTAAAAAAAATGTTTAAATAGAAATTTGAAACTATGATTATTACAAAAGTTAATTTACAAGAACGATTTAGATAAAAAAAAAACAACAAAAAAAACTAGTATCGGTCTTCCCTAGTGTCAAGAAATCATATATATATATATATATATATATATATATATATATATGTGTGTGTGTGTGTGTGTGTGTGTGTGTTCAGTAAAACAAAGAGTTTCTCTCGTGTCAAATTTGATAGGATATTATTTAATTCAATTACTTTCACAAAGACATCTCGGCAATTTTTCTTGTTCAGAGAATGAAAAAGTGAATCTGAGAATTTATATCAATCTATCTATCTATCTATCTATCTATCTATCTTGTTGGCTCTGTTGCACATGTATACATGCATAGAGAAGCAGATAGATAGATAGATAGATAGATAGATAGATATGCTTTTGTGTATGTGTGTGCGCGCGCATTTATGTAAATATGTTTATTCGTTTATATCTTATTCGCTATCTCTCTCTCTCTCTCTCTCTCTCTCTCTCTCTCTATCTATCTATCTATCTATCTATCTATCTGAAACTGTTCTTAGTTATCTATCTCAATCCATTCTTATCTATATCAAAGAATTTCAATCAATTCTGATCTATCTATTTACCTATCTATTTATCTATCTATGTATCTAGATATGTACTCATACAAGCGTAATCCCAAATCTGAAGTCTCCAGAGCGCTGTGGAAGCAGAGAAACTTTTGGAGCAGTTGTTGACAACACTATTGTATTTGTTGTGCATATGCATTTGCCTGTCCCTGCGTGCACCTTGTTGACACGCCCAGTCTTCGCTTGTCAATCGTTTCTGATGGAGCTTCCCATTGACGCTGTCGCTAAGTGTGAAGTTCGCGGGAGTTATTCGGTTTTAGGACGCAAAAGGCATTAAAGCATTAAGCCGATTGAAAACCATCGCCAATTAACGGAAGTTTATGACGAGTTGTGCATGGATGTCAAAAAACGTCCGAAAGTGGTGTTGGTAGTTTGCAAAGTCGGTGAGGTTCCACGTTTCCTCGACGACATGACGGTGTCCTGGTATGTCATGGCTATACAAAAGCTGTCACAGCGCCTACAAAAATGCATCGACCGAAATGGCGATTATGTGGAAAAATAGAAACATTTTCACAGTTTTAAATAATGTAAACATCATCGACAATAAACAATAGAAGTTTCTGTGATTTCTAAATATTTTGGAGACTTTATCTTTGAAATTACCTTTGTATACTACTTTCAGCAAACAGCAAGATGAAATGGCGATTTTATTGAAAAAAAAAAAAAGAAGATTCATGGTGAAACTTTAAAATGCTCATTGACAATAAACATTTCTGTGATTTCTAAATATTTTGGAGACCTTACCTTTGAGATTACCCTCGTACATTGATTTCAATTGATTTCACTTCAAGATCAAAAACTGATAAGTTGAAATAATTCAATTTTATATGCATTTAAAAAGAATTCTTAATAAGAACATTAGTGAAATCTAATTTAGCTTGTTTCAAAATATTTGGGGGGGGGGGGTAGAGTGGTGACTGCGATTAAAGAAAATTAAATTACAAAACAGAAAACAGATGAAATTTTTTTGTTTCATAATGTTAGAAGGGGTATGTATTATTTGAACTAGCAAAATAAAAAACACCCTCCGGGCGATGTAAAAGTAGATTTTTGAAACATATTGCTTGAGAGGTGGGAGTTAAAAATTCAATGTCAGCCAGTTTGTACATTAAGTAAGTAAAATCATCAAATTCATTAAAGGATTAAAAAATAAAACAATTTGAAATGTAAACTTTAAATATATATTAAAATAAAACAAACTAGATATATAATACCAGTCATGTATTTATTAAAACTTGTTTTTAAAAAAACAATGAGGACTGTCTAATGTTGCATGTTCAAATTTTGAGTGTATTTATTCTATGTTATGACGATTTTGGGTAATGTGATGTAAGCAGTGACGTAGTTTTTGTTACAGACAAAAACCGGAAGCGAATCTCCATTATTAGTATATTATACAGATTATTGTCATCATCTTTATTGATATTTGCACAAAGTTTCGAGCGATGTGCCAGGCATTCTCTGGGTATTTCTTTTCGGACTCTGGAACCTTTTCGAACTCGGTCACCTTCTCTTCGAACCTGGGAACTTTCTCGTCGAAATTTGGAGCCGTCATGTCGTAATCGGGAGCATTCACGGAACTTAGAACTGATTCCTTTATTCAATCCACGAGCGTAGACTGGTCTCATTCCATTAACCATGACCGGGTACAAGTGTTATAATGGAACCTCTGGGGGACATCTTTACAATGGAGGAGGGAAAAGACGTTTCAGTGAGAGACACTGTTTAGTGTAATTCTCCAATGTTTCATTTACTACTACTACTACTACTACTACTACTACTACTACTACTAATAATAATAATAATAAATTATCTGGGACTTGGAGATAAAGACGGAACACCCTATCCCAGCCAGGAGACCAGACCTAGTGTTGATTAACAAAAAAAAAAAAAAAAGAAAAAAGAGAACGTGTCAACTGGTGGACTTTGCGGTTCCAGCAGATCACAGGGTGAAGTTGAAGGAAAATGAAAAGATGGATAAATACCTGGACCTAGCCAGAGAATTGAAAAAGTTGTGGAA
The DNA here is from genome assembly GCA_023376005.1 of Doryteuthis pealeii. NCBI lineage: Eukaryota > Metazoa > Mollusca > Cephalopoda > Myopsida > Loliginidae > Doryteuthis > Doryteuthis pealeii. The sequence continues at coordinate 125,663,556 of CM042147.1, read as the reverse complement.
TATGAGAGTGAAAGTGATACCAATTGTAGTTGGCGCACTTGGAACGGTCCCAATAAACTTGGAAAAAAGACTGAAGGATCTGGAAATCAGAGGAAGAATTGAGACCATCCAGACTACTGCACTGCAGCAAATGGTTAGAATACTCAGAAGATTCCTGGAGACCTGAGGAGACTTGTTGTCACTCAGCCTCCAGTGAAATACCATCAGCTAACGCTGATGTGAAAAACTCAAAAGGAGTGAAAATAATAATAACAATAATACGACCGAGCTTTCCCGGGTATTATCGGGTACTGTAGCAAGTAGTAAAACCTACCAGATATATTTTGAGCATATGGAGCCGATAAGCCAATCGTCTACAAGTAACTTAAAATCTCCGTTTCTTGTTTCTTTCTTTTTTTCCAGTTCCGACTTTCTCCCTTGTACATCGTAGTTTGTAAAGTCAAATCAATACTCGTCTAAAACTCTCTTCCCAGCGTAAAATTACTGAATTCCCCCAAAAGTAGAAATTTCTTTATTTCCTTCCGTCCACCTGTTCCGTACGTCCAGACTTTGGATTACTCTCCTCGATCGTCTATTTATCTTGGACCTTTTGTGGCCACAGATTTGACCTTCAGGAAATCTTAGCTAGCCAAACAAACAATCTATTTGACTGATAACCTCTGAGAGACGTGGGAAACCGTATATATATATATATATATATATGTATATACTAGCAAATATATGCACCCTCCGGGTGCAAGTATTTAAGTTTTAATGTAATGAAATATCGTATTAAATTAGAAACGCTAATGAAACTAAATAAGAATACAGATAAAAAGATTTGAAACAGAGGAGGTATAATATCGAAAAATAGAACAACCGAAACTTACTCTTCCATCACTCTCGTCTTTCATTGTTATTTTTTCTAATTTAAGTATTTAGTTAAAATACGAAGTAAAGAATAAAATGACACTTATCTTTTCTTGTTAATGGATTTAATTTAAGATTAATTGAAGAGATTTTTGCTTATATTCATTAAAATAAAATCAAACAGTTAGAAACCAATAATACTAAGCACATATTTATTAAAATCACGTTTTTAATATCAATATGCAAATTAGCCTTTCCGTTCACACTGTAAACCGCTATTTTGTTGTATATATAAATATAATTGCATGTTATTATTATGTAGATATGGTTAACAGTATAAATAATGTAAAACAATTTTATCAAAAATTGAGGTTAAAATAAGGATAAATTCATGGTGAATGTGACGTCATTTACTAAGGGAATTGTGACTTGAGTAGTGATTTAGGTTCGGTTACAGACAGAAAAACACACAATCTCCATTATAATAAGATATATATATATATATATATATATATATCTATATATAATGGAGATAGACTGCATTTTTGTCTGAAGCCGAAACTATATTACTACTCAAGTCACAATTCCTTTAATTATTTACGTCAAATTCTCCATGATTTCATTCTTTTAAACCTTCAGTTATAATAAAAATTGTTTTACATTATTAATACTGTTGATCATATCTACGTACTAATAACATGCAATTGTATTTATATATACAACAAAATAGCAATTTACAGTTTGAACGAGAAGGCTAATTTGCATATTGATATTAAAATTTTATTTTAATAAATATGTGCTTGGTATTATTGATTTCTAATTGTTTGGTTTTATCTTAAGAAATATAAACAAAAATCTCGTAGATAAATCTTAAAAGAAATTTATTTACAAGAAGAAATAACTGTAATATTATCCTTTACTTCCTATTTTAACTAAATAGTTAAATTAGGAAAATTTACCAATGAAACAGGGGAGTAAGGGAAAATGATGGAATAGTTAGTTTCAAAGTTGTTCTATTTTTCGATTATACCCCCTCTGTTGCAGATCTTTTTATCTGCATTCTTAATCAGTTTCATTAGCCTTTCTAATTTAATATGATATTTTATTATATTAAAACTTAAATACTTGCACCCGAAGGGTGCATATATTTGCTAGTATATATATATATATATAAAAGTAATGTCGACGGGGCGGCCTAAATTCGGTATCAGCCAGTCAGCGAGGGAGTCTATTCCCTTTTCAATAGCGCAAGACCAAGGAGATTGTTTTTAGCATCTGAGGTGGAGCGCCACACCTACCATCAGCTCCTTACTTTACCGCACAGATCCCTGTGCTACTCATACGCTGAGTTGGCGGGGACCGGTATCGAACTAGGAATATATATATATATATATATATATATATATATATATATATATATTGTTGTTCTGGTTCCAACGGGAGAACATTTGATATTTTATAAAAAAGAAGGTCCGCAAAATGTATTATGTTCTCAGAAAATTTAAAAAAATTCTTTTTATCTTATTCTTATATATATATATATATATATATATATATATATATCAGTCATCCACAGACACGTGTTTTCGACGTTTACACGATTTCTTCTCTGGACTTTTGGATTATATATATATATATATATATATATATATATATATATATATATATATATATATATATATATATAATATATATATATATTAATTAGGGTAGCATGGACATGAAGTCAACGGCACTTGGTAACTGATTGTTGGCCTGCTTTGGTTTTAAAATCGCATATATACGTGTGTATGTGTGCATGTGTATGTGAGCGAATTTGTGTGTACATGCATATACGCATGCACATTCAAATTGCGAGTGAACATGCATATATGTGTGTCTGTGAGTATATATGTGTGTCTGTATAAATTAGTTTTTGTATCATTGAAAAAATGATAATCGTACTGCGCGCGCGCGCGCACACACACATACACACCACACACACATACACACACAACACTCACACACACACTCTCTCACACACACACACAATATATATTATATATAGATATATATGTAAGGAATTAGTTACCGGTAAGAATATTGTGTTGGTCTCAATATTTGGTTGTACAAGTGTTACTCGATAAGTCTGCGTTATAACAAAAAAGTGCTCAATACGTAAGTAGAGCGGATTTATTATCATCGTGTGTACAGAAATAACCTACTCGAGTTTCACCATAAGGGTCTTCTGGGTTAATCACAGCTAACTGCAGGAGTTCATGTTGTAAATATTTACATGAACTCTGTGATTAATCAATATCTTGATTAATTCAGCGGATTTAACCCTGAATCCTTATGGTGAAATTCGAAACTCGAGTAGTTTATTTCTGTATACACTATATATATATATATATATATATATATATATATATATATATTTATTTAAGAATGGAAATGAGTAACCTACTCATTTCCATTCTTAAATAAATTCATGCTCTACATTGTATTGAGCACTTTGTATTTGTTTTTTCTCAACCTTAACCTCTGGATATTGTGCGCTTTCAACGATCGTTCTTATACCCACCGGTAAGTTAATACTTATACATATACAAATATATATATAATATATATATATATATATATATATATATATATATATATACGTGTGTGAGTATGTGTTTAAGAAAGAATTTATGTATATATTCATATATGCACGCAGTCAAATTGCGAGCACTCATGTATGTATGTGTTTTTGTGTGTATATGAGTGATTGCGTGTATATGTGTTTTTGCGTGTATATATCGGAGTATGTGTGTCTGTATATATATGTGTGTTTGTGTGTGTTTGAGTAACGCAAAACACTATGTATACGTGTTAGAGTGGTACCAAAGAAGCGATACAAGAACTGGTTGAAAAGAATTCCTTGGGGCCTGTCACATCAACCATCGCCAGTAGTAAAATCGGTTAGATATCATATATTTAATATTAAAATAAATTTAATCCCAAACTGTTTGTGCGGTTATTGGCAGTACTGTTGTGTTTATTGTGCATGCGTTTGCACCTGATCCCGGGACCCCCCCCCCCACTGCAACGCACAGTCTTGGCTTAGCAATCGTTTCCGATGGAGCTCCCGATTGACGCTACCACCAAGTGTGAAGTTCACGCAGTTAATCGGTTTTAGAATCCAAAAAGCATTAAACCGATTGAACTATATCACCAATTAACGGAAGTGTATGGCGACTTGTATATTGATCTTAAAAATTCCGCAAGTGATGTAGAGCGTTTGCAACGACGACGAGGTTCAATACTTTCTCAACGACATAGCGTTGAGCTGGTATTACATGGGCACACAAAAACTAGATTCATATTCAAACTTTAAAATGATGTAAACATCATTGAGAAGAAACAACAAATATTATTGTGATTTCTAAATATTTTGGAGACCTTACCTTTGGGGTAGCCTCCTAACTACGTATAAGGCTAGAAATCCATATTTTTTTTTATTCCTCCAGAAAATTTCAGTGAATTGGAAAGTGCACAGAATTGCAGCCATTTTAAGCAGAATCTTTGTGAATTTGTTGAAAGCATACGCAAGGGGTCTTTTATTTGCTTAATTTTCTTCATTCATATTCAATTTTCTCTTTTTCTAAGAACTTCTTTCTATCTTCATTTTTGTTTTCAAACGCATATCCTTCATTCATATTTTCTTTCTCACTGTTATTTTTTGAAATTTCTTTTCTTTTTCTGTGAATTTCCTTCTTACTTCTTCTCTTTTTATTTCAAACAAATTTCTTTCATTCATATTCTCTTTCTCATTGTTATTTTTTGAAATTTCTTTTCTTTTCTGTGAATTTCCTTCTTACTTCTCTTTTTATTTTCAAACAAATTTCCTTCATTCATATTCTCTTCTCACTGTTATTTTTGAAATTTCTTTTCTTTTCTGTGAATTTCCTTCTTACTTCTCTTTTTATTTTCAAACAAATTTTCCTTCATTCATATTTTCTTTCTCACTGTTATTTTTAAAATTTCTTTTCTTTTCTGTGAATTTCCTTCTTACTTTCTCTTTTTATTTCAAACAATTTCCTTCATTCATATTCTCTTTCTCACTGTTATTTTTGAAATTTCTTTCTTTTCTGTGAATTTCCTTCTACTTCTCTTTTATTTTCAAACAAATTCCTTCATTCATATTTTCTTTCTCATTGTTATTTTTTGAAATTTCTTTTCTTTTCTGTGAATTTCCTTCTTACTTCTCTTTTTATTTTCAAACAAATTTCCTTCATTCATATTTTCTTCTCACTGTTATTTTTGAATTTCTTTTCTTCTGTGAATTTGCCTTCTTACTTCTTTTATTTCAACAAATTCCTTCATTCATATTCTCTTCTCACTGTTATTTTTTGAAATTTTCTTTTTTTCTGTGAATTCCTTCTTACTTCTCTTTTTATTTTCAAACAAATTTCTTCATTCATATTTTCTTTCTCACTGTTATTTTTTGAAATTTCTTTTCTTTTCTGTGAATTTCCTTCTTACTTCTCTTTTTATTTTCAAACACATTTCCTTCATTCATATTCTCTTTCTCACTGTTATTTTTTTGAAATTTCTTTCTTTTCTGTGAATTTCCTTCTTACTTCTCTTTTATTTTCAAACAAATTTCTTCATTCATATTCTTCTCATTGTTATTTTTGAAATTTCTTTTCTTTCTGTGAATTTCCTTCTTACTTCTCTTTTTATTTTCAAACACATTTCCTTCATTCATATTCTCTTTCTCGCTATTATTTTAAAAGGTTTTGTTCTGTGGATTTTCCTTCTCACCTCCCTTTTTATTTTTAAACGAATTTCCTTCATTCATATTCTTCTTTCTCACTGTTATTTAAAAACATTTCTTTTTTTCTGTTAATGGCCCTCTTTTTATTTTCAAACAAATTTCCTTCGTTCATATTCTCTTTTCTTCCTAATTTTTGGAAATTCTTTTTGCGAATTTTATTTCGTATCTCGCAAACGAAATTTCCTTCCCTCACATTCATTTGTTCATTCTTATTTTTTGATCTTTTTTCTTTTCTGTAAATTTCCTTCTTACCCCTTTTTTATTTCAAACGAATTTCCTCCATTTATATTTTCTCTCACTGTTATTTAAAAATAATTCTTTTTATGAATTTCCTTCTTACCCCTCTCATTATTTTCAAACGAATTTTCTTCATTCCTATTCTCTTTCTCATTGTTATATCTTTTGAAATTTCTTTTTTTTTTCTGTGAATTTCCTTCTTACCTCACTTTTACTTTCAAACGAATTTCCTTCATTCATATTCTCTTTCTCATTGTTATATTTTAAATTTTATTTCTGTAAATTTCCTCCTTACCTCTGTTTCTATTTTCAAACGAATTTCTTTCACCCATATTCTCTCTCTAACTGATATTCTTTAAAAAATTCTTTCTTTCTGCCAATTTCCTTCTAACCTCTCTTTTTATTTTCAAACAAATTCCCCTTCTTTCCTATATTTCCCATTCTTGAATATTGAATTTCTTTCCTTTGAAATTTCTTCATTTTCTTCTTTTTTTTTTTTTTTAAAAACTTTTCAGCATTTTTTCTTTCTTCTTTCTTTCTTTCTTTCTTCTTTCTTCTTTTTTCTTATTATCTTAGGCATTTCCTCTTTAGCCGAATAACCCTTTGATCTTTTGCGCGTATTACTTACCAAAGAATCACACAATTAACACCTCAGACATTGGCCAAAGCCATCTGGACAGCATTAAAAATTGTCGATTAACCCTTTGTTTCTGCATGGCGAAGAAGAAAAGAAGAAGAAGAAGAAGAAGAAGAAGAAGAAAGAAGAAAAGAAGAAATAATCTACCGTAATCTACAAACATACGGGCAAATACAAACACATGATCACATACCCCCCCCCCAAAAAAAAAAACCCCAAAAAACAACAAAAAACAAAAAAAAACATCCTTGCAAACATTTTCACATTTTGTAGTACATGAATAAAGTGTTTCTTGCCGACATTCAAATTTGAACACTGATCGCCAGAGAATTAAAGTGGTCGACCTCCATTTGATATACGTAGAGGTACCGTGCAGCCTGGATCAAGGGACTTACAATCATAGATTGGTCCGGTGAAAGCTTGTGTTCAAATGATACCGTATTTTTTTAAAGCAAGAACATATATTAGGGATAACTAATAATGGACCATATTACCTTAAGGCACCCCTTTTCGATTTCGTTTCATCAGGTCATGTTTTTCATTTATAACCGTCAATATCCGGTTGTTTGTCAGGGGTTAGGGTTAAGGATTAGGGTTAGGGGTTATGATTAGGGTTAGAACCCCTAACCCTAACCCTAACCCCTAACCCTAACTCCTAACAAACAACCGGATATTGACGGTGTAAATGAAAAAAAAATGACCTAATGAAACGAAATCGAAAGGGTAATATCCCTAATAATCTTTCGTTTATCTTAATTTCTGTTTCTTTAATGTATCTAATTTCATTTTAATAGTATATGTACTTACGATATATCTAATCTGTTCTTCATTTTTTACATTATGTACACGTGACATTACCAGACTTTTCAATACACAAACGCAGATACGCTGACACTCAATCCTTAAAATCTAAACGACTGCAAATGTTAATTTAGTATTGGAGAGTACGTTTCAGTCATTTGCTTCATTTCTTTTTTACTGAACAATTAAGTCAGCCATAACACGACACCTTCTTATATATATATATATATTATATATATATATATATATATATAATAGTATATGTGTTAAATAATCAATTGAAACGCTTGGGTAAGGAAAGAAAGAAGTAGGCATGTATAATAGCTATATGAGAAGGGTCAAAAAATTCTTGTAACACCGTCTGCAACGAATAAAGGCGATATCGACCTCATCACAAATTTGAATATTCGCTTGGTGTAGTGGGTGTAGAAATATAAACAATTTTTATGATACGAAAATTTGCATACAATCAAGAAAATTTGTGTCTGTTAATGATTATCTTATGTTTTTCCTCTATCGAGATGGCAATCAAGATGTATTATAAAATATGCTACTGTCATATTACCTAAAATTACCAATTGATTATTAGTTACTATGTAAGACACAAGTAGAGTCTTACATCTATAGGGACTTTCAACAAGTAAAAAGAAAACCATATCTTAAGGATAACCGCCCATTCTTTGAATTAATAGGATATAATGTTTCAAACTTCTAACATAAGCATCACATTGTGCAAGAAATGTCAAGTATGAGGGCAATTGTTCTAAGAAAGCACGTCCTAAAACATATTATCTATCTATTCTTACTTATAACACCTCTAGAACCTTGACTATTTTCTCTTCTCACTATCATCTCTCTTCATACTTTCTGTCTCATCCTTTTTCTTCTTATCTTATCTGGTTATTATTTTACTCATTCTCTCTACTTATATTTTCTTCTTTCTTATTCTTTTATTCATTACTTTTCTTATTCTTTCTGTAACTTCTTTTAATATCGTTATCTTGTGTCGTTGTATCTGTTCTTATCCTTCACTGAAGCACACAATTTCTCTTTTCTCTCGAATTCTAATCATCTAATCATTGCTTCAAATCTTTCATATGTATTTTACTGGGCGTTCTCAATTATATTTTCATCAATTTCACTTATCCGTTTGGATTTTTTCTCACTATTAATCGACTAGCTATTATGTCTCATGCTCTTCTTTCTTATTCTTGATGCTGTCTTTCTATCGTTTCATATTCTGTACGTATCATTTCTTAGTCTTCCTTGGTTTCTTATCGTTCTATGCTCTTGTACCTCTTTTACATTGTATGTCTTTCTATATTCGAATTAGAATCTCAGATCTCTTATGATCTTATTATCTTAATCTCGTACAATTATACTCATTCCTCTTTCTTCTCTTGCATAATACATCTAATTCACAATTTTTTCACTAGTCATCCTCCTTTAATTAGATTATCCTTTCCTATATAAAGATTACTGCATAAAAATTTTTCTTCGAATACTTATATATTTAATCTTCTTTCTTTCTTTGTCTTCTTTTTGCGCATTTTCCTCGTCTTTCTTTTCTATAGATCACTATTCTCTTTTCTCTATCATCCACCTATATTCACTCTCCGTTGCTTTCATGTATTGTATGTTTAATGGTTAGTAGCGCTTATTTCATCTGTATACGCTGATGGTATTATTATTCTACATCCACTTAACCTCTAATACCTTCATTATTCTAATATCTTTCTTTCTTCTCAAACCACTCATTGACATCTATCCTGTTCTCATATATCTCAGCGATTTATAATCGTCATTACTAATCTTCATTCAATGACTCTCTCTTCACGATACACTATACTCTTACATAGCGGTGGCTTCTTCACATTGCTATATTACTTGTCTCATCTACTTAGTCTTCATTCCTCCACAAGATTATCCTCTTCCTTCGCTTCTATAATAATAATACTATATTGCTAAGTCTAATACCTATATCTTTTTCTTACTGTTTAACTACACACTTATTGTTTTTCATGCAACCTTGTTTCGTTCTTATCCTCTCCTTTCCACTCCCCCCATTTGCTCTCTCATCTGCGTCTACCTCACGTCATGATCCTCTTTCCTATATCGTGACTAGTCGACTACACTTTAATTAATCCTTAGGCGATTCAGTGATTACAATATTTGACTATTTGCTCTTGTGCAATATATACTTTATCTCTATCTGTACTTCCATCAATGTTGAAATTTTTTTCTGGCAAGGATACCGTTTTTTTTCTTTTTTTCTCCTTGTCTCCTTTTCTGCCTGTCTTTTTTGTGTTTCCTTGTTGGCTCGTCTTCTTTTCTATGTTCTCTTCTTCCTTTTTTTTTATTTAGAGGAGTTTTGGTGAAGTAAATCTATGTCGACAACATTGTTAGATTTTGAGTCTATTTCCGTTTCTCTGCTTCTATTGTTTGTTCTCTCAATTTTTATTTTATCGGTGCTAAGGAAACTGCTTATTTTCTTCTTCTTCTTCCCTTTTCTCTCTTCTCTCTCCTCCTTTCTCCTTTCTTCTTTCTTCTCTGCCCTGTTCTTCTCTCTTTTCCTTCTCTATATATCTCTTTTCTCTAATTCTCATTGTCTATTCATTATCCTTAGCCTCATCGTCATGAATCACCTATAATCTTGGTATATCGTCACATTCTTTCGCGCTTTAATTGTCTTGTTCCCTGAGTGGCTTGGCACTGTCCTGCGGTGCAAGCCTTTCTTTTCTGGCTGTTCCCTTTCCTTCTCTCCCCCTTTCTCTCTCTTCTCATTGTTTCGCTTCTTCCTTCGCTTAATACTTTTTCTTAATCTCTCGAGGAAGATGATTCCTTTCTTTTTGGTTTTATGTCTTTAATCTTTTCTTTCTTGTCCCTTTCAATTCTCCTTCTCCCGCTTTCTCTGCTCGCTCTCATCTCTCTACTCTCGTCTCGTCTCTCTCTATCTCTCTCACTCTTTTTCTCTTCTATGAGCCTTTGCATGCTATCACTAACCTTTCCGTTTCGTATTTGTTTCAACCGCCGTTTTGTGTTTAATGGTGAGCGGCATACTGGTAATGCTGTGTAGTGTATTCTCATTCCGAGTTTTGTATATAACCTCTTCCAAGCTTATGGCTGCTCTAATACAACATTGTGATTGACAGCTAGGGTGTTTTTGGATGCTGCGGTATGTGTTTTATTATGTGTCTTTGTTGAGCGGCGAGACTGTACTCCTAGAGGAGGGCATTTCCCATCTCAACACGACCTGCGCCTGTGTCGTCTATGTACGAAAGCAGTACGGCTCGGTAGTGAGGGGACTTGGCCCGGAAGTACAGGCCGACCTTTGGTATATACGTGGCATGAGTTGTTTTGTGTTTAATGTAGATATCATTTCTAAGGATGTTGTGCCTAAGCACAGAAGTGTCTGTTCGTCATGAGCATAAAGCAAGCGGCACTTAAAGACAAAAAAGAAAGGTCTCGTGTATGTACTGCCGCGGCGGTGTTTGTAAAGAACTCGTAACGCCAGCCCTTTCTTAAGTTCGTCTATATGGAGAGAGATACAGCCCAAGCAGATCGCCAGTTTGTTTAACCCACCCTCAAGGGGTTTGCCAAAGCATCACTAGAATTTGGCTCGACCCGATTCCTATTATTCCTCGCAGCTATAATCTGAACAATAAGTAGAAGATCTTCACTTCATCCATACATAAAACTGGCATGTCCATTTGTTTTTTGTACCTTCACAAGAGGCCCCCTTCCCTCGAGCTTTCAGCGATGACGGTTTCTTTGCAACATTGAAGAATTCTCTTCCCTTTTGGAGTAAGAAGGCTCGATAAGTCTAATTAAATATAAAAAGCGGAGGCACAGTGATGAGTTGTTTTGTTTAACAAGGTGGACGCTAATTCTGATTGCGGGTAAGAGTACAGACGTAGTAGCAGATATTGTGTCTTCAATTGTTAGCGGATTTGTTTATGTACATGGCGTCGGTAGGGATGTCATCCGAGTGGGAAATTTTACGTATACTTGAGGAAGAATGCACAGAAATTGTGTGTATAAATAGGTAGAAGATGTTGTGAGAGAATAAAGAAAATGATGAAATATAAAAAAAATGGATATGACACTGAACAGTGTTTGTGTTGGGTAAATAATTAATATAAATATATGAAGAAGTATGGTAATTTTGGGTGAAATTTGCGTGGAAATATATATTGTGTGAAGAGTTTTGTGTGGTGTGTGTGTCTTGTGTGTATGCGTACATATATACAGGCGTGTGGTGTAATGGTTACGGTCGTAGGAAATGGACACGGCGAGACGATGTCAATCCTGGGACAAGAATGTTACGCTTTTATGAGCGCTAATCGTCGTGTGTGTATGTATACGTGTTGTATGATTGTGCATGTATAAATGCGTGTGTTAATATGTGTGTAGTATATCTGGTGTGTGGTGTGTGTGTATCGTAGCAAATATGCGGCTGTGTGTGGTAATGGAATTAGCGTCGTAGGAAATGGACCGGCGAAGCGAGTTCGAATCCTGGAAGAAGGGTTGTTTGCATGTCTTGTATTAGCGAGTAAAACCTTGGAAATGAAAAATACCAGATAAGGAAAGTGTAAAAAGTATTATGTATATATGTTATGAGTGTGTATGTGATACGTGTGGTATGCATGGTTGTTAATTCTGCATTGTGTATAGGCGAGACGAGTTCAGAAATCGCTGAACGAGGAAGTGTTTGCATTTGTATAGGCTTAATAACGTTTGTGTATGTAACGTGTGTGTATGTATTATGACGCGGTAGTATCATGTGCTATGGTATACGTGTACGTGTATCGTTGTGTATTATAACGTGGTATGTATGTAGTGCTGTGTATATGCGGGTGCATATATTGTGTGTATTTGTGTGCCGCCATGCTGGGTATGTGTGTCGGTGTGTGTATATATGCGTAAAGTATATAGCAAGGCGCGTGTGTTACTGTCGAGGAAGATGGACATATATATTGTATGTGCGTTATGTTTGCGTGTATATATATATGATATGTATTTTTGTGGTGTGTATGTATCTCTGTGGTTGTGGGTAGTCTGTGCTATTTAGTCGTACATATATACAGCGTGTGTGTGTAATGGTTAGCGTCGTAGAAATGGACACGGCGAACGGGGAGTGCAAATTCTGGACGGGATGTTTATTTGTGTATGGGCTAATACGTTTGGTGTATGTATACGGGGCGGCTCTAAAAGTCGGTGATCAGCCCAGGGCCAGCCAGCGAGGGATTCTGATTCGCCTTTCAGATAAGCGCTAAGAAAGGAGATTTGTTTTTTAGCCATCTGAGGTGAGCAACCCACATACTGTACCATACCATAGTCCTTACTTACCGCATCAGATCCTGTACTACTCATTACGCCTGAGTTGGCGAGGACCGTATCGAACTAGGAAACCTTGTGGTCTCTAAGTCGAACACTTACCGACGAGCTAAAATACCAATAAGGAAAGTTGTATCAAGTATGTATGTAGTATATTATAGAGTGTGTATTATACGTGTGTGTAGTATGTATGTATGTATTGCGGTTATAGGCGAGATGAGTTCAAATCCTGGACAAGGATTGTTTGCGCTTTGTATAGCGCTAATAGCCGTGTGTGTATGTATATCGTGTATGTATTATGTGCTGTGAATATATCGTGTATATATTATAATATGTGTGTATTTTTTGTTCTGTATTATATCTGTGTGTGTGGTGTGTGTGTGTGTTGCGTACATATACAGCGTTGGTGCATATATTACGCCGTAGGAATGGACACGGGGACGAAGTTCAGAGATCCTGGAGGGTGTTGCATTTTTGTATTGCTGCCTACTACCTTTGGAATGGGAAAAAATCCAGATACGTTATACGTTGTATGCATATGTGTATGGTATGTACGTGTTGTCATGTATGTTATGTGTCTTGTAATATATGCGTGTGCATAGTAAGTGTGTTTATGTTTGTGTGCGCCATGTGTGTATGTGTTCTGGTGTGTATATATGCGTACATATATTAGAGCGCGAGGTGTTACCTGTCGGGAAATGGACACGGGCAAGAACAAGTTCAAATCCTGGACGAGGGTTTTGCATTTGGTATAGCGAGACATATAACCATATATTGGAAAGGTATTCGGGCATTAATCTTTTTTTTT
>CM042147.1:125644144-125649986 GCA_023376005.1 Doryteuthis pealeii | reverse complement strand
AAAGAGAGAGATTAATTTGTTGCCCTTATTTTATTGTTGTTTGTTTTGTATTTTTTTATTTTTCTTCTTTTTTTTTTGTATTTGTAGGAGGGTGCGCTTATGTCGTCATAAAATAAAATTGTATTTCCATTGTATCGTGAAACCGAGCGTTGAAACGGAGCCTCGTCTGTACAAACTCAAGCAATGAAGGAAATTGGAGAAGACGACCGGGCATAATCGCGTTCAGGTAATTAACGCGCGGGAAATATATAAACATGTCCACCTCTTGAACGCATCCGCACTTGATTGAACGAGAGAAAACCTGCTTTAGAGAAAGACAAGGGTAACATGACACACGACAAGAAAGGGTTGCCTCTGCGACCATTTTGAGAGAGTGGCAGCAAATGGTTTCGCTAGAGAACCGAAATTAAAGTGGATCGATCTAAAGTAAACGGCCAGAGTGATCCATATATTATATATACAAGTGGTGTCCAAAAAGTTATCGAGATTTTTAAAACTTTTTTGACACACTTGTATTCTGAAAAAATTAACTTCAATTCATTGTTATTTTCTATCATGGTAAATACACGTTCAAGAACGGCACTTTTTACTGACACACTTGTATTCTGAAACAAATTAACGTACTCTCATATATATATATATATATATATATATATTATATATATATATATATATAATGAAATAGTAAATAACCTACTGGTGTTTTATTTGGATATGGCTTTTACCGACAATTTTGGAGGATATGTGCTTATTGAAGAAATTAATTAGTTAATAATTAATGAATTTAGGCGGCATATATGTTCAAATATAAGGCTAAACAAATCGGAGAAAAATGTCAATCCCTGATGTACATTTCGACCTATTAGGTCTCATCAGCAAGGTTATAGACAAGGAGACTGCTCCGTCTGTGACCGAAACCTCGACGCCAAGCTGGTGTAGTGGTTAGATCTCGCCAGTCAGCTTGGCAGTCGAGGTTTGAAGTTACACACGGAGCAGTCTCCATGTCTATAACCTTCTGATGAGACTCAAATAGGTCAACAACTGTCATTCAAGGATGACATTTTCTGATTTGTTTAGCCTTATATTTGAACCTATATGCCCGCCTAAACTGCATTATTATTAACTAATTAATTTTCAAAAAATTAGGCATTATCAATTAAGCACTATCCTCCAAAAAATTATATATATATGTGTGTTGTGTGTGGTGTGTGTGTGTGTGTGTGGTTTGGATTGTGTATAGCAAAAAGTAGTATAAATCCCTCCAACTGCTGTTAGAGACCCGGGCTGTGAAATACGGTTGCGGTTTTTCAAATTCGACACGTTTGGAATCCTGACGCAGCATAATCTAACCCTAGCCCTGTACATGTTGTCGCTGTGCATTTTGACTAAGCTTAGTAAATATGAATACATATCCATGAATGACTGAGTGAAATGACATACTTGATCATATATATATATATATATATATATATATATATAATATATTTATATTTGGATACTAAATAATTATATATATATATATATAAAAATATATATATATATATATAGATAACGCAACGCTCTCCTATAAAAGGAATGGAATACTCATGGCGGCCTTTACATACAGACAAATGTGGGTATTAAAACAGTTTAAAATCCCGTGACGATAGGAGCGTTAGGCTGTCGGACTGATGCTCGAATCGATCGGGTTTCTATCCGGCTGTAAGTAGCTTACAAATGTCTAGTCACACTGATATGAGGTGTCTGTGGATGACTATATAATATATATATATATATATATATAATATAATATATATTACACTAGTGGAATGGTTTTATATTCACTAGTGTAAATAATATTATATATATATATAATATATATTGTGTGTGGTGTGTGTGTATATATTATATATATATATATATATAATATATATATATTATATATATATATATATATATATTACACTAGTGAATGGTTTTCACTATCTCAGTGAGTTAGTGGTGTGGCCGATATATGCGGTATTATTAGGAGAGTGCTCATTAGATAATAATAATAATATAATATAATAATAATAATATAATAATAATAAATAAATAAATGTATATTAGTTTGTGTATATACATTTAATCACATGGATATTTCATCTGCATGTAATAAATTGCAAATTAAATTAAATAGCAAATTAAGTGTATAAATTACATATCCATGTAATTAGATAATATATATACAAAAAGTATATATATATATATATATATATATATATTATAATATATATTGACAACATTACGTTTTAAAGTAAAATATTTTTGTAGTAAAAGAGAATAAGCGGGTATTCGGGAGAAATTGACAGTTTCATAAGGAAAAAGAAAAGTGCTTTGTAACTACAATTTTTTAATGTAAAGAAATTCAACAGGCACGGAAATTACACTACTGTCAACAAGTTTCACCTGGAGCAAGCTGATGTTACAGTTTCCCAGGGTCTCAAAACTACTTAATTCTGTCGATTAACTGGACTTTTTGTAGTAATGGCACGCGATTGGTGTTTTCTCACAGCACCACATACATAATAATCCATGGGTTAAGATCTGGGGAAGTTCGGAGGCTAATCATTGGGACCGGGTGTAGTATGATGTATCTGTCATCACGTATGTAAATGAAGAAGGGTCCAAGCTTTTAATGATGCGTAGTGTGCGTCAATACCTCCAACCTACGGAGAAAATAACCAAATATAGATATGTCAATTTTATCCCGAACACCCTGTATATACCAGTCACCAAACTATATGTTGTCGCCAAATGGTATACCACAAGATGTTGCTAGCTGACTTGTCTATTATTTATTTCTGAAAATCCGTTTTAGTCATTTGTATTTTTGCATGCATATATAATGCATCTATATCTTGGAATAAGTGATTGCTTAGACAGCAAAGCCCCCTCGGGGCCTGTTCCAGAGTACTTAGGCCTCTGGAGCGGCTAAATAAAATTAACTGCGTTGATCCAAGGGAGCTGTACCCCAAGCAATACCTGCCCCTTGATTTAAAGGGACAGGGCTGGGTTTATGCCAGTGCCCGAGCGCGCACCCCTTGAGGGGGATGCCGACGGGATCAACGAATTGTTTTTGTCTACCACCCATGAGCTTCGGCTTGTGGGTGGACCCACGTAAAAATGTCCTTGTCTCACAACCTCATAAGTGGGATGAGGGGTAAATACTCTGAGCCTGCAAAGGCCTCTCGGGGCCTGGTTCCAGAGTGTTTCGGCTCTGTGGCGGCTAAGTAAAAATTGCCTTCCTACATGATGAGCGAGTTCAGTGAAAGATTGACTGCTATAAATTGTCTTTCTTATATTAGTTTACTATGTCCACACACACTGTTGTACGGCCGTTCCTACAGTGGAGAATATACACCGGTTCTCACTAAAATAGTGAGACACCGAGTGAAAGGAGGTACTGTTTACCGTCCGTACTGTTACTGTTTAGCGGCAGCTAGCCGTTCTTGTACCTTATTGTAAATACACTTGTTCTTTTCCTACTGATTGACTTCTTTTTTTACTTGTTGAAACTAACATCCACACACACACACACACACATACATACATATATATATATATATATATTATATATATATATATAACCAAATAGAAATGAACAATGAATGGAACTTTATTTTTTCAGAATACAGGGTTGTGTCAAAAAGTTCAAAAATCTCGATACTTTTTGGACATTAATTGGTCCCACGAGTCATAATGTAAACACAGTTTTTGCATAAAAGAACCTTAATGCTTTAAAAAATCTTACAATGAGAACAAGCAATGTAAAACTAGCTTAAATAACGCGCGAAAGAGTATAGCTATGGCTAGACCCTAAAGAACACTAAAAACACATTTTCTTATATTTTTAGATAATACGCCACATGAGACATGTAACTACCTAATGCCGTACATTTGTTTATAATTTTTTTAATAGAAATATTTTAGTGTACTCTATATATATCTTAATGTGTTTTTATTGTATTTTAAATCTTTTTAGTTTAGTTTATTTTTTACTTTATGATTTTTCCGTATTTTATTTATTTTAGATTATATATTTTTATTTTATTATAGATTTAGAAATCTATTCATTTCACGCTTTTTTTATTATGATATAGGGGATGTTGCTGAGTGATGTAATGCCAGACATTACGACATTCATTTTAGTCTAAAAAAAAAGTGTCGTAAAAGCTTAAATTACGTAAAGCAAGTTATTAATGTCTATCTCTCCGTCTCTCTTCTTCTCTCTCTCTCTCTATATATATATATATATATATATATATAATATATTTATGTGTGTGTGTGTGTGTGTGTGTGTATGTTTTGGTTTGGTTGGTTTGTTTTACGGCATATCAACCTCAGTGGTTATTTTGTTGTACCGGCCGTTCCTACAGTGAGAATATAACCGGTTCTCACTATAATTGTGAGACACCGATGAAAAGGTTGTACTGTTACCGTTTAGCGGCAAGCTAGCCGTTCTTCGTACCTTATTGTAAATACACTTGTCTCATTTACCCTACCTCGACTTGACTTCTTTTTTTACTGTTGAACTAACATCACAACATTATTAATGCCGATAAAGTTTTGAAATAAATTAATTCTTATGGATAATAAATTTTGTTTATTAACTCATTTTTTTTTTCTATTTAACCCATAGATGGGACCCTAACAGGTACTACCACTCCGGGTTAGAGTAGACCAAGGAGCAATGGTGATGATGGGGTGCTCCCACATTCCCCAAACCTCCAAAACTGGAACCTCACCATTCAGATAGAGTTTTAACGTCATTCCAAGGATATGTAGACCGCAGCCATCGCCTTCTAGCACCATATGATAAAAGGGGTTTGGGGCTTGCCATAAGGGCAATAGGGTTGGGCAAAATCATATAGGTGCTAGGGCTTGACGTGACCAGCCGATTGAATCGGGGGTGCTCTCAGACCGCCCGTCTAGCCCAAAGATAGGGCCAAAGTGGAGTATTGCAAGTCATTAATTGCTTATCCACCTGGGTTCTATCCTTCAGCATCAGGTTCGCCACCCACGGCCAACAGGTGGCCCTTTGGGGGAGTCTTACCCTCTGCAGAGGTGCAGTCGGTGCATTCTAACGCCCCCGCCGACAGGGCGGTATATATATTATATATATATATATATATATATATATATATATATAATTATAAAATAATAAAATTCGAAGGCAATACAATGCGTAAAAGATAAAGACAAAACGATGTTTTATATGTCTAATCGATTTCAAAGCAAGAGCTTATCATCAGAGTGTATTTTCAGAATGACGTGCTTATGTTTTTTTTATTTGTGTGGTTATAATTCTCTTCTTATTTCCTTTTCCTCTCCTTTTTTTCTCTCTTTCTTCTTCTCCTCCTTTATGAATGAAATGGGCGAATAACTGTACTTTCTTATTTCTCTCTTTTTTTTTTCTTTTTTAAAAGTTTGTTGAGAACAAGGCTGATATCCGGTAAAATGTTGCAATATGTTGCGACCGTGTGGGCATGTCAGAATTTTAAAAACAAAAAATGAACAAAACAATAAAAACCGTTAATAGAAAAATTTACATACTTCGCTTTATATATATATATATATATATATATATATATATATATATATATAAATATATAGTAATATATGTGTGTGTGTGTGTGTGTGTGGTGTGTGATTTTGCATATATACATATAAATATCAAACGACTATTTAATTGATATTTCGCCTCATTATTGGTTGAGGCTTCCTCAGAATTTATTGATTTAAGTGCTTGTACATTCTGTTTTTATAATGAAAAGGTAAATGGGTGGGTGAGGGATGAAATATCAATTGAATATAGTCTTTT
>CM042147.1:125631644-125639144 GCA_023376005.1 Doryteuthis pealeii | reverse complement strand
ATCGAACCATGAACCTAGTGGGTTCCTAGTCGGCAGTCGGTAGAGCGTCGGACTAGGAACTACAAGGTTCCGGGTTCGATACCGGCCCTCGCCAACAGCGTATAAGTAGCACAGGGATATGTGCGGTAAAGTGAGGAGATGGTGGTAGGTGTGGCGCTCCACTGAGATGCCAAAACAATCTCCATGGTCTAGCTCTTGTGAAAAGGGGATGTACCCTGACTGGCTATTACCGACTTAGGCACCCGACGAATATGTTTGTATGTATTTGTACGTAAATGTGTGTAAGTATGTGTGTAAATATGTGTGTAAATTTGCCACACGTGGATATCGCAGATTTTGACAGGACTACAAGTGAAGTAGCTTGCCTCACGTGTATGGACACATTCGATGGCATCCTAATCATCAAAGTGAGGTTCAGAGATGTACCACATGATATACATTCATCTGATGAAAGACATAGTGTATATAATATATATATTATATATATATATATATATATATTATATATAGGGTTCAAACATTCGTTCTCAACAGACATTCAAAAAAATAAGAAATTACAGTATTTGCCATTTCTTCATAACATAAAGAAAAAAGGAAGGAGGAAGAAAGAAAAAAAAGAGAGGGAAAAAAAATAAGAAAAAAATTATAACCACACAAAAAAAAATTAAGCACGTAACATTTCTGAATACACCTCTGAAGATGAAGTTTCTACTTTGAAATCGCTAGACAAAAATAACATCTTTTTGTTTTTATTTTATACGGATTGTAATTGCCTCAAATCATTATATATATATATATATATATATATATATATATAATATATATCTGATGAAAGATGTTCCACTTATTATCATCATCATCCAAGGCGTGCCGACAGCACGGATTCACTCTTCCTTCTCTCTCTCTCTCTCTCTCTCTCTCTCTCTCTCTCTCTCTCTCTCTTCAAATTCTATCTGACGGTGAGGTTCCAGTTCTGGAAGTCTGGGGAATGTGGAGTACCTCTTTATCACCATTGCTCCCTGGTCCACTCTGACCTGGAGTGGTAGGACTTGTTAGGGTCCATCTATGGGTTAAATGGAAAAATGTTTTATAAAAAGAATTGAGTATCCATTAAGAATGAATTTATTTCGAAACTTTGTCGGGCATTAATGACCACTGAGGTTGATATGCCGTAAAACAAACAAACCGAAAATTAGACATTAATACAATCCAAAAAAGAGGATAATTTCGATAGACGCAGAACAGCTTTCAACATATCAAGAGGGAGTCCCCGTGGTATAGACGCTAGCTGGCTGGTTGGTTGGTTGGTTGGTTGGTTGGATTTTACGACATCTCAACCTTTGGTTTAATTTATGCGAAGACGTTTTTTGTTTATCCATTCTTGTTAGGTATTCAATTTTTAAAACTTCAGAGTCAGAGTGGACCTGGGAGTAATTGCAATGAAAGGATACCCACACTCCCAGAGCTCCAGAATTGGAACTCCACTAGAAGCAGTTTAATATCATACAAAGACACTAAGACCACAAGACCCACAGGCACTGCTCTACACGTATATGATAAAAAGGGTTGGGAGTTTGCATTAGGGTAATAGGGTCGGAACTATCATATAGGTGTTAGGGCTTGACATGAGCAGCCGATTGATCGGAGGGTGGTTTCACTGGGAGATTTTACCCCTTTGCAGAGGTGCAGTCGACGTATCCACACGATGTATCTATCGTTCCCAGCCGACAGGGTGGCCGTAATTCCAAAGTAAAAAATATGAATAACTCAATAAAGGTAGTATAAATGATATATGTATTTTATCAATAGATGGGTCTCTAACAGGTACTACACTCAGGTCAGAGTGGACCTGGGAGTAATGGCAATAAGGGGTACTCCACACACCCAGATCTCTAAAACCTAAAGCCTCACTATCTGATGCAGTTTAGTGTGATACCCAAGGTTCCATTTTTGAGGAGGAGGGGGACCATATACCATGCAGGAGATACATCCAGTGTATTCTAAGCCAGCCGACAGGGCTGTGTCCTTTTCTTTTTAATTTTAATTATATGAGACTCTAACTGAAGTGATGCAGATATAATACTTTTTGATTTTAGTTATTCTAAGTGGGACGTTTTGATTAGACGCATTACTTGCTTTATAATACAAATCACTGATCTCTGTACACGTTTACAAAACTGTTTACCTCACACACATTGAAACATACATCACACAACGTGTACACACACACACACACACACACACACACACAACACACACACACGCCTGTCAGCTGGGGCGTTTAGAAATGCACCGACTGCACCTCTGCACGAGGGGTAGACTCCCCCAATGGGGCACCTGTTGGCTGTGGGTGGCGACCCGTGATGCTAAGGATAGAGCCCAGGTGGATGAGCAGTTCATGACATGTAATACTCCACTTTGGCCTATCTTGGGCTAGACGGGCGGTCGGAGAGGCCCCTCCGATCAATCGGCTGGTCACGTCAAGCCCTAGCACCTATATGATTTTCCCAACCCTGTTGCCCTTATGGCAAGCCCCAACCCTTTTTATCATATGGGTGCTAGAAGGCGGTGGCTGCGGGGTCTACATGTCCTGGGAATGACGTTAAACTCTATCTGATGGTGAGGCTCCAGTTTTGGAGGTTTGGGGAATGTGGAGCACCCTTCATCACCATTGCTCCTGGTCACTCTGAGACCGGAGTGGTAGTACCTGTTAGGGTCCCATCTATGGGTTAAATAGAAAAATGTATTATAAAAAAAATTGTATTTCCATTAAGAATTGATTTATTTCAAAACTTTATCGGCATTAAATGACCCACTGAGGTTGATATGCGTAAAACAAAACAAAAAACAAACAAATCGTCTATAGGCACTGTAAAAACTGCAGCATTCCTATTTTTCCCGATATAAGTATTTACTCTACCTGGTAACCACTTGTAGCAGGTTTGGATTCAGAGTTTTCCTTCTCCTAGATTGGTTGCCATACCAAAGTTAAAGAGCCCCAGACTGCCCTACTATTCTCTCTGAAGCTATGGATAAATAGTAGGGCAGTCTGGGCTCTTTAACATTGGTATGGCAACCAATCTAGGAGAAGGAAAACTCTGAATCCAAACCTGCTACAAGTGGTTACCAGGTAGAGTAAATACTTATATCGGGAGAAAATAGGGAATGCTGCAGTTTTACAGTGCCTATAGACGATTTGTTTTGTTTTGTTTTGTTTTACGGCATATCAACCTCAGTGGGTCATTTAATGCCGATAAAGTTTTGAAATAAATCAATTCTTAATGGAAATACAATTTTTTTTATAAATACATTTTTCTATTTAACCCATAGATGGGACCCTAACAGGTACTACCACTCCGGGTCAGAGTGGACCAGGGAGCAATGGTGATGAAGGGGTGCTCCACATTCCCCAAACCTCCAAAACTGGAGCCTCACCATCAGATAGAGTTTAACGTCATTCCCAGGACATGTAGACCCGCAGCCACCGCCTTCTAGCACCCATATGATAAAAAGGGGTTGGGGCTTGCCATAAGGGCAACAGGGTTGGGAAAATCATATAGGTGCTAGGGCTTGACGTGACCAGCCGATTGATCGGAGGGGGCCTCTCCGACCGCCCGTCTAGCCCAAGATAGGGCCAAAGTGGAGTATTACATGTCATGAACTGCTCATCCACCTGGGCTCTATCCTTAAGCATCACGGGTCGCCACCCACAGGCCAACAGGTGGCCCCATTGGGGGAGTCTTACCCCTCTGCAGAGGTGCAGTCGGTGCATTCTAACGCCCCAGCTGACAGGGCGTGTGTGTGTGTGTATGTGTGTGTGTGTGTGTGTGTGTGTGTGTACACGTGTGATTGTATGTTTCAATGTGTGTGAGTAAACAGTTTTGTAAACGTGTACAGAGATGCAGTGATGTGTATTATTAAAGCAAGTAATGCGTCTAATCAAAACGTCCCACTTAGAATAACTAAAATCAAAAAGTATTATATCTGCATCACTTCAGTTAGAGTCTCATATAATTAAAATTAAAAAGAAAAGGACACAGCCCTGTCGGCTGGGCTTAGCATACACTGGATGTATCTCCTGCATGGTATATGGTCCCCCTCCTCCTCAAAAATGGAACCTTGGGTATCACACTAAACTGCATCAGATAGTGAGGCTTTAGGTTTTAGAGATCTGGGGTGTGTGGAGTACCCCTTTATTGCCATTACTCCCAGGTCCACTCTGACCTGGAGTGGTAGTACCTGTTAGAGACCCATCTATTGATAAAATACATATATGCATTTATACTACCTTTATTGAGTTATTCATATTTTTACTTTGGAATTACGGCACCCTGTCGGCTGGGACACGATAGGATACATCGTGTGGATACGTCGACTGCACCTCTGCAAGGGGTAAAATCTCCCCAGTGAAACCACCCTCCGATCAATCGGCTGCTCATGTCAAGCCCTAACACCTATATGATAGTTCCGACCCTATTACCCTAATAGCAAACTCCCAACCCTTTTTATCATATACGTGCTAGGAGGCAGTGCCTGTGGGTCTTAGTGTCTTTTGTATGATATTAAACTGCTTCTAGTGGGGAGGTTCCAATTCTGGAGCTCTGGGGAGTGTGGAGTATCCTTTCATTGCAATTACTCCCAGGTCCACTCTGACTCTGAAGTTTTTAAAAATTGAATACCTAACAAGAATGGATAAACAAAAACGTCTTCGGCATAAATTAAACCAAAGGTTGAAATGTCGTAAAATCCAACCAACCAACCAACCAACCAACCAGCCAGCTAGCGTCTATACCACGGGGACTCCCTCTGATATGTTGAAAGCTGTTCTGCGTCTATCGAAATTATCCTTCTTTTTTGGATTGTATTAATGTCTAATTTTTCGGTTTCGTTTGTTTTACGGCATATCAACCTCAGTGGGTCATTTAATGCCCGACAAAGTTTTGAAATAAATTCATTCTTAATGGATACTCAATTCTTTTTTTATAAAAACATTTTTCCATTTAACCCATAGATGGGACCCTAACAGGTCCTACCACTCCAGGTCAGAGTGGACCAGGGAGCAATGGTGATAAAGAGGTACTCCACATTCCCCAGACTTCCAGAACTGGAACCTCACCATCAGATAGAATTTGAGAGAGAGAGAGAGAGAGAGAGAGAGAGAGAGAGAGAGAGAGAGAGAGAGAGAGAGAGAGGTGAATCCGTGCTGTCGACACGCCTTGATGATGATGATGATAATAAGTGGAACATCTTTCATCAGATATATATATATATATATATATATATATATATATATATATATTAATGATTTGAAGGCAATTACAATCCGTATGAAAATAAAACAAAAAAGATGTTATTTTTTGTCTTATCGATTTCAAGTAGAAACTTCATCTTCAGAGGTGTATATCAGAAATGTACGTGCTTAATTTTTTTTTGTGTGGTTATAATTTTTCTTATTTTTCTTTTTTCCTCTTCTTTTTTTTTCTTTTTCTTCTTCTCCTTCCTTTTTTCTTTATGTTATGAATGAAATGGGCGAATTACTGCAATTTCTTATTTTTTTGAATGTCTGTTGAGAACGAATGTTTGAACCCTATATATATATATATATATATATATATATATATATATATATATATTATATACACTATGTCTTTCATCAGATAAATGTATATCATGTGGTACATCTCTGAACCTCACTTTGATGATTAGGATGCCATCGAATGTGTCATACACGTGAGGCAAGCTACTTCACTTGAGTCCTGTCAAAATCTGCGATATCCACGTGTGGCAATATTTACACACATATTTACACACATACTTACACACATTTACGTACAAATACATACAAACATAATTCGTCGAGGTGGCCTAAAGTCGGTAATAGCCAGTCAGGGTACATCCCCTTTTCACAAGAGCTAGACCATGGAGATTGTTTTTGGCATCTCAGGTGGAGCGCCACACCTACCACCATCTCCTCACTTTACCGCACACATCCCTGTGCTACTTATACGCTGTGTTGGCGAGGGCCGGTATCGAACCCGGAACCTTGTAGTTCCTAGTCCGACGCTCTACCGACTGCCGACTAGGAACCACTAGGTTCATGGTTCGATACCAGCCCTCGCCAACTCAGCGTATGATTAGCACAGGGATCTGTGCGGTAAAGTGAGGAGCTGCTGGTCAGACGTCAAAACACTCTCCTATGGTTTAGTGCTAGTGAAAAGGGGATAGACTCCCTCGCTGTCTGATTGATGCCGACTTTAGGCCACCCAGACGACTTTACTACTTACATACAAACATCGACATGTTTTTTAAAAATCTTTCAAACACTCGCATACACTTACACTAATATATGTTAGTGTGTCTTCGCGCATATGGTTGTATAATTGCAAACACACACACATTGGTATATGTGCCACACACACACACACACACACACACACACATACACTCATACGCACGTGTGTACGTATTCACGCCTTCACGTGCAAGCAGGCCACCTTTGTCTTTGCAAACACACAGGTTGTGTCTAACAAACTACGACACTTGTTTTTAGCGAGCACCCAAGCGCATAACAGTGACATCTAGCGTCGGAAATCGGAACCAGACCACCCACGTCAGAGGGACGAACCGAAAGTTACAAGAAATCACTATTACCGATTCTGACTTCGGTAATACGTTACAATTCTTTATGTTTTTAAAAATCTTTTTTCCCTTTTTATTTCTTATTTGTTTTTTTATCTTTTATCTTTATTCTTTTTTCGTTTGTTCTTTTTTGTTTTCTTTGTTTTCTTCTTCTTTCCATTTCATTCTTTATTTCCTTATTTCTCTCTTTCTTTTTTTGTTGATTTATTTCTTTCATTTTTCCTTTTGTATCTTTGTTTCTAGTTTCTTTCTTTCTTTCTTTCTTTCTTCTTTCTTTCTTTCTTTCTCTCTCTCTCTCTCTCTCTCTCTCTCTCTCTCTCTCTCTCATTCTTTCTTTCTTTATCTTTTTCTTTCTTTCTAATTTTTTGTTGATTATTTCTTTCATTTTTCCTTTTGTATCTTTGTTTCTTTCTTTCTTTCTTTCTTTTTTCTTTCTTTCTCTCTCTCTCTTTCTTTCTTTCTTTTATCTTTTTTTTCTTTCTAATTTTTTGTTGATCTATTTCTTTCATTTTTCCTTTTGTATCTTTGTTTCTAGTTCTTTCTTTCTTCTTTCTTTCTTTCTTTCTCTCTTCTTCTCTCTTTCTTCTTTCTTTCTTTCTTTCTTTTATCTTTTTCTTTCTTTCTAATTCTTTGTTGATGTACTTCTTTCATTTTTTCTTTTGTGTCTTTGTTTCTAGTTCGTTCTTTCTTTCTTCTATCTTTCTTTCTCTCTCTCTCTCTTTCTCTCTTTCTTTCTTTCTTTCTTTCTTTCTTTTATCTATTTTTTCTTTCTAATTTTTTGTTGATTTATTTTTTCTTTCATTCTTTCATTCTTTCTTTCTTTTTTCTTTTTTCCCCTTTCTTTCTAATTTTTGTTGGTTT
>CM042147.1:125621644-125629144 GCA_023376005.1 Doryteuthis pealeii | reverse complement strand
ATAATATATATATGTGTGTGTGTGTGTGTGTGTGTGTGTAATTTGAAAAATGGAAATGAATCCGACAATGTTGAATGGATAAAATTAGTTTAATGATTTACCAACACGTGTGTCGGTCAGGAGTTTGTTCATGTACACATTGTATTCTATTTATTCTATTTTCTTTGTATGCTTAGATATTTTATAATTTTCTATTATTATTATTTTATTTCATATTCAAAATAATAATAAATAGAATACAATGTGTACATGAACAAACCTCTAGCCGAAACACACGTTGGTAATTCATTAAACTAATTTTATCCATTCAACATTTTCTTCCCTTTATTAATCATCCTTTATATATATATATATATATATATATATATATATAGAGAGAGAGAGAGAGAGAGAGAGAGAGAATCCCGGCTTTGTAGTTTG
Organism: Doryteuthis pealeii; assembly: GCA_023376005.1. Taxonomy (NCBI): domain Eukaryota; kingdom Metazoa; phylum Mollusca; class Cephalopoda; order Myopsida; family Loliginidae; genus Doryteuthis; species Doryteuthis pealeii. The sequence goes on along the minus strand of CM042147.1, from coordinate 125,628,724 downwards.
TATTACACAATACAAACTTTTGCCTGGAAAAAAATTCATAAAATAGAGAAAAGACCAAATCATATGAATCCTTTGAAAATAATCAGTCGACATTATTAAAATGGACAAAAGAAAAAATACCGTTAGAGTTACCTAAGTCAAATATACTAAAGTGCTCAATACAATAAAAAGAGACAATAAACAAAGAGTCAGAATAATCCTGAGGATCCGTTAGGAGAAACGTAGGTAGATATTCTCTGACTCATTAAGCTTACTTTATATAATATATATATATATATATATATATATATATATATATATAATATATATGTGTGTGTGTGTGTGTGTGTGTATGTGTGTGTGTGTGTGTGTGTGTCTGTCTATCTGTCTATCTGTCTCTCTCTCTCTCTCTCTCTAGCTCTCTATCTGTCTCTATCTCTGTGATTGTGTGTACAAAAAAAAAAAAAAAACTTAATTTATTAGAAATAAATTTATTTCGGCTACTTTTACCTCTTCGAGTCTGATTCGACAATGGACAAGAATTACATATTGTATTCATTTAAATATGATTATTTCTTCTCAATGATAAATTAAGGTTTTCATATATCTATCTATAATATACTCCATATATGTAAAAAATATGCACATATACTGATATTTATATGAGGAGTGAAGTATTGAATAAATCCGACAAAATGTGGTTGAGAATAGAGGAAAATGTGGATATAACAGCGCAAAAGACTATATTCAATTGATATTTCATCCCTCACCCCACCATTTACCTTTTCATTATAAAAACAGAATGTACAAGCACTTAAATCAATACATTCTGAGGAAGCCTCAACCAATAATGAGGCGAAATATCAATTGAATATAGTCGTTTGATATTTATATGTATATATGCAAAATCACACACACACACACACACACACACACATATATATATATATATATATATATTATATATATATATATATATATATATATATATATATATAAAGCGAAGTATGTAAATTTTTCTATTAACGGTTTTTATTTGTTTGTTCATTTTTGTTTTTAAAATTCTGACATGCCCACACGGTCGCAACATATTGCAACATTTTACCGGATATCAGCCTTGTTCTCAACAAACTTTTAAAAAAGAAAAAAAAAGAGAGAAATAAGAAAGTACAGTTATTCGCCCATTTCATTCATAAAGGAGGAGAAGAAGAAAGAGAGAAAAAAAGGAGAGGAAAAGGAAATAAGAAGAGAATTATAACCACACAAATAAAAAAAACATAAGCACGTCATTTCTGAAAATACACTCTGATGATGAAGCTCTTGCTTTGAAATCGATTAGACATATAAAACATCGTTTTGTCTTTATCTTTTACGCATTGTATTGCCTTCGAATTTTATTATTTTATAATATATATATATATATATATATACCGCCCTGTCGGCTGGGGCGTTAGAATGCACCGACTGCACCTCTGCAGAGGGGTAAGACTCCCCCAAAGGGGCCACCTGTTGGTCGTGGGTGGCGAACCGTGATGCTGAAGGATAGAACCCAGGTGGATAAGCAATTAATGACTTGCAATACTCCACTTTGGCCCTATCTTGGGCTAGACGGGCGGTCTGAGAGCACCCCCCGATCAATCGGCTGGTCACGTCAAGCCCTAGCACCTATATGATTTTGCCAACCCTATTGCCCTTATGGCAAGCCCCAAACCCTTTTTATCATATGGGTGCTAGAAGGCGATGGCTGCGGGTCTACATATCCTTGGAATGACGTTAAACTCTATCTGATGGTGAGGTTCCAGTTTTGGAGGTTTGGGGAATGTGGAGCACCCCATCATCACCATTGCTCCTTGGTCTACTCTAACCCGGAGTGGTAGTACCTGTTAGGGTCCCATCTATGGGTTAAATAGAAAAAAAATGAGTTAATAAACAAAATTGTATTATCCATTAAGAATTAATTTATTTCAAAACTTTATCGGCATTAAATAATGTTGTGATGTTAGTTCAACAGTAAAAAAAGAAGTCAAGTCGAGGTAGGGTAAAATGAGACAAGTGTATTTACAATAAGGTACAAGAACGGCTAGCTTGCCGCTAAACGGTAACAGTACAACCTTTTCACTCGGTGTCTCACAATTTATAGTGAGAACCGGTGTATATTCTCCACTGTAGGAACGGCCGGTACAACAAATAACCCACTGAGGTTGATATGCCGTAAAACAAACCAAACCAAACCAAACATACACACACACACACACACACACACATATATATATATATATATATATATATATATATATATAGAGAGAGAGAGAGAGAGAGAGACGGAGAGATAGACATTAATAACTTGCTTTACGTAATTTAAGCTTTTACGACACTTTTTTTTTTAGACTAAAATGAATGTCGTAATGTCTGGCATTACATCACTCAGCAACATCCCCTATATCATAATAAAAAAAGCGTGAAATGAATAGATTTTCTAAATCTATAAATAAAATAAAAATATATAAATCTAAAATAAATAAAATACGGAAAATCATAAAGTAAAAAATAAACTAAACTAAAAAGAATTTAAAATACAATAAAAACACATTAAGATATATATAGAGTACACTAAAATATTTCTATCAAAAAATTATAAACAAATGTACGGCATTAGGTAGTTACATGTCTACATGTGCGTATTATCTAAAAATATAAGGAAAATGTGTTTTTAGTGTTCTTTAGGGTCTAGCCATAGCTATACTCTTTCGCGCGTTATTTAAGCTAGTTTTACATTGCTTGTTCTCATTGTAAGAGATTTTTAAAGCATTAGGTTCTGTTTATGTAAAAACTGTGTTACATTATGCTCGTGGGACCAATTAATGTCCAAAAAGTATCGAGATTTTTGAACTTTTTGACACACCCTGTATTCTGAAAAAATTAAAGTTCCATTCATTGTTCATTTCTATCTTGGTATATATATATATATATATATAATATATATATATGTGTGTATGTGTGTGTGTGTGTGTGTGTTGGGATGTTAGTTCAACAGTAAAAAAAGTCAAGTCGAGGTAGGGTAAAAAGAGACAAGTGTATTTACAATAAGGTAAAGAATAGCTTGCCGCTAAACAGTAACAGTACGGTGTACGGTAAAGTACCTCCTTTTCACTCGGTGTCTCACTATTTATAGTGAGAACCGTGTATATTCTCCACTGTAGGAACGGCCGGTACAACAGTGTGTGTGGACATAAGTAAACTAATATAAGAAAGACAATTTATAGCAGTCAATCTTTTCACTGAACTCGCTCAGTCCATGTAGGAAGGCTAATTTTACTTAGCCGCCACAGAGGCCGAAACACTCTGGAACAGGCCCCGAGAGGCCTTTGCGGCTCAGAGTATTTACCCCTCATCCCACTTATGAGGTTGTGAGACAAGGACATTTTACGTGGGTCCACCCACAAGCCGAAGCTCATGGGTGGTAGACAAAAACAATTCGTTGATCCCGTCGGCATTCCCCCTCAAGGGGTGCGCCTCGGGCACTGGGCAATAAACCCAGCCCTGTCCCTTTAAATCAAGAGGGCAGGTATTACTTGGGATACAGCTCCCTTGGATCAACGCAGTTAATTTTATTTAGCCGCTCCAGAGGCCTAAGTACTCTGGAACAGGCCCCGAGGGGGCTTTGCTGTCTAAGCAATCACTTATTCAAGATATAGAATGCATTTATAGTATGCATACAAAAATACAAAATGACTAAAACGGATTTTCAGAAATAAATAATAGACAAGTCAGCATAGCAACATCTTGTGGTATACCAATTGGCGACAACATATAGTTTGGTGACTGGTATATACAGGGTGTTCGGGATAAATTGGACATATCTATATTTGGTTATTTTTCTCCGTAGGTTGGAGGTATTGACGCACACTACGCATCATTTAAAAGCTTGGACCCTTCTTCATTTACATACGTGATGACAGATACATCATACTACACCGGTCCCAATGATTAGCCTCCGAACTCCCCAGATCTTAACCCCATGGATTATTATGTATGTGGTGCTGTTGAGAAAGACACCAATCGCCGTGCCATTACTACAAAAGTCCAGTTAATCGACAGAATTAAGGTAGTTTTGAGACCCTGGGAAACTGTAACATCAGCTTGCTCCAGGTGAAACTTGTTGACAGTAGTGTAATTTCCGTGCCTGTTGAATTTCTTTACATTAAAATTTGTAGTTACAAAGCACTTTTTCTTTTTCCTTATGAAACTGTCAAATTTCTCCCGAATACCCTGTATTCTCTTTTACTACAAAATATTTACTTTAAAACGTAAGTTGTCAATATATATATATATATATATATATATATATATATATATACATTTTGTGTATATATATTATCTAATTACATGGATATGTAATTTAATTACACTTAATTTGCTATTTAATTTAATTTGCAATTTAATTACATGCAGATGAAATATCCATGTGATTAAATGTATATACACAAACTAATATACATTTATTTATTTATTATTATTATTATTATTATTATTATTATTATTATTATTATTATTATCTAATGAGCACTCTCCTAATAATACCGCATATATCGGCACACCACTAACTCACTGAGATAGTGAAAACCATTCACTAGTGTAATATATATATATATATATATATATATATATATATATATTATATATATATATATATATATATACACACACACACACACATATATATTAATTATATATATATATATTACACTAGTGAATATAAAACCATTCACTAGTGTAATATATATATATATATATATATTATATATATATATATATATATATAGTCATCCACAGACACCTCATATCAGTGTGACTAGACATTTGTAAGCTACTTACAGCCGGGATAGAAACCCGATCGATTCAGCATCAGTCAGACAGCCTAACCGCTCCGCTATCGTCACGGGGATTTAACTGTTTAATACCCACATTTGTCTGTATGTAAAGGCCGCCATAGAGTATTCCATTCCTTTTATAGGAGAGCGTTGCGTTTATATATAATATATATATTTTTATTATATATATATATATATATATTTAGTATCCATATATATAATATATATATATATATATATATATATATATATATATATAATGATCAATGTATGTCTATTTCACTCAGTTCATTCATGGATATGTATTCATATTTACTAAGCTTAGTCAAAATGCACAGCGACAACATGTACAGGGCTAGGGTTAGATTATGCTGCGTCAGGATTCCAAACGTGTCGAATTTGAAAAACCGCAACCGTATTTCACAGCCCGGTCTCTAACAGCAGTGGGAGGGAATTATACTACTTTTTGCTAATACACAATCCAAACCACACACACACACACACACACACACACACACACATATATATATATATTTTTGGAGGATATGTGCTTAATTGAAGTAATGCCTAATTTTTGAAAATTAATTAGTTAATAATTAATGAGTTTAGGCGGGCATATAGGTTCAAATATAAGGCTAAACAAATCGAGAAAATGTCAATCCCTGAATGTACATTTCGACCTATTAGGTCTCATCAGCAAGGTTATAGACATGGGAGACTGCTCCGTGTGTGACTCGAAACCTCGACTGCCAAGCTGACTGGCGAAGATTCTAACCACTACACCAGCTTGGCTGTCGAGGTTTCGAGTCACAGACGGAGCAGTCTCCCTTGTCTATAACCTTGCTGATGAGACCTAATAGGTCGAAATGTACATTCAGGGATTGACATTTTCTCGATTTGTTTAGCCTTATATTTGAACATATATGCCCGCCTAAATTCATTAATTATTAACTAATTAATTTTCTTCAATTAAGCACATATCCTCCAAAAATTGTCGGCTAAAAGCCATATCAAATAAACACAGTGTTTATTTACGTATTCTCATATATTATATATATATATATATATATATATTATATATAATATATATATATGAGAGTACGTTAATTTGTTTCAGAATACAAGGTGTGTCATAAAAGTGCCGTTCTTGAAGCTGTATTTACCATGATAGAAAATAACAATGAATTGAACGTTAATTTTTTCAGAATACAAGGTGTGTCAAAAAGTTTTAAAAATCTCGATACTTTTTGGACACACCTTGTATATATATATATATGGATCACTCTGGCCGTTTACTTTAGATCGATCCACTTTAATTCGGTTCTCTAGCGGAAACCATTTGCTGCCACTCTCTCAAAATGGTCGCCAAGAGGGCAACCCTTTCTTGTCGGTGTGTCATGTTACCCTTGTCGTTTCTCTAAGCGGTTTCTCTCGTTCAATCAAGTGTCGATCGTCAAGAGGTGGACGTGTTTATATATTTCCCGCGCGTGTAATTTTACCTGAACGCGATATGCCGGTCGGTCTTCTCCAATTTCCTTCATTGCTGTGAGGTGTTTGTACAACGAGGGCTCCCGTTTCAACGCTCGGTTTCACCGGATACAATGGAAATACAAATTTTTATTTTATGACGACATTAAAGCGCACCCTCCTACAAATACAAAAAAAAAGGAAGAAAAATAAAAAAATACAAAACAAAACAAACAATAAAAAAAAGAGGAACAAATTAAAAATAACCAACAACAACAAAAAAAAAACAGGACAGATATCAATGCCCAACATAACAGAATCAGAAAAACGGTGCATTTTTTTAAATACACCTTTTTTTTATTCTATTTCATTTTTTGTCTTAAAAAAAACATATCCAATGTTTAACTATTTAAATACAGTGGTAACTTGACTCACAAGTTTATTTCGTTCCGCTCGTATCTCAATTTCTTCGCATATCAAATCAATTTCCCCTATTAATATAAACTGAAATGGCATTAATCCGTCCTCCCCCAATAGAGAGTCTCTCTATGTCGTGAGGTTTTTAAATCACCATTTTTGTTAATTTCTACAAGTATTTTTTTTTTTTTAATTTTCAATTATCTATTGAACAATTCTATCTATCTATCTATCTATCTATGAGAAGAAAAATGGATATGAAATCCAACAGTGTAAAGAAGTATATAGTTTAGAAACAACAACAAAATAAAGTCAAAGATTGACTTACAGATAGCCGACGCTAAAG
>CM042147.1:125584144-125616644 GCA_023376005.1 Doryteuthis pealeii | reverse complement strand
AGAATGTGACACAAGGCCTGTTGGATTATTTGGTGGATATAAGCCTTGCTGCAATACACCACTTGAATTTATAGACTAAACAAGGTCACGTGGTTTAAACCTTAGCCTATCAACAGCACGAATACGTGGCTGGTTAACTACTTAATTGCTGACACTGAGAGACTTCCATTTGCAATCATTGACGAAGGACCAGCAAGACTGAGGAGCACCAAGGAACAACCAAAGGATTCTTTACCAAGGATCATGCTCTGCTTAACACAAAGGATCTCTGCTGGACAAGCACTCTTGCTTGAAGCCTAAAAGATGGCCACTAAAATTGTAACAAGGTCAATTTTTAAGCTGGGTATAGCTGATATACATATGACCCTAACAGGCACTACAGGGGTAGCATCTGCACGGCAGCAATCAAAGTTTTTTCAGCATGCTTGTAATTAAATGATTTTTTTTATTGAACTGTATCTGGCTGATTCTGATCTAGGTCGGTAAATTAAAACAGAAAGTTTTTTGGTGGTCCCCAATGACAGTTTAACTACAGTCTATGAATTAACATTTTGTAAATTGGGTTACAGTTTTAGGGGATTAAGGTTGTTTTTAATTACGTATTGCTTAAAAAAACAACAAAACCCCCAAATTACAATACATTTAATGTTGAAAAATATTTTTTAAACTAAGTTTAATTGAAATTATACATTGCAATACTTAACCATCGAAATTAATTATTGAATCTATTATTGAGACAGTTGTTTGTGTTAGTATTGCAATGTATAATTTCAATTAAACTTATTTAAAAAAAATATTTTTCATCATTAAATGTATAGTAATTTGGGGTTTTTTGTTGTTTATTTTTTTTAAAGCAATACGTAATTAAAAACAACCTTAATCCCCTAAAACCGTCATTGGGTACCACCAAAAACTTTCCGTTTTAATTTTCCGACCTAAATCAGAAGTCAGCCCTGTATCTACCCAACCGCTCGACTATGGACAGGATGTGACACAAGATCAGTTTTTAAGCTGAGTATAGCTAATATACATAGCACCCTAACAGGTACTACCACTCCAGGTCAGAGCACAGGCGTGAGTAATGGTAATGATGGGTACTCAACATTCCTCATAGGTCTACTTGCCCTGTCGGTGGGGCTGTAGAATACGCTAACTACATACCTGTAGAGAGGTAAGACCGCCCCAATGGGGACACCTGTTGGCCATGAATGGTGACTCGTGATATTTCAGTATGGAATTTTGGTGGGACTAAGCAGTCTATAACATGCAACACTCCACTTAGGTCCTTACTTGGTTAAGACGGGCGATCGGAGAGGCTTCCATCCAATCAATCGGCTGTTTACGTCAAGCCTTAGCATATATATGATTGTCTCGGTCGTATTGTTCTCATAGCAAACCTTCAACCATTTTTATCATATATGTGTGAGAAGGCGGCGACTGAGGGTCTGAGGATCCTGGGTAAAAAGCTAAACTGTATCTAATGATGGGGTTCCAATTCTGGAGTTGTGGGGAGTATGGAGTACGCCTTCATTGTCATTACTACCAGGTCCACTCTGAACCGGAGTGGTAGTACCTGTTAGAGTCACATTTAAAGGTAAAATAGACCTGTAAAATTGTGTTTTAAAAATATAAGTTAAAAAATTGAATATCCAACAAGAATTGATAAAACAAAAATGTCTTCACTATAAAATAACTCAAGTAATGACATGTCGTAAAATCCAACAAACTGATATGAGCTCCAGGACAAGAGCCTCACCACCGGATGTATTTTAGTCTCATACTCAAAACACCCATTTTTGTGGGAATCTTACCCCTTTGAAAGGGATTCTATCAGCGAATTCTAAGCCTCACCAACAGGTAAGTAAATATGAAATAAATAAATAAAGAAATATACGAGGGTAGGTAAAAAAGTAATGCCATTTTCTTTATTTTATGTGAAGTTTTTTTTATATATAAAATTAAGGCCTATATTGAGACCCTAACGAGGCTCAGAGAAAGAATCCGACGAGTAAGACCGAAATTACCAATCGGCAATGTCCTCCTTCTGCATGACAATGCTCGACCACACGCAAGCATTAGGACAAGGGAGACAATCACCTCATTCGGGTGGACAACTTTATCGCATCCTCCATACTCACCAGATTTAGCACTTACGGCCCGATGAAAGAGGGTTTGAGAGGCAAACATTATTCCAGTGACGAGGAAGTGAAATCTGTAGTGAAGAAGTGGCTCAAAGAACAGTCAACAGAATTTTGCGGGGCAGGGATACATGCTTTCATTCGAAGGTGGAACATTGCTATTGAGAGAAACGGAGAAGTAGGGATGTGATTCACAGAGGACCAGCTTCATTTTGATGTATGACACATGTTCTTGCGTTGGTAATTATACCTGTCCTAAACAAAATGGCATTACTTTTTGACTCACCCTCGTAGTTTGATGTATCCGAAAGACAAATACGTGTCTGTTTCTTGCGTTTAAGCCTCGTTCGGTTTTGTGAAAAGTAAAATCACGTGACGTGACGTCATGATGCCTTACATCGCAATCGGACACACGAGAACAGAATGTTGCAAATGAGACGAAACGAAACGAAAAGAAAAAGAAATATTTTAAGGAAAAAAAAAAGAAGTGTGTAGGTGGGGGAGGTGGGGGTTGGGTGCTAGAAAAAGAAAAAGAAAAAGAAAAAGAAAAAGAAAAAAGAGAAAGAGAAAGAGAAAGAGAAGGAAATGACGTATTGCTTAACAGCTGAATTACGGCATTCTCTTCGTGGGAGAGAAAGGCAGAAAATGTGTGTGAAGATGGGATTGAGCACACATATACGCACGCATGTGCGCACACATACAACATAAGTAAAAAAAAAAAAAATAAGAAAAAAAAAGAAAAAAAAGAAAAAAAAGAAAAAGAAAAGAAATATCAAGCAAATGATGTAGTGCTCGTTTCCATGGCACAATCAGAAGAAAATGGCGTCAATTGAGATTCAAGAATGATTGATAAGACAAAACAATGATGAAGATGAAGAACGCGAAAATGATGCGGAAGACACATTGGAGAATAGAAGTTGCTTGTTGACTCTTATTGATAGTAAACATAGTACTATTGTAATATAGAATTCAATTCTAGTACTCTGGAACCGAGATACTACCCTTAAGTGGGCTCGAAATCACTGCTCTTATTTCCACTTCATATCATCCGCATATTTTTAATATTGTTACGATTTTTGTGGCCATCCTTTAGGCCTCAAGCAAGAGCGCTTGTCCAGAGGAGATCCTTTGTGTTAAGCAGAGCGCGATCCCTCGTAAAGAATCTTTGGTTGTTCCTTGGTGCTCTTCAGTCTTGCAGGTCCTTCGTAAAGAGAGAGAGAGAGAGAGAGAGAGAGAGAGAGAGAGAGAGAAGAGAGAGAGAGAAGAGAGAGAGAGAGAGAGTGGTGGAAGAAACATAGAAAAAATATATAATATTAACATACAAATATATAATATACTGGAAACATCCTAATTCAAGTGGAATTGTTCCTCTTTAGTTACGTTGTTTACAACAACAACAAAAAAAAAGAGAAAAAAAAAAGAAAAAGAAAAAGAAGAATTTCCACAAATACATATCTACCAAGTTTAAATCTCACTGCCAATTCTAATTATTATTGTTATATCCCCCCTTGTGAGGTTTTAACAAATGCGTCAGCGTATTTCATAATTCGTGGTGTGCCTACGAATTATGTGCTGTAGTATAGTAACATTTAAATGGTGGTAGTGTGGATGGAAAGTTACCATTAAACGTTATAGAAGTTATTGACAACGGTAAACCTTTCACTGACCCAGGCGCCGATTTCTGACGGGAAAGCGTGTGAAGAGAACAGAGTTAGAGTAGCTAGAATTTGGCGGTTAGTCGAAGGGATCAGACGTAATGGCCGTCTGTTCCAAATAAGCCATCTTCTCGCAGCGCGGGTGTACTCTTTTGGGCCTCGGGTAATAAAGACATCTGAAAAATAAACTAAGTCTTGCGTCATCATTTAGAAACAAAAAAAGAATGAGCGCAGACAAGCGGAGCCCAGCATAGAAAGAAACCGTGTCAACCAGAGGAAGAAATTACCCCAAAAGAAGATGGCCAGTCGGAAAATAGAACCCTCTTCTCTCACCATTTATATACCCGATGCAGTAACGGGTATATAATAAGCTGTTTGTATTTCATTGTGGAGTCTGTGGGACAACAAGTCATCTCGGGTCTCCTGGACTCTTCTTCTGGGTGTTACATATTGTGTGGTGGCATGGGTTTTTGACAAGACCTGTTGCGAGAATTCAAGGGGCCCAAGTGGAAAAATACCGGACTATTGGTAACCTTGACCCTAAAGGCGCGAATATCGAACGTCACGTGATTTAGTTAGTTAGGAAATCAGTTTCAACCAGAAATGGAAGCAGATTAGACGTGGTCTGCTGGGGTTGAATCTCAACCGCGCGGTGAATGAAAATGGGCAAAGTAGAAATAAATCTTGTACAAGAAATCAAAGCCTGCGAATTAATTATTTGCATGACTAAAAATTAGCCCAAAGAAGCTCTTAGTTAGAGGCAGCAACAAGAGGACGTTAAAAATGAAGGTAGAAGTTAGACGACAGAACGACCGGCCAAAGAAGATAGAAAAGAAGAATAAAGAACAAGTAAGTCTCATCTCAACTCTGTGTCACTCTACCTCTATGTTACACGAGTCCACTCTCTCGATTATATACCCGACGATATTCGACGATGTTGGGTATGTATATACGATAGAATGGCAATGCGACCCTGGGCACTCTAGCCGATCTGAACAATGCTGTGGTCTTTATATTTGGAATATTTATATATATATATATATATATATATATATATATATATATAATATAATAAGATAAATATATAGGTTTTACATATCTAATTATTGGGTGACAAAGGAACATTCACAACCATATTGGTTTCATGCGATGCATTCATCAGGTGAAGATGTTTCAAATGTGAGGAAAATCGAAAAAATTTCAAAAAATTCAATTCATGGGATGCGTATGATTGGATAAAATGATGTGTGTATGTATGTGAAGGTGAATTGAATGTATGAGAGTGTTTATGGGCAGTATAAAGGTTTTCTTTCTATCTGATGCGTAGGCCGTGTATGATGTATACGGACGGGTCGTGATAGTTGGGGAGTGGGGTTGGATAATATTAATTTTAAGGTTGTAAATGTTGTATATTATGGGTGGGTGGGTGGTGGGGATTTGAACTGCGGTGTTGTCTATTACGAGGTGTTGCGTTGACAACCAGACGTGGTTGCACGTGGTTACATATACTCGCGACATATACACGCATACAAAATAATATTCATACATATTTATATGCACACACATGTCACTATATTTGCTGGGTAAGCCTTACATATACATACTGAAGCGCATACGCATACTACATATGCATGCACGCACACAGATGTACGCATATACGCGCGCATGCACACGCTCATACATGCATGCACGCACACATACACATATGCACATACGCGCGCATGTACACGACCATGCATGCACGTACACACATACACACACACGTACGCATACACACGTACACGCGTGTGCGCACACACATTCAGTCGCATGTATACACGTCAGCACGCATGCACATGCACACACCCATACATACATATATATATATATATATATATATATATATATACTGGGCTCATTAACCTTGATTAGGCAACCAGTCTAGGAGAAGGAAAACTCTGAATTCAAACCTGTTAAACTCCGCTTAAGAAATTGACCTTGTGTCGCATCCTGCTCGTGCAGTTGGTAAATATATATATAAAGTAAGTAAGTAAAGTCGACGGGGCGGCCTAAAGTCAGTATCAGCCAGTCAGCGAGGGAGTCTATCCCCTTTTCAATAGCGCTAGACCAAGGAGATTGTTTTGGCGTCTGAGGTGGAGCGCCACACCTACCATCAGCTCCTTACTTTACCGCACAGATCCCTGTGCTACTCATACGCTGAGTTGGCGAGGACCGGTATCGAACTAGGAACCTTGTGGTTTCTAGCCGAACGCTCTACTGACTGAGCTAACCCGGCCCCTTTACCAACTGCACGAGCAGGATGCGACACAAGGTCAATTTCTTAAGCAGAGTTTAACAGGTTTCAATTCAGAGTTTTCCTTCTCCTAGACTGGTTGCCTAATCAAGGTTAATGAGCCCAGTCTGCCCTATTATTTACCCATAGCTGGAGGGAAAATTGGATTCATACCTTTCGCAAAGTATTCGTGAAATGCCAACAGCTTCGTCCAGGAATTGAACTCGCGTTGATGAGTCCATTTCCTACGACTCTAACCATTAGACCACGCACCTCCATGCATTTTATTTATATAAGGTGTGCTGGAAACAACCACTTAAACGTATAGACTCGGCGTGGTCACGTGGATTAAACCCTGTCAATCAACAGCTCGAATACGTGATTAGTTAACTATTTATTCGCCGATATTGAAAGCCGTTCATTTGCACGTTGTTCGACATTGACGAACGGACCTGCAACCAATGACTTTTCTCAACGCAAGGATTTTATCTAACACTAAGGAACAACCAAAGGATCATACCCAACACCAAGGAACATCAAGGAACAACCAAAGGATCATACCCAACACTAAGGGACACCAAGAAACAACCAAAGGATTATACCCAACACTAAGGGACACCAAGGAACAACCAAAGGATCATACCTAACACTGAGGGACACCAAGAAACAACCAAAGGATCATACCCAACACAAAGGGACACTAAGGAACAACCAAAGGATCATAGCCAAACTAAGGGACACCAAGGAATAACCAAAAGATCATACCCAACACAAAGGACACCAAGGAACAACCAAAGGATCATAGCCAAACTAAGGGACACCAAGGAACTACAACAGAATCATACCCAACACTAAGGGACACCAAGGAACAGTCAACGGATCATACCTAACACCAAGGAACACCAATGAACAACCAAAGGATCATACCCAACACTAAGGGACACCAAGGAACAACTAAAGGATCATACTAACATTAACGGACACCAAGGAACAACCAAAGGATCATACCCAACACCAAGGGACACCAAGAAACAACCAAAGGACTATACTCAACACAAAGGGACACCAAGGAATAACCAAATGATTATACCCAACACTAAGGCACTCCAAGGAACAACCAAAGGATCATACCCAACACTAAGGGACTCTAAGGAACAACCAAAGCTTTCTTCACTAAAGATCGCGCTCTGCTTAACACGAGGTATCTCCACTGTAAAGTGCTCTTACTTGAAGCCAAAAAATAGCCACAGAAATCGTAACTAGATTCTTCCTTTGATTTCCAATTACGCCAGTCTTTCCAAAATCGTGGATACCGATAAAATTCAGATACCGCAGCTATCCTTGTACATAATATGTTCAACAGCAAAATGAAGCACCGATGGAATCCTACTTTCTCTTCGATAACAAATATCGTTACATTCTGTGGGAAACTCAAGATGAGCGTAGAGCGATTCCATTCTGAAACAAACGTAAATCCTGACACCCGAACGCAACAACTGTTCACATTAATGTAACATAGAATTTTTTAACATCAACTTTCATATTTATTTCCTTTCATTTATATATTTTTCTTCTTCTCCTTCTTTAACTTGTTTTTTTTTTTAATTTTTAATTTTATTTTTTTATTTATCTTCACGACAGACAGAACAACAAAGAAATCAAAACTTGACAGCGTAAAAAAAAAAAAAAAAAAATCCAGCTAAATTAAAATAAAGAAGTAGCTGTTTTTACCAAGAAAACAAAATGTTCTGTGTCGTCTTTCGTCTTTCCTTGGCTAAAAAAAAAAAAAAAAAAAAATAATAATAAATAAATAAAAACATAGAAAAAGAATTTAAAATGTTGAAAAAAAAATGAAGAAAAAGAAAAGAAATAAACTACATGACGCTTTGTATTTTTATTTTATTTTATTTTTATTTTTATTTTTTTACTTTAGTGTTGTTGAGCAAGTTCCTGGCAGTGTGAGATGTCTTTAGGTGTGGTCTCTCACGTTAGGTTTGGTTTAATTCCAGGATTTTTTTTTTATTTTTAAATTTAGCAGCCAAGAGAGAGAGAGAGAGAGAGAGAGAGAGAGAGAGAGAGAGAGAGAGAGAGAGAGAGAGAGGGGGTGTGGTGGTGGTGGTGGTGGTAGAAAGATAGACTGATAGGTAGATAGATAAATTGACATATAGATAGAAAGATAGAAAATAGATAGATAGATAGATAGTGTGTGTTTTGTGTGTGTGTGTGTGTGTGTTGTGTGATGAGAGAGAGAGAGAGGGGGAGATAGATAGATAGATAGAGAGAGTGAGAGAGAGAGGGGGAGAGATAGATAGATAGATAGAGAGAGAGAGAGAGAGATAGAGAGAGAGAGAGAGCTGTGGTGTGGTAGTAGAAAGATAGACTGATAGGTAGATAGATATACTGATATATATAGATAGAAAGATAGAAAATAGACAGACATTGTGTGTGTGTGTGTGTGTGTGTGTGAGAGAGAGAGAGAGAGAGAGAGAGTAGAAAAACGGATTAACAGACTGATATATATATATATATATATATATAATATATATATATATATATATAAGAGAGAGAGAGAGAGAGAGAGAGAAGTAGAAAAACAGATTGACTGACATACATATATATATATATATATATATATATATATATATATGGAGAGAGAGAGAGAGAGAGAGACTACTATAAATAATAGTAATAATTCTCAAACGTGTCACGGAGAAAAGAAAAACCCTGAACATCTTAGAGAGGAAATAGCATTTAGACGATGATTCGTCTAATGAGAGAAACAGCTCTGGAAAAATTATACGATATCAAGCACTTATTCTTTTTTTTCTGTCTGGGGGCCAAATGTTCGGTGGTGTAACAATAGGTTGTCTAAGAAATTGTTTCACACTCATTTAGTCTTGACGCCTCATCATAACAACGCCGTTATCAGGCGTGCTGTCACGGACGCTTTGCAAAACGCTTTGAGGACATTCATTTTGGCGGCTATCAGTCTATCATATTCCAGTTTACCAAAAGTGATTCGATTTTAGTAAATTGCGTAAAATCTTATTATAACGGTGATTATTTAACTGTCTGTTTGTAACCGAAACTACGTCACCGGTGATTTCACGATTTTCCGATTTCCCGAGTTATTTAAGTTATATTTTCAACGTTTATTTAATCTTAATTAGCATCTTATTTATTAACGATGTTTCTATTAAAGTCTAGCTGAGATAGATTTGCTGCAAAACTGCACATATTATTAATGCACTAATTACCACGCATTCCATGCATGCGGGTCATGTACAAAGCCCTATTAATGAGGGACCACCCACGTAGCTCATGGGATGCCGGGCACAAAAAATGAGTGGATCCCGTCGGTATTCCCCCTCAAGGGGAGCGCCTCAGGCACTGGGCAATAAATCCAGCCCTGCCCTTGTAAATCAAGGCGGCAGGTGTTGCCTGGGGTAAAAGCCTCCTGGGATCACGCCGTTAGTTTCGTTGACAGACAGGCCCCAAAAGGCCCATGTTATTAATGCATTCAAAATTCTGAAATACGTGGTACATATCTCTAAAAAAAATAAAGATTTACATTGTATATGGTCAGAATAATTTGCATAATGATTTTAACAAACTGGGTTTAATAAATGTCTATTTGTTGTTACTAAGAATATACCAGCTGCATTCCTTATAGATGAGTAAGACCCTCCCCCAACAATCAAAAAAGGTTTGTCCTGGGTAGGACACCAAACTGGATCTGATAGTGAAGCTGGAGCACCGGGGAGTGTGGAGGACCCCTTCATTGCCATTACTCTCAGGTTTACACTGATCCGGAGTGGTAGTATCTGTTAGGGTCCCATCTATAGATCAGATACAACCCTAACTCTCTCTGTATTATTTGTATTAAGAATAATTACTTGAAACTACCATTGTTTATAACCGATTGGACCCTATCAAAGCGCCTTGAGAATAAGCTAGATGGGACCTGCACAAGAATGCTGCGTGCAGTCTTGAACAAGTCGTGGAAACAGCACCCCACAAGAAAGCAGCTGTATGAGAACCTGGCCCCCATCTCGCAAACCATCCGGGTGAGACGGACTAGGCATTCAGGACACTACTGGAGAAGCAAGGATGCGCTCATAAGCGACGTTCTCCTGTGGAAGCCAACACATGGACATGCTAGTGTGGGTCGCCAACCAAGGACCTACATTGATCAACTATGCGAGGATGCTGGTTGCTGCGCAGAAG
The DNA here is from genome assembly GCA_023376005.1 of Doryteuthis pealeii. Lineage (NCBI taxonomy): Eukaryota > Metazoa > Mollusca > Cephalopoda > Myopsida > Loliginidae > Doryteuthis > Doryteuthis pealeii. Next base: position 125,606,352 of record CM042147.1, on the reverse strand, counting down.
ACCTCCCAGGGGCAATGAGTGATAGGGAAGGTTGGCGAGAGATTGTCATGGATATCCGTGTTACGTGCGTGACATGATTATTATTATTATTATTATTATTATTATTATTAGTTACTTGAAACAATATGACTGGTGTTATATTGGAATACTCGAAACAACTGTATTCAAAGAAATGATTATTACTATTAGATGGGAATGGTTACTTGAAACCACCTAATTGTGCATAAATTATTAGTACTAGCAACAGAAAACACCCTCCAGGCGCCGTAAAAATTAATTTTTGAAAGACATTGCCTGAGAAGGTGGGAGTTAAAAATTCAATGTCAGAGGGTTTGTATCATAAGTAAGACAAATCCTCATATTTATTAAGGGAGTAAAAAAACAAAAAAAAAAAAAAACAATTTGAAATGAAAACTGGGCCCCGTCCCTCTCAAATAAAATGTTGCAGGCATGTAATAATCAAACAATTATTTTGAATATTTTCCACATCAATTTTACACAAAATCGTAGGTATTTATTTATTTGTAAACTTTTTAGTTAACTTTGCTACTGTAAAAAAAAAAAAAAAGGGACGAGAGTAAAAAACAATTTTTAAAATTGCTTACTCAAATTTTGGATTTATATAAAATAAGAATATTGTGACGTAAGCAGTGACGTAGAGCTATGACGTAGATTTTGTTACAGACAGAAATACAGACAAACTCCATTATTAATACTAGTAAATAAAGTACGCTGGAGGGAAAACCATACAATATGAAATAATCACGGCGATTCTATGCTCGGTGATGAAGAAGACAAAGATTCTTACCATGATGATCCAAATTATTGAATTCACTATGAAGGGTCCTGAAGAGATCGTATAGATCAAAACCGTGGTAGACCCATAACCTTTTGCTACAAGTCCAATATGTAAAAATTATAATAACTAGTACAAAATAAAAAAAAACACCCTCCGGGCGATGTAAAAATAAATTTTTGAAATATATTGCCTGAGGGGTGGGAGTAAAAAATTCAATGTCAGCGAGTTTGTACCCTAAGTAAGTAAAATCATTAAATTCATTACAGGATTAAAAATAAAACAATTTGAAATGTAAACTTTAAATATGTATTAAAATAAAACAAACTATATATAGATATATAATACCAGTCATGTATTTATTAAAACTTGTTTTAAAAAAGCAATGATGACTGTCTAATGTTGCATGTTCAAATTCACCGAATCATGCATCTCTTATTGTAACAGTTTTTGAAAAAAGTTCGATACTAGTCGAATTCTCTTATTCAAACAGGATGAGTATTAACCCGTTGACGGTAGGCCTGCAACGGATTTTTAGAAAAGAATTTTTATTTTTATAGTTAATTTTGTAATTTTTTATTTTTCTATTTTTTATTTTTCTTATATACAAAGTAAAAAAGTATGAATGATTGTAAGGTCTTTATTTTTTTTTGGATAATGTGAAATTTAAATTTGTTGGGAACCGAGATAAGTGTGGCGGAAGTGCTCATATTTGAAACTACCAATAACTTTTTTGCAACATCAAGGTTTTCGTTTTGAATTCATATGACTTTCGTCTCCGCTCTTGATAGTACGGGGTATAAACAAGCTCTGAAGATGATTTTTATAAAATCGAAATATTGTTCAATATTAGCTATGAATATGTTATAACATGTTTTCATTATAACAGCATTGTGTGTTGTTTTCATATCCTTTTATCTATACCCATATATATATATATATATATATATATATATATATTATATATATATATATATATATACAGACAGACAGACAGACAGACAAAGATAGTCTTAGAACTGTCTGTCTGTCTGTCTGTCTGTCTCTCTCTCTCTCTATATATATATATATAGAGAGAGAGACAAACAGACAGACAGACAAACAGACAGACAGTTCTAAGACTCTCTTTGTCTGTCTGTCTGTCTGTCTGTCAGCCTCCGTTTTGTTAAGAAGGAAATGATGGAGTTTTAAAAAGAGGATGGAGATCAGAGACGTTTTAATTCATTGCTCTCTTCTTTCCTTTTAGACCAATTCTATGCCAAGTGAATCCTCGTAGCAGTTCCAAGATATCTCTTCACACTCGTTTTTCCAAACCCCTAAGAAAAACAAAGTTGGAATAATACAAAAGATTGAAGAGAGAGAGAGAGAGAGAGAGAGAGAGAGAGAGAGAGAGAGAGAGAGAGAGGGGGGGGTGCTCTTTCGCCGATGATCCCCTTTAGTAGTGGGATAATCCATTCTGAAGCTAATGTTCCGGACTCTAATCTGACATTAAAAAATAAAAGAACCCTCCCTCCCCTAAAAAAAACAACAAAATAACAAAACAACAACAAAAAAACAAAGCAACTAAAAGAAAAAGAACGAAAGATTTCAAGATGTCTTCCGGTCCTCGAGAATGAACGATGAATTAATCCGTTCAGAGACCTTTTCTTCATGCTCAGATTTTTGCCTGAGTGGAGAGACCGGGAATTGACCAGCAGAATAAACTTGTTTCAATGACTCGTACACTCAGGTAATTATAAACTCAGTAGCTCGTCTAATCGGGGAGCAACGGTTATCAAGTTGGTTGTATGGGCCCTTACTACAATACCGAAATCAGTTTCTACTGTTTATTACATCATACTGCCCCAGGAAAAAAAAGGCATCCCATCGTGGTACAATAGTTAGCAAGCTAGTCTCGCAGACCCATTACTACTGAATAACGAGTTCGATACTCACTGGATACCCTATACTTGCGACCTTGTATCACATTCTACCCCTAGCGAACGAGTTGAGTAAATATGACGTCCCACCGTGGCGTAACGGTTAGCAAGCAATTCTCGCAAATCCTTAACTACTGAATTGTGTGTTCGATCCTCGTTGAATGCCCCATACGTACGACCTTGTGCTACGTCGTTATCGTGGCGAAAGAGTTTAGTAAAAAAGATACCCCACCGTCGTGTAATAGCAAGCAATTCTCGCAAATTGATAACTACGGAATAGCGAGTTCGATCCTCGTTGGATGCCCCATACATGCGACCTTGTCTTTACATCCATATTACCGTGCTGTAATGCTTAGCAAGCAATTCTCGCAGATCCATTATTACTGAATAGTGAGTTCGATCTTCACTAGATACCCTATACTTGCGATCTTGTGTCGCATCCTACCCCTACCGAACGTGCTGGGTATTCAAGTGTGTCCCATCGTCGTATATATATTTACCAGCCCCTCCGCACGAGCAGGATGCGACACAAGGTCAATTCCTTAAGCAGGGTTTAACAGGTTTGAATTAAGAGTTTTCCTTCTCCTAGACTGGTTACCTAGCCATGGTTAAAGAGTCCAGTCTGCCCAGCTATTTATCCATAGCTGGAGGGAGAATTGGATTCATACCTTTCCCAAAGGCATTAGCGTCATGTGAAATACCAACGGCTTCGTCCAAGAATTGAATGCGTTGACGAGTCCATTTCCTACGACTCTAACCATTAGACCACGCACCTCCTAAATCGTCGTATAATGGCTAGCAAGCTAGTCTCACAGATCAATTACTACTGAATAGCGAGTTTGATCCTCACTCGATGCTTCATACTCGTGTCCTTGTGCCACATTCAACCAGTAGCGAACGGGTTGAGTAAAAAGGGCATTCCATCGTGGTATAGTGGTTAGCAAGCAACACTTACGGATCCATTACTTCTGAATAGCGATTTCAATCCTCGCTGGATGCTCCATACGTGTGACTTAGTGTCACATCATATCCGTGGCCAACGGGTTGGGTAAATAAATACTAACCCTGGTAAAGAATTCCTTGTTATATACCCACTTTATATCTGATATATAATTGGGAGTGAGTTGATAGGAGATGAAATGGGTTCTAACTGTTCTTACTTGTTCTTACTTCGTCGCTGTCCAACCCGAAGTGGTAGTACATGTTAGTGTCTCATCTATTGTGATAAATAGATTAAAAATGGGGTTAAAATTGATTTTAAAAATAAAAATGTAATCCCTAACAAGAATGAATACAACAAAAACGCCTTCGGCACAAAATAACCCAACAAGGGTTGACAAGCCTTAAAATCAAACTAAACAGATCGCTTCCTCTGGGCTAATTCTTCCTTCTTCTGGGCTGGTTGTCTGAGTTTATTTCTTAGTTAATTTTAAGAAAGACTTATTTGTTTTCATATTCATTATACCCCCCCCAAAAAAAAAAAAAAAAAAAAACAAAAAACAAACAAACAAAAAAAAACGAACAAAAAACAAACTCACAGCTCAAAAGGGTTTCTAACCGCGCGGTGAGAAGTCGGCATCTCAGGAGTGAAGAACCCTATATCTGCTCCTTCTGAGTAACGGACTCTAATTTCCGTTATCACGCCTTCCTTTAGCCAATTAGCATTCAGGTCAGAGAAGGTTAACTATCGTCAATAACTTTTTTTCAACGGTTAATGGTAATTTTCCATTTACCAACCCGTTATTTGAATTTCTACTACACTTACATACATAATTCGTAGGCTACCAATGAATTATATAACACCTTCCTGGATTACTTTTTACGATCCTTTCCATTATTTCAATTGATAGTTCTTTAGTTGGAACCATGGGTTTTCGGGTCTTGGAGGTTTGGAGAATACGGGTATAACACTGCCATTACTCCCAGGTCCACTCTGACCCGGAGTAGTTGTACCTATTAGCGTGGCATAGAATAAACTGACTGTATCCGCTGCAGAGGATGTATTATTACCCCTCAAAAAAGGTGTTCTGAGTATGACACTAAACAGCATCTGGCGATGAGGCTCCACTCCTGGAGATCTGGGGAATGTAGAATATTAAATTAAAACCAGGCCTACTCAGAACCGGAGTAGTAGTATCTGTTAGGGTCCAAAATTCTGCCGCTCTCAACTTGGGCTTATTTTAAGGGAGGGTTTATATTAAGATAATCCTGAAAAATTCCGATAGGTCTTATTTTGCAGGTAGGTCTTATTTTCGGGGATACACGGTAGAAAGAGAGGCGACTTAACTGAAACATTTCAAATAATTAGTGGAATTTTTAATTATAGGGGACACTTATTTAATATTTCTTCTCGAACTGGATATTCATTTTATAGACAGATTTCAAAAACTAAGTCTCTTAACCATTTAGATTATTTTTCTAATAGATTAAAATAGTTTTAGAATAAATTGCCTAATCAGATCAAGAACAGGAATAGCTCAGAAAATTTTAAGATTGAATTGGATGAATTCTGAAAAAAAAAATGGTCAGACAAAGAAATTAAGAGGGCATTTTGGGGAACTTGAACTCTAAGGAAGCTCTTAGCACCCATCTCTCAAACCATCCAAGAAAGGCGAGTAAGACACACTTGTGCACTTCTGGAGAAGGACAAACTCATAAGTGACGTACTCCTATGAACTACTACACTTGGACACACCAGTTTTGTAAGGTCTTTTTTGCTGAGGCCTATATATTTCTCACATTAAACAGGTTGGCCTTCAATTCGGATGAAGAAGACAAAAACATAATAGATACTACTAATAGATTTATGGGTCAAATAGATGTGTTAAAAGATATTTGTATCCGATATGTTTACTATTTTGTATCTACAAGGGTAATCATAAAAGTGAAGTTCTGGGACGCAGGGAAAGTATTCGTATGGCTATTGGCAACACTGTTGTGTTTGTTGTGTATACTCTTGTGCCTGCTCCTGTGCGCGCCTCACTACCACGCCCTGTCTCGGCTTGGCAGTTGTTTCTGGTGAAGCACCCGATTGACACTACCAGTTATTCGGTTTTCGAACGTAAAAGGCATTAAACCAATTGAAATTCATCACCAATTAACGGAAGTGTGTGGCAAGTCATACATGGATGTCAAAATCGTCCACAAGCCATACCAAACACACCTATATTTATTTTTCGGGTTTGGTGGTGGCGGGGTAGGTCTTTCCAAGCTGCAGGGGAGACAGTCAGTGTATTTAAGCCCCATCGACAGTGTATTTCGAATGAACATGAATCTAAGGTTTGGTTTATTTTGTTTTACGGCATATCAACCCCAGTGGGGCATTTAATGCCAGAGAAGTTTTGAAATGAATTAATTCCTAATGGATAATCAATTTTGTTTATAAACTCATGTTTTTTCTATTTAACCCATAGATGGGACCCTAACAGGTACTACCACCCACTCCGGGTCAAAGTGGACCAGGGATCAATGGTGATGAAGGGGTGCTCCACATTCCCCAAACTGGAACCACACCATCAGATAGAGTTTAAAGTCACATCACAGGATATGAAGACCCTCCACCACCGCCTTATAGCACCCATATGATAAGAAGGGTTGGGGCTTGCCATAAGAGCAATAGGTCTGGGGCAATCATATATATATTTACCAACCCCTCCGCACGAGCAGGATACGACACAAGGTCAATTTCTTAAGCGGAGTTCAGCAGGTTTGAATTCAGAGTTTTCCTTCTCCTAGACCGGTTGCCTAACCAAGGTTAAAGAGCCCAGTCTGCCCTACTATTTACCCATAGCTGGAGGGAGAGTAGGATTCATACCTTTCCTAAGGATATTAGCGCTAAATGAAATGCAATTACCACGTCCAGGATTTGAACTCGGGGCGACGAGTCCATTTCCCATGACTTTAACCATTACACCACGCTCTTCCTGGGGCAATCATATAGGTGCTAGGGCTAGACATGACCAGCCGATTGATCGAAGGGGGCCTCTCCGACCACCCGTCTAGCCCAAGTATTGCATATCATAGACTGCTCAACCACCTGTGTTCTATCCTTAGGCATCACGGGTCGCCACCCACGGCTAACAGGTGTCCCCCATTGAGGGGGTCTTACCTCTCTGCAGAGGTGCAGTCGGTGTATTCTAACGCCCCAGCCGACAGGGCTGAGAAATCTACCGTTTGTTACCGATACTACACTCTGATTTTAGTGCTGATCATTCATTAGATTATTTTGTGTTATTTACGCCGATAACTTTGTAAACCTTCTTCTTCTTCTTCTTCTTCTTCTTCTTCTTCTTCTTCTTCTTCTTCTTCTCTGACCCTTGATTGTGTCCCTTGCACATGGTACCCTACCCCTTTACTGGATCATTCGACTCCCGTATTCCCGACGGATCCTGCGCAAGTCAGTCACACACAAGAATAGACAATCACTTTCTTGAAGTGCAAACGTTGGCCATTTGTTTCTTGTTGTTTTTCTTTTTCGCGCCCGCCACCTTGCAAATGTTCTTAACTCTAAGAACAACACCAAAATATAATAGCACGAAATGAGAAGTGAAAAGAGAACAAAAATAAATTAAAAAAAAAAAAAAAAATAAGTGAAATAAAAAAAATGAGAAAGGGGGTCCGAACACTGCACGCGAACTTCGGTAAACGAGGACGTGAATGCCGACCCCCATCGACGGGAAAAAAAAGCCAATCTAGGAAACGCTTCGTGTTGAATTTGCGGTCGGCGGCCTCGTTTTGAAAAAAAAAAAAAAAAAAAAAAAAAAAAAAAACGAAAAGAAAAGAAAAGAAAAAGAGACCCTACACCCGCCATTTTCAGCGTTTCATCCTTCTAGGCGGGAATAAAGATCTCATGCACTCATTGTTTTGTGTACACAAATCCTCCATTTTTTTTCTTCGTTCTCCGACCTCCTTTTCCTCCTCTCAACATGTTTGCCTCTTTCCCGATTTCAACTTCTCTTTCTGGTTTAATTGTTACACAGTTTCTCCCAGTTTATCCTATTGTTTTTATGGACAGATAAACACCCATTTCCATTAACCCCTTAAAGTCCGTATTTTTCTTAAAAGGCCATATTCCTTTTGTTTTGTCTTGCCTCCTCCTTATTCGATTTACCGTATTCATTTCCTAATTGCTTCTTTCCATTTATATCTCATTTTCTTTTGCAGCCGAAAAAAAAAATATAAAAAAATAAAATAGGAGTAGAAGTAAAAAGAAAAGGGCGAAAACTGGAAAGTAATAAGAAAGAGAGATGGAGGATGAAATAAAAACAAAATTAAAAAAGATTAGATTAGATAAGATAGTAAATTATATATACTAGCAAATATATACACCATCCGGGTGCAAATATTTAAGTTTTAATGTAATATATATTATACTTAAAATTTTAATGTAATATTTATTATATTAAATTAGAAAGGTTAATGAATATTTATTATATTAAATTAAAATTCTAATGTAATATTTATTTTAATGTAATTTTAATGTAATATTTATTATATTGAATATTTATTATATTTATTATATCAAATTTATTATATTAAATATTTATCATATTAAATTAAAATTTTAATGTAATATTTATTATATTAAATTAGAATTCTAATGTAATATTTATTTTAATGTAATTTTAATGTAATATTTATTATATTGAATATTTATTATATTTATTATATTAAATTTATTATATTGAATATTTATTATATTAAATTAAAATTTTAATGTAATATTTATTATATTAAATTAGAAAGGTTAATGAATATTTATTATATTATATTAAAATTCTAATGTAATATTTATTTTAACGTAATTTTAATGTAATATTTATTATATTGAATATTTAGATTTGAAACAGAGTGGGGGTATAATCGAAAAAATAGAACAACTGAAACTTATTCTTCCATCAATCCCGTCTTTCATTGCTGAATTTTCCTAATTCAACTATTGAGTTAAAATAAGAAGTAAAGAACAAAATTACGGTTATTTCTTCTTGTTAATGGATCTATTTTAAGATTTATCCCCGAGTCCTTTGCTCATATTCATTAAGATAAAACCAAACAATTAGAAATCAATAATACCAAGCACATTTTATCAAAATCAAATTTATAATATCAATATGCAAATTAACCTTCCTGTTCACTCTGTAAACCGCTATTTTGTTGTATATATAAATACAATTGGATGTTATTAGTAGCTAGATAAGGCCAACAGTATTAATAATGTAAAACAATTTTATTAATAAATTGAGGTTTAAATAAAAATAAAATCATGGGAGAATGTGACCTAAATAATTAAGGGAATTGTGACTTGAGTAGTAATATAGTTTCGTTTACAGACAGAAAACACACAATCTCCATTATGATATATATATATATATGTGTGTGTGTGTGTGTGTGTATAAAGAGGAAAGTGTAAAAAATTGAGGACCAAAGTTGAAAAAAAGAGAAGGAAAAACAATGAAGCAAGCAAGAAAAGGGGAACAATGAATTCAAGAAACAATGAAAAGGAAAAAAAATCGTCGCCCAAAATAGAGAATTAAATGAAAGAGGAAGAAAGCTAAGGTGAATGAAAAATAAAGCAACAAAAAAAAAACAAAAAACAAAAAAAAAAAAACAAGTGGTAAAATTAGGATAAAATTAAAGATTGCGAAAGAAGAGATTAAATGGGCAAAAAATAAAAAAAAATATTAAAGACCAGAGTTAAAGGAAGAAAATTAAAAGAAAAAGAAGAAAAAACATCCAATGAATCTGAGGAAGAAGGAAGACACAAAATGTTTCGTTGTTAAAAGAAATAAAAAAATAAAGTAAAAAGAAAAATATGTTTGTTAAAGAAAAAAAGAAAAGAAAAAAAAAAAAAAAGTGAAGAGAAATAGAAGAAAGAAGAAAGAAAAGAAAGAGAAAGAAAAATATATGTCTATGAAGCAAAAAGAAAAAGAAAAAAAGGAAAGAAAAATATATTGTGAAGAGAAATAGAAAGAAAGAAAGAAAGAAAGAACAGAGAAAGAAAGAAATATATGTCTATGAAGAAAAAGAAAGAAAAAAAAAAAAGGAAAGAAAAATATATTGTGAAGAGAAATAGAAAGAAAGAAAGAAAAGAACAGAGAAAGAAAGAAATATATGTCTGTGAAGAAAAAGAAAGAAAAGAAAAAAAAAAGAAAAATATATTGTGAAGAGAATAGAAAGAAAGAAAGAAAAGAACAGAAAGAAAGGAATAAAGAAAAAAGAAAAAAGGAAAGAAAAATATATTGTGAAAAGAATAGAAAGAAAGAAAGAAAAGAACAGAGAAAGAAAGAAATATATGTCTGTGAAGAAAAAAGAAAGAAAAGAAAAAAAAGGAAAGAAAAAATATATATGTGAAGAGAAATAGAAAGAAAGAAAGAAAAGAACAGAGAAAGAAGAAATATATGTCTATGAAGAACAAAAAGAAAGAAGAAAAGAAAAAAAAGGAAAGAAAATATATTGTGAAGAGAAATAGAAGAAAGAAAGAAAGAAAAGAACAGAAAAGAAAGAAATATATGTCTATGAAGCAAAAAAAAGAAAGAAAAAAAAAAGGAAAGAAAATATATTGTGAAGAGAAATAGAAAGAAAGAAAGAAAAGAACAGAGAAAGAAAGAAATATATGTCGTGAAGAAAAAAGAAAGAAAAGAAAAAAAGGAAAGAAAAATATATTGTGATGAGAAATAGAAAAAGAAAGAAAGAAAGAAAAGAACAGAGAAAGAAAGAAATATATGTCTATGAAGCAAAAAGAAAGAAAAGAAAAAAAAAGGAAAGAAAAATATATTGTGAAGAAATAGAAAGAAAGAAGAAAAAGAACAGAGAAAGAAAGAAATATATGTCTGTGAAGAAAAAAGAAAGAAAAGAAAAAAAGGAAAGAAAAAATATATTGTGAAGAGAAATAGAAAGAAAGAAAGAAAAGAACAGAGAAAGAAAGAAATATATGTCTATGAAGCAAAAGAAAGAAAAGAAAAAAAAAAAGGAAAGAAAAATATTGTGAAGAGAAATAGAAAGAAAGAAAGAAAGAAAAGAACAGAGAAAGAAAGAATATATGTCTGTGAAGAAAAAGAAAGAAAAGAAAAAAAAGGAAAGAAAAATATATTGTGAAGAGAAATAGAAAGAAAGAAAGAAAGAAAAGAATAGAGAAAGAAAGAAATATATGTCTGTGAAGAAAAAAGAAAGAAAAGAAAAAAAAAAGAGAAGAAAGAAAAAGAAAACAAAATATATTTGTGAAGAGAATATATTTGTAGCTACGACTGAGAAAAGCTTAGTAAATAATTGGGCATTGCACGCGGTGTAATGGTTAGCAAGCCAGATTAGTGGACCATTGTTGTATACCCCTCTTCTTTACTTCTTTACTTCTTTACTTACTCTATTCTTCTGACCGTCTTTGGAATCTTATAACATCTTGTCTTGGTCTGGAATCTTCTAAGGTCTGGACTTTTTGGGGGACTTCGGGTCTGGTCTTCTATTGGGGATTTCTCTTTATCAGAAGCCCTGTGTCATTGTTAGTTTTTAGAGGTAATAACACAAAACTCCGATTCGCTTTGATCTTACTTTATTTTTAAATCCCCAACCAGACAATCTGCGCAGATGAGAGGATGCGCGTATAACGCGACTTACCCCTTCGAGCTCGCTGCTACCTTCTAACTAACTGAAACTTACTTACTATCTAAACCGGAAGAGAGGGTCCTCTCTACCGGTTCTCACGGCTATCCCCGGAAGATAGGGTTAGGACTGGGGTCAAGCTTATCACTCAATCTTCAAGGCCGTCAGCTGCACTTAAAATGCCATCTTGTTTTCTACACTATTGCACATAAATATTAGGTATCTAATAATTATGTAACACCATTACTAAGGAGTTCAATCCTCATTGGGTGCTCCATAGTTCTGCCCTCATACCATAACTCAAGCTAAGCTTATTAAATAATTAACAGAAATACAGAAAGTCACTTGAAAGAGAAATTAATTTGGAAAGCACATTGTCATGTGTCTCACCTGGTCATCATTATTAACGATCTTCAGGTAAAGGTAACTATCTTAAACAGAACAGGTAACCATCGTTTGTAAAAAGATTAATTGATATTTTCCGTTTCCTTAAAAACAAAGGGCGGAAAATGATGACAAAGAAACTCTTTTTTTTAAGATCCTTTTAAGTTGAGGGTAACACCCAAGCAAAGAGGGATGACAATGGCTGCATCTTACGGCATGTCAACCCTTGTTGGATTATTCTCTGCCGAAAACGTTTTATTTTATTCTTGATGGGTATTCAAAATTCTATTTTCAAATTTAAAAAATTTTAAAACACATTTTCAAACTCATTTTTTCTATTTAACCCATAGATGGGACACTAACAGGAACTACCATTCTTGGGTGTAATGACGATAAAGCGTACTCCACACTCCCTAGAGCTCCAAATTTGGAACTTCACTATTAGATACATTTCAACATCATACCCAAGACAATATAGGTTTAAAAATAGATAAGAGGTTTGCCAGACGAGCAATAGGGTTGGGACAATCATATAGTTGATAGGACTTGACGTGACGCACCAATCGATCGGAGGAGGCCTCTCTGACCGCCCTTCTAACCTAAGCGAGAACCAAAGTGGAGTGTTGCATGTCATGTACTGCTCATCCACCAGGATTCCGTTCTTAAGCATTACGGGTCACCACCCATGGCCAACAGGTGGCCCCATTTAGTGTATTTACCTCTCCGTAGAGGTGCGGTTGGTGTATTCTAAAGACAGAGCTGGGATATTATAAGAAGAATCAAAACCATCAACGAAATCAAAGAATCAAAACCATCCAGACCACAGCAGTTAAAATCGGCCACGATACTAAGAAGAGTCCTGGAAACCTGATGAGACTTGCTGTCACTCAGCCTCCAGGGAGAAATCATCAGTTAGAGCTGGTGTGAAAAACCCACACGGAGTTAAATACTAATAATATTGATTAGAAGAAGGCTTCGGCTTCCATTGTTAAATGTCGTACGCGCAATGAATGCTGGGAACAGCGGAGAGGCTAAAAAATGCCGGTCAGAGATGGAAGCCTCGGCGCGCGCCACTGATACGGACAGACGCCGTTCGTTGATTGGATAAAGCCATTCTCAGTGAACGATGTTTACGTATCTTTCACGAGATGGTCCCAGGTGAATGCAGACCTTTTATGCCCTGCATTACCAAGGATTCCACTCGAGACGGCTTGACTCTCTTGCGTCCCGAAATCCCACCGTCTTTATCCCCCATTCTTAAAATTTCCTTTTTTTGTTTTAATCCCCCCATCTCTTTTTCTCTTACTCTTTATTTTTTCTTTCCTTTTGTCTCTTTATTTTTCATTCATTCTCCTTTTGATGGCGTGCATAACACAGGCCTTCTGTTTTAGGACCATTCACTGGTGTTTCCTTCCCACCTCTGTTCCGTCTCGTTCGATTTCAATGTTTTTCTTTCGCCCTCCATTTTGTTTTTTTGTAAAATTATGCGTTTTATATCTCGTCGTGGTACTTTTACTTTCCTTTTCCAAAACCCTAAAAAGACTTAAAACAGAATGAAAGCACAACAATCAAGCTTTTAACTCAATGAATATTGCTGGAGTATCTCTTTAAAAAAAAAAGAAAAGAAATAACTACTTCTTTTTTCTTTCTTTCATTTTTTCATTTTTTCCTTTATTTTCTTTCATTTGTTCTTCCTTTCTTTCACACCCTACCCCCTCCTTTCTTTCTTTCTTTCTTTCTTTCTTTTTTTAACACCCAACTGTTTTCTTTCGTATTTTCCTTTTTTTTTCCCTTTTCTCTTTTCTTTCTTCTTTTTTAACTCTTATTTATTTCCCACTCAACTGATTTCTTTCGTTTTTTCTTTTTTTTTCTCTCCCTTTTCTTTTATGTCCTTTTACACTCGAGCCTCTTTCTTTCTTTCTTTCTTCTTTCTTTCAAATATTAATGTTTCTTTGTTTATTTTGCTCTTACCTTCTCCCACGATCCACCTCTCTTTCTTCTTTCTTTCTTTCTTCTTTTTTCTTTCTTTCTTTTTTTAACTCTTTTTTTTTCACACTCAACTGTTTTCTTTGTTTTTTTCTTTCTTTTCCTCCTCTTTTCTCTTATGTCCTTTTACACTCGACTTCTTTCTTTCTTTCTTCTTTCTTTCTTTCTTCTTTCTTTCTTTTTTAACTCTTTTTTTCACACTCAACTGTTTCTTTCGTTTCTTTCTTTCTTTTCTTCTCCCTTTTCTCTTATGTTCCTTTTACACTCGAGCCTCTTCTTTCTTTCTTTCTTTCTTTCTTTCTTTGTTATATTTCCTTTAATACTCCACTGTTTTCTTCCATTCTATTTTCTTTTCTGTCTTTTTCCTTCCCTCCTTCCTATCTTCTTTCTTTCTTTCTTTCTTTCTTTCTTTCCATTGTCAATTTGGGTTCTTTCTTTCTTTCTTTCTTTCCATTGTCAATTTGGGTTCTTTCTTTCTTTCTTTCTTTCCATTGTCAATTTGGGTTCTTTCTTTCTTTCTTTCTTTCTTTCAAATATTAATGTTTCTTTGTTTATTTTTCTCTTACCTTCTTATAGTTTTACACTCTTTATTTTTTCTTTCTTTCTTTTCTTACTCGTTTTCTTTCACACCCAACTGTTTACTTTCTTTTTTTCTCTTTTCTCTCCCTTTTCTCTTACATCCTTTTACACTCGAGTCTCTTCTTCTTTTCTTTCTTTCTTTCTTTCTTTCTTTCTTTCTTTCTTTTTTAACTCTTATTTATTTCCCACTCAACTGTTTTCTTTCGTTCTTTCTTTCTTTCTTTCTTTTCTCTCCCTTTTCTCTTATGTCCTTTTACACTCAAGCCTCTTCTTTCTTTCTTTCATTCTTTCTTACTCTCCTTCTTTCAAATATTAATGTTTCTTTGTTTATTTTGCTCTTACCTTCTCCCACCATTCACCTCTCTTTCTTTCTTTCTTTCTTTCTTTCTTTCTTTCTTTCTTTCTTTCTTTCTTTCCATTATCAATTTGGGTTCTTTCTTTCTTTCTTTCTTTCTTTCTTTCTTTCTTTCTTTCCATTATCAATTTGGGTTTCTTTCTTTCTTTCTTTCTTTCTTTCTTTCTTTTTCTTTTTCTTGTTTCTTTCTTCTTTCTTTCTTTCTTTCTTTCTTTGAAATATTAATGTTCTTTGTTTATTTTCTCTTACCTTCTCCCCACGATCCACCTCTCTTTCTTTCTTTCTTTCTTTTAATTATTTTTTCTGTGCTTATCTATTCACTTTTAGTGTCTATATATGGAAAGAAAACAACAAAAAAGAAAAGAAAAAAGAAAAAAAGAAATCATTTACCTTTTATTAATACTTTTCACACATTTAAACTTTGTCTCAGTATTTCATGACTATCAAATTTGATGGCTTATTAGGCTCTCTCGCCCCCGAAATGGCTTAAATATATCTCCTAGATTTCATATAGGAATTTGAGATATCAAGCAGGTTAATGTTTACCCAGACTCCCTAGACAACCAGTAATTATACCTACTCTATCTCCATAATACTCCGCCAGTTAAACCTGTGAAAATCCCAACTTGTAATTTGTATATACATGTAATATTATACAATATTTCGTTTTCACAACAGTCGCTCTAACTTTGCGAAGTTCTTAAGTTTTTAAAAACAAAATGTTGAGTCATTTTCAGGAGGGGGGGGCAGTCTCTGTGGCGTAGTGGCTAAAGTATTGGTCTGATTTTTTAATAATAAAACCGAAATCGAAATTTTTCGTCAGTTATAGTAAGGTTGGAGATTTTTAATTTTCATTTTAATGTGTCTTATAAGTCTCCCCATATATATATATATATATATATATATATATATATATATATATATATATATATATATATATATATATATATATATATATATAAATATATATATGAAGTGGTCAAACAATGTGTTTGAAATGGCGAAGGCCGACAATTTTGGGGGAGATTATGTGCTTAATTAAAATCATACCTAATTTGTTAATTAATTAATTATAATTACATGAATTAGGCGTGCATATCGGTTTAAATGTAAAGCGACTTTTTCTCGATTTGTTTACGCTTTACATTTAAACCGATATGCACGCCTAATTCGTTTAATTATAATTAATTAATTAACAAATTAGCTATGACTTTAATTAAGCACATAATCTCCCAATATACATACATACATATACATATATATATATATATATATATATATATATATATATATATATATAGACTCATCAGATATACCAACAAAGAAGCATACGTGAACTCCACAACAACATGTATATATATATATATATATATATATATATATATATATATTGACGTCTTTTAGAGGGGATTTGTATTTGAATTCTAGTTAAAACTTTGAATTTTAATGTTGTATATTGTAGTCTTTTAGAGGTGATTTGAATTTAAAATTTTACTTCAAATTTTACTAAAATAACAACATTAAAATTCAAAATTTAAACTAAAATTCAAAATCCAAATATATATATATATATATATATATATATATATATATATATATATAAAGAATGAAAAGAAAAAGAACGAAAAAGAAACACAAGAAAGTAACATACAAAACCTTAAAAGGAAAAATAGAAGAATGAAAAAGGGAAAAGAGGAAGAAAGAAACGAGGCACAAAGAAGTATAAATACAAGGAAAGGAGAAACACAAAGAAAAAATATAAAAGAAAAACATAGAAAAAAGCATAAAACATGAAAGAAAAAACGAAACATAAAGAAAAATGAATACAAGGAAATGAAAAGAAACAAAAAGAAAAAGAAAAAAGGAAGAAAAAGAAGCAGAAAGAAAGTAAAAAAAGACAAAAAATAAAGAAAAGAAAACAAAATAGAAAGAAGTATAAAAAATGGAAAAAAACGCAAATAAAAAAAAAATAAAAACGAAAGCAAGTAAAAAAAAAAATCCGAAGAAGGAAAAAAACGAACGAAAAACGCGAAGAAAAGATGTAAAATACCAAAATAGAACGAAGAATTAAAAGGAACAGAAAAGAAAGAAAAAGAAATACAAAGAAAGAAAAACAAAAGGGAGAAAAACAAAAACAAAAACAAGAAAGAACAAAGCAAAAAGAAAGATAAAGAAAAAAAGAAGCAAAAAGCGAATCAAGGAAAGAAGGAGCAAAAAAGATGTAAAAAACATTCGAAAAAGAAATACAAGGAAAGAAAAAGAAAATACATAGAAGTAAAAAACTAAAAAAAAAAAAAGACAAGAAACATAAATAAAGAGACGGAAAGAAAATGAAATTCAAGGAAAGAAAAAAAAAATAAAGAAAAAGAAAGACAAATAAGCAAAAAGAAAAAATAAAGAAAAGCGAAGAGGAAAAGAAAGATAAAGAAATGCAAAGAAACAAAAAATATAAAGAAACAAAAGATAACAAAAACAAAAAATGGAAAATAAACAATGAAAGAGGAGGAAAAAAGAGGAAAAGAAATATAAAGAAACACAAAGAAATAAAAATAAGAAAAAAGGAAAAGAAACAAAGAATTAGACGAGAAGAAATACAAGATAAGAAAGAGAGAAAAGGAAACGCAAAGAAAGAAAAAAAAAGGAAAAGAAAGATAAAGAAACAAAAAAGAAGAAAAAAGATGAAAAGAAAAATAAAGAAAAAAAAGAAACAAAAAATGATAAGATAAAGAAACAAAAAAAGAAGAAAAAAAGAGGAAAAAATAAAGAAAAAAAGACACAAAAAAGAAAAGATAAAGAAACAAAAAAGAAGGAAAAAAGAGGGAAAAAAATAAAGAAAAAAAGACACAAAAAAGGAGAGATAAGAAGAAAAAAAGAAGAAAAAAAAGGAAAAAATAAAGAAAAAAATAGACACAAAAAAGGAAAGATAAAGAAACAAAAAAGACACAAAAAAGAAAAGATAAAGAAACAAAAAAGAAGAAAAAAAAGAGAAAAAGAAAAAATAAAGAAAAAAAAAAGAACAAAAAAGAAACAAAAAAAAGGAAAAAAGAGAAAAAGAATCATAAAGAAAGAGGCGAAAATATGAAAAGATCCCCCCCCAAAAAAGAAAATAAACGAAATAAGCAAAAAAAAAAGAAAAGAAAAGTGAGAATGGAAATAAAAGAAAGAAAAACAAAGGAAAAGGAAATAAAAAAGTAAGAAGAGAAATAAGAAAGAAAGAAAGAAAGAAAGAAAGAAGAATGAAAGAAAGAAGGGCAAAAACCATAGAGGTTAGGTTGGGAGAAGAGAAACCGTGACGATTCTGACCATGCGCACAAGTGAAGTGATCTTTCGTTTTCTTTTCTTTTTTCTTCTTTTTTTTTTGTTTAATCTGTCCGATCCATTTCTCTTGTAGCGCTGGTCCAAAACGCAAAGCCTTTAATCTCTGCTCGTGTGTTCTTCTGCCTTGGACAGATTAAGCCAAACGATGGGCTAAAGTCAAAAGAACACTAAACAAAACAAAAACAAAAAAAAAAAAATATTTCAATAATAATAATAATAATAATGGTAAAATGTATTTAGTTGAGAATAGAGTCACTTTAGTTTTTTTTTTAACAATCCTGAAGGTGATTGACTCTTAATAGTAGACTGACCTTTTTATACCCGGGATTAAAGCTCTCTTCTCTCTTTTTTATTTATTTTTTTTTTACTTACAATGGCTGGAAGTCTCTCAAATGATTCTTCATATAGTACAGGCCATGAAAGGCATTTAACCCAGTGTATCTAAAAGATCACGACAACAGAAATCAATAAATGAATTATAGTGAGACTTTCTTGATAGCGGGGGTAGTGCTTTTTCCTCGACAGCACAGACCTCCACTACTTTAAATAAACCACGAAGGTTGATATGCCATTAATGATGAAGCCGAAACCAAAACGTTTCGTCAGTTATACAACGGTGGGACATTTTTAATTTTCATTTTAATGTGTCTCATAAGCCCCCCCCTATATATATATATATATATATATATATATATATATATATATATATATATCATAAAATAAATATATAAAGGTTTTACATATCTATTTATTAGGTGACAAAGGAACATTCACGACCATATTGGTTTCATGCGATGCAATCATCAGGTGAAGATGTTTCAAATGCAAGGAAAATCGAAGAAATTTCAAAAAATCGAAAAAAATTCAAGAAATATATATATATATATATATATATATATATATATATATAAATTTCAGAAATATATATATATATATATATATATATATATATATATATATATATATATATATATATATATATACTAGCAAATATATGCACCCTTCGGGTGCAAGTATTTAGGTTTTGATGTAATAAAATATTGTATCGAATTAGAAACTACTTTGAAAATGATAAACTGAGGGGGGTATAATCAAAGAATAGAATAGCTTTAAATCTAATTCTTCCATCATTTTCCATCACCCCCGTCTTTCATTTTTCCTAATTTATTTATTCAGTTAGATTATGAAAATTACAGTTCTTTCGTCTTGTTTATGGATTTCTTTTAAGATTTATCCCCGGGATTTTTGCTCAGATTCGTTAAGAGAAAACCAAACAATTAGAATTCAATAATACTAAGCATATATTTATTAAAATCAAATTCTTAATATCAATATGCAAATTAGCCTTCTCGTTCACACTGTAAACCGCTATTTTGTTGACTATATAAATATACTTGCATGTAATTAGTATGTAGATTAATCCAACAGTATAATAAGGTATAACAATTTTATCAATAATTAAGGTTTAAATAAAAATAAAGTCATGGTGAATGTGACGTCAATAACTAAGGGAATTGTGACTTAAGTAGTGATTTAGTTTCGGTTACCGACAGACAAACACACAATCTCCATTATAATAAGATATATATATATATATATATATATATATATATATATATAAAATAGACTCATCAGATATATCAACAAAGAAGCACGACTCCACGACTCCCTCTCTTTTTCTCCCTGTCTCTCGCTACCCATCCCTATCGGTGATCGCTCCTGGATGGTCCTCTGCATAGCATCCAGTATCCGCGCAGAACTGATCGATATAGGTTTTTGCTGACCGACCCTCACTATATGCACGTCACTTATAAGCTTATTCTTGCTTTTCCAGCTGTCTCCAGTAATGTCTTGTTCGTCTTACCCGGATGGTTTGTGTGATAGGAGGCAGGTGGCCACATGGTGACTCTTTTTGTTCCCATCTAGCATTTTCTAGAGTCCAAGTGGTGCAGGTATATAGTGGCACTGACACGGCTAAAGTTTGGAAGACAAATATCAGAGGTTAGTAGAATATAGTGTTACATAATTAATGGATAGTTTTTCAGGAACACCGATAGTAGTAAGATTAGGGTACTTACTACTCGCATAAATCCCCAAATGGGTTTGAATGGGCTCTTTACCCTTGGTCGGCAACCCATCAACTCAAGAAGTCCGACACAAAACCTCTTTCAAGGAAAGGCTAGGGGAGTAAACCGAACATAAATCAGGAACTGGAGCCCCTAAGGTGGTGTGATGCTGAAATCCAGTGCTACCCATTATTTTCTGCGACACTACCGTTGCCAAACTACTATTTTCCATAGCTGGAAGGGGATATGGCATTAGCACGAAGTGAAATGCAAACAGTATCGTCCAGGATTTGAACTCGGGTGGCCGATTCCATTTTCTACGGCGCTAGGTTTGCCTCCGTGTGTCTGCTGTAGTTTCTATGGAAATAAATGGAAAGCATTACTTTCGGAGCGACCCCTTAGGTATATGTCGAATAGCTATTTAAAAGAATGAATATTTGACGGGGCAAGTGTTTCGTTTTCGTCTTTAAAGCTTTCTACTGTATTTTGTATGTTTGTTTTCGCGGGCTTAATGTTTTTGTTTTTTATTTTAGCAATAGAGTCTTCGCCATTTTGCTTTGATGAAATTCTACTTTTTTTTAGCAACTTTTAACGATTATCGGCCGGCTGCTGCAAATTTTCAGTACAGAACAAGAGAAAGGAAAAAAAACAAAAAAAGAGAGAAGAGAGAGAGAGAGAGAGAGAGAGAGAGAGAGAGAGAGAGAGAGGAGAGAGAGAGAGAGAGAGAGAGAGCAAAGAAAATATAAATAAAAGAAAATACATTAAAGAAAGTATAAACAGAATACATGTGCGGTCACAGACAGGGGAAGAAGAGAAGAAGAAGAAGAAGAAGAAGAAGAAGAAGAAGAAGAAGAAGAAGAAGGAAGAGTCAGTATACAGAAATGTTTCTACATACATGTTTATCTACACATATCTACTTATACATAGTGCGTTGGGAAGGGGATAAAAAATACCTCTATGTGTAGCACGAGGCGACAAAAGAACTTGAATATATCTGAGTACAAAAAAAATCAAAAACAAGAATAAACGACTGGTGGTTGGTTTGTTGTTTTGTTTTACGGCATATCAACCCTCTTCAGGTCATTTAATGCCAAATCAAGTCATTTTGATATCAGGTTGGTTACAGTACCTGCTGTTGCTTAAATGGTCACCCATCTGAATAAAACCCTGGATAACAATTCTTATTCAAATAATTTTTAGTCACTCATTTTTAGGGTTATATCTGTCATAACATTTTATGGATGTCTTCATTTTAATTTTAATTTTAATGTCATAACATACTATGGATGTTTTCATTTAAATTTTAATGCAAACAATATGAAAGATCTATTTGAAAATGTCAACATGGAGGACATTCTGGTGCTAACAAATTGTTAATTACTAAAAGGTATAAATATAAATATACAACATATATTATTTCCTAACCGTTAGGCATGACATAAGCCCAGACGGGTTGATATGCCGTTAAAACCAATAAAACAACCAACCAACCATTTAAATTTCACATTGAGGTGGGAGAGAGTCTAGGTGTTATATACCCCTTTGCATAGGGTATATAAATAGCGAGAGGAGAGAGGAGAGTAGATGGGTTCTTACTGGTTCTACTTCGTCGGCGACCATCTTCTTCTTCTGGTCTTTCTTCCTTCTGTTGGGCGTGGTATATGTACCTATTTCTTGTTGTTGGTAATAATCAAGAAAAAAACTTGGTTTGTCTTACAAGACGCCTTTATTATTTATCAAAAACCGAAATCCAAAAGGGTTTTCAACCGTGCGGTAAGAAGCTGACATCTTAGGAGCAAAAGACCCTTACGTCTGCTCCTTTCAGCTAACGGCCAAAATCTAACTAACAAAACTTAACTTCCATTCTCACGTTTTCCCATTGGCGAAACTTATGTACCCTTGTCAACTTCTAAGTTTCAAGTGTTAATTACAATAGGTATACATTCATTGAGTCTCCTTAAAAATACTTTATCATACAACTCAATTATCCATACTAGCAAATATATGCATCATCTGTGTGTATTTAAAGTTTTAATTTTAGTATTTAAGTTTTAATGTAATAAAATACATTGAATTAGAAAGGCTAATGAAACTAAATGAGAATGCGGATTTAATTTAATTTCAGAGAGGGGAATAATCGAAAATTAGAATAACTGAAACTTACTCTTCCATCACACCCGTCTTTTATTGCTAAATTTTCCTAATTTAAC
>CM042147.1:125546644-125581644 GCA_023376005.1 Doryteuthis pealeii | reverse complement strand
CAAAAAGTCATTATCAGCAAATAAGACGTCATCATATAAAACTTTTTAGTCTATTTACTTTTAACTATTAAATTTTCCCCACGGCTGTACAAAAGTTTCTTGGTATTTTTTTACCTATATGATGGGATATTTCAAAGTTCATTATCTATTCACCTCAGAACTCTTTCTATTCAAATAAAGTCTGATTATCATTGTAATCTCAGTCCTTCTGTCCCATCATAATTAACTAACCATCAATGTTTTGTACTTTGAATACGGTAGGATCACAGTGGCTGGAGAGCCACTGTGAGCTGCTTAAAGTAGGCAAATAGTTAATTAGATTTACTCTCATGTCCTCACATTCCTTTCTACATTTCTAAGTTCATTTTGGGTGTTCTAACAATCTATCAATGCAATTCTGTTCAAATTTAGGTATTTATTCAACCTGTTCGCCACGGTCTCAAGTATACGGCATCCAACAATTATCGGACTCTCTTTTCAGTAATAGTGGATTTACGAGATTACCTTGCTAACCATTACACCACGATGGGACGCTCTAAATCTATCTATCTATCTATCCATCTATCTGATTCTGTTCATATCTATCTATTCTATGTGTCAGTATATTTCTATCTGATTCTGTTCTTATCTATCAATCTATGTCAGTGTGTTCCTATCTATCTATCTATCTATCTATCTATCTCTATTTCTCTCCCCCACCCCTCCCTCTATCTATCTACTTTTATCTATTCATACCTATCTGTCTATTTCTCTCTCTCCCCTCTCTCTCTCTCTCAGTTAATTCATACCTATCTACGTATACTTCTCTTCCTCCTCTCTATCTCTATATATCAGTGTGTGTGTGCGTGTGCGCGTGTGTGCGCGCGCATGTGTGTGTGTGTGTGTTACGTGCGTGTATATATGTGTATCTGTGTATGTATGTGTTTATTCCTATCCCTCTCATTCTATTCATATCTATCTATCTATCTATCTCATTCCGCGCGCACGCGCGCGCACACACACACACACACATATATATATATAATATATATATACATACATATACATACATATATACATATATATGAGTGTGTGTGTGAGTGTGTACGTGCATGTATATATGTGCATCTATGTGATTGTGTGTGTTTATTCCTATCCCTCTGATTCTATTCATATCTATCTATCTAATTCCGTACACACACACACACACACACACACACACACACACACATATATATATATATATATATATATATATATATATGTATGTGTGCGTATGCCTCTGTGTGTGTGTGTGTGTCTGTATATATGTGTATCTGTGTATGTGTGTTTATTTCTATGCCTCTCATTCTATCATTCTATCTATCTATATATCTATCTATCTATATATCTATCTATCTACTTTGCCCTTTCTCTACAAAGCTGTCATCACTTGATTTTAATGTTAAAAAGAAGAAAGAATCCAAGAAAAGGAAAACAAAAGAGAAGAAAAGAGAGAAGAAGAAGAAGAAAAAAAACTTAAAAGAAGCCATAAAAAAAAAGAGGTGAGTGACTTCAAAAAAACCCCTGAATCGGTCGATAGAAAAGACGAACTAAGCAAAACAAAAGTGAAATGAAACGAAAGGACCGAAAAAAATATTTGGCGTATTTTTAGGATCCTCCAAGGCTCCTACGCCATCTGTCTCTTGTCAGGGTTTTTCGTTTGGTTGTCGTCGTCATCAGCGGCTCGAGTTCTGAGCAGATGAATGTCGATGTTCAGTTTTGGGTACTTTGACTTTCTGGGTCTCGAATTGTAAGGGGTGGGAGGGGATAGAGTGGGATTTGGAGGTTTACACTGAGAAATAGGGAAGGAAAAAGGTTGAGAGAGAGAGAGAGAGAGAGAGAGAGAGAGAGAGAGAGAGAGAGAGAGAGAGAGAGAGAGAGAGAGAGAGAGAGAGAGAAGGATGGAAACTGGAGATTAAAAAATAGTGATATATTAAAAAATGAAGAAAGATAGATAGATAGATATATAGAGAGAAATAGACTGACATAGATAGATTACCTATCTATCTATTTCAGTCTATTTCTATCTATCTATCTATCTTTTTTTAGTATATCACTCTTATTGAAATATCCTTCTCTCTCTCTCTCTCTCTCTCTTCTCTCTCTCTCTCTCTCTCTCTCTCTCTCTCTCTATATATATTATATATATATATATATATATATATATATATATATTTGTTGATAAGTTGTTTATAAGTTATCTATCTAAATTTTTGAGATGAGTATTGATAATTTGTATTATTTAGATTTTTCGGACCGTTGTCCTCATATTTATTGTTATATACAGAACGTTTTGGCCGATATTTCCTCTGGTTTTCTTCGGATATGTCTTGTCGAATTCAGGAACCGTCTCGTCCAGTTAGACACATAGTTGTTTGGTTTATTGATTTTTACGACATATCAACCCGTCTGGGGTTATGTCATGCCTAATGGTTAGGAAGTAATATATGTTATGTAGTTATATTTATACTTTTTAGTAATTGGTTTTAACAAAATTGGTTTTAATAAAAACCTAAATAAGGTTGGAGGGTACATCGACCAAATCCTTATATATATAATATATATATATATATATATATATATATATATATATATATAATCCCCGCCTGTCAGCTTGGCACTGAAGGTTTCAAGTCACACACGGAGCAGTGTCCCATGTTTATAACCTTGCTGATGAAACCTAATAGGTCGAAATGTACATACAGGGATTGACATTTTCTCGATTTGTTTAGCCTTACATTTGGACATATATGCCCGCCTAAATTCATTAATTATTAACTAATTAATTTTAAAAATTAGGTATGACTTCAATTAAGCACATATCCTCCAAAAATTGTCGGCTAAAAAGGCCATGTAAAAAATAAACACATTGTTTGTTTACTTTCATACTGTCGTGCGATAAGTCCCCAAAAAGTGGTATGTATATATATATATATATATATATATATATATATATATATATATATATATATGTGTGTGTGTGTGTGTGTGTGTGTGTGTATGTGTGTGTGTGCGCGTGTTTAGGCAGCATTATTTCATTTATACATGTTGAATTAAACGAAAGACACCTCTCCTTTTTAACGGTCTCCCAGAAAATGAATATACCTACATCGGTTTTACCTCAACGATATTGTCACGTCGTCTAACTCTCCATTTAACAGATAATAGCTCCATTTCACAACACCTAAAATTACATTCATGCCCCCACTCTAATTACCGAAATATCCTAACGGAAAATACACACATTCTGCACAAAAAAACAAAAAAAAACTCCAAATACTAGAAGCTCTATACATCAAACAATACAAACCATCCTTAAACAAAATTAATTTCCAATGCAGTACACACATTTTAAAATGCCTATAGCACTTTCCCAACAATTCTCCTCCTTCCAGCTTCCACATCCATTAATATAATTTGAAATACTGGAACACATCACCCCTGATGAGGGCACTTCGAAGTGCCGAAGTACTCGGGGCATGAACTTTGATGCACTAATCCACGAATTCACCCCAAATATTAAAAAGTTGGCCAGTAAACTTGAAAAAATCACAAATAAAATTGTTAAACAGGAGATGTGTCTTGTTTTATTCAACATGCACATATATATATATATATATATAATATATATATATATAATATATATATGCATGTTGAATATATATATATATATATATATATATATATATATATATTGTTGATATTTTCCTGATATAAGGTGTATGCTAGACGCCCGCTTCTACTTATAGACTCGGCGATAATCATGTGACAAAGCTCTTGGCCAACCACTGGCAGCTGATATTGTTATTCATATCGGCTGTTCTGATCTTAGCTACTCACAGTTACCTTGAACCTTCGTGGACGACGGAACATAGGATTATATCACTGGACCTTTGACACTACGTAGGATCCCATAACTCAGGACTTATTCACTTACCAAAGGATTCTATAGCTCAGGACTTACTTACTTTAAGTCCTTTTCAACTGGCCAAGGATGGCGGTCAGAAACTTATACATGCGTTGTAAGTGCCTTCAAGTAAAAATTTATATATATATATATATATATATATATATATATATATATATATATATATCAACCCCTCCGCACGAGCAGGATGTGACACTAGGTCAATTTCTTAAACGGAGTTTAACACATTTGAATTCAGTGTTTTCCTTCTCCTAGACTAGTTACCTAGCCAAGGTTAAAGATCCCGGTCTGCCCTACTATTTACCCATAGTTGGACGGAGAATATTTGGATTTATACCTTTCACAAGGGTATTAGTGCTCTGTGAAATGCAAACAGCCTCGTCTAGGATTTGAACTCGGGTCTACGACTCTAACCATTATACCACACACCTCCATTGTGTATATAACAATATAGATGAGGACAATAGCCCGAAAACCTTAGATAATACAAACTTTAGATCTATAGCTTAAAACGACAGTAAACGAGTCTTGCCATTATCACGCATCGACAAAGAACGCAAATTAAACAAGAAGGTTCCCGAATTCGACAAGAAACACATGAAGTAGACTGAAAGGTACATAGACTAAATCGTTATATATATATATATATATATATATGGTGTTGTTTAGGAGTCGCCATATGCTTCTAGTAAGTATATATATTTGAGATATTTTTGTATCTGTATCCGTTTTTTGGAAGTACATATATCAGGTTTGGGCATTAGCGTGAATCATTGATGTGTTATATCTATTAATAATGGAGATTCGCTTCCGGTTTTTGTTTGTAACAAAAATTACGTCACTGCTTACGTCACATTACCCAAAATCGTCATAACATAGAATAAATACACTCAAAATTTGAACATGCAACATTAGACAGTCCTCATTGTTTTTTTAAAACAAGTTTTAATAAATACATGACTCGTATTATATATCTATATATAGTTTGTTTTATTTTAATACATATTTAAAATTTAAATTTCAAATTGTTTTATTTTTTAATCCTTTAATGAATTTGATGATTTTACTTACTTAGAGTACAAACTCGCTGACATTGACTTTTTAACTCCCACCACACAGGCAATATGTTTCAAAAATCTATTTTTACATCGCCCGGAGGATGTTTTTTATTTTGTACTAGTTATAATAATGTAGTTATCATAATATATCATGATAACTACATTATTATAATATAACACATTAATGCTTCACATTAATGCCCAAACTTGATATATGTACTTCCAAAAAACGGATGCAGATACAAAAATATCTCAAATATATATATACCAATAAAGATGAGGACAACAAACCAAAAAGACTTAGATAATATAAACTAGGTAGATTTATAGCCTAAAACGACAGTAAACGAGTGTTACTATAATCACGCCTCGACAAAGAACACAAATTTAACTAGAAGGTTGTCGAGTTCGACAAGAAAAACCTTAAACAGGCTGGAGAATACACCGACCAAATTGTTGTATATATAACAATAAAGATGGCGACAATAGCCCGAAAAAACTTAGATAATACAAACTACGTAGATTTATAGTCTAAAACGACAGTAAACGAGTCTTGCCATGATCATGCATCGACAAGGAACACTTGAAGTATGCTGGAGGGTACAACGACGAAATCGTTATATATATATATATATATATATATATATATATATATATATATATATATATACCATGTGACACATGGTCAATTTCTTAAACGGAGTTTAACAGGTTTGAATTAAGAGTTTTCCTTCTCCTAGATTTGTTACCTAGCCAAGGTTAAAGAGCCCAGTCTGCCCTACTATTTACCCATAGTTTGAGGGAGAATATTTTGATTTATACCTTTCACAAGGGTATTAGTGCTCTGTGAAATGCAAACGGTCTCGGATTTGAACTTGGGTCGACGAATCCATTTCCTACGACTCTAAACATTATACCACGCACCTCCATTGTGTATATAACAATAAAGATGAGGACAATAGCCCGAAAAATTTAGATAATACAAACTACGTAGACTTATAGCCTAAAACGAGAGCCAACCAGTTTTACCATGATAACGCATCGACAAAGAACACGGGAAATTGTGAAATCATCAGTCATTGGAACCATCAAGCGACACATGAGAAGTAAGGTAACTTGAAAATATAAAGTCAATAGTAAGTGTTATTTTCTTTGGTATCCCCTGCATTATATATGCCATCATCCACATGAGATGACACTGAATTCCCCACAGGAGGCTTGAGCGCTGAAAATGTCCAGATTTTCTCTACCTGGTGGGGGAAAAAAATCGTTTTTTTTTTATTTTTTTTCCTTTTTTTTTTTTTTTTTAAATACAACTGAGATTCTCCTCTTTGGATTTTTCTCTCTTCAAAACATAAATCCTCCATGATTCGGAAAAGATGAACAGAATCATTAAGGATATAACTTTAAAATGTTTTTTCCATCAAGAATGAAATTTTCTTTTTTTTTTTTTTCAAAGATATTTCAACTTTAATTTTATACTTATCCATGGTAGACGAACCAAATGCGAATTAGCGTATTAATTATCTTGGGATGTGAAATTGGCTTTGATTTCTTTTTTTTTCAGGCCTAGACAACCCGGCCCTCGTGTGTTGGAGCGAATTTCTCCCCAGATAGAAATGACATCACGTGCTCGTCCTCGCTCACCGCTGGGGGTGGGGTGGGGTGGGGGTGTTCGTTCCTCGTTTCACTGGGCTGAAGCCCCAATTTAGGGCACATCACCCCCTCTCTCCTCTGTTTCGGCCTCGTAAGCAAAGCTTCTCAAGTCGTCCAAGGTATTCCTTCCGGACCATCATCCCGTATCCAGTTACACAACGTACCTAAGCCGGCTGACATGCACAATACGCATAAAGGTCGCATCAGTTAGTTTGTTTACTTTAGAATAACAGTAAAGCTTCTTTTTTTTTAAATTAAAAAAAAAATTAAATAAATAAAAAAAAGAAGGCTTATCTTTTTTCTCTCTCTCTCTCTCTCTCTGTAATATCAACGTTCTTTATGTCTAGACCAGTGCTTTCGAAAACTTTGTTCATTGGCAACACATTCAACTCTTTGCCTACTTTAAACCGCTCACAACGGCTCTTCCACCATTGCGATTTAATGAGATAGATAGATAGATAGATAGATAGATAGATAGGAATACACTGATATAGACTGATAAATATGAAGATAGATAGAAATATACTGACACATAGAATAGATAGATATGAACAGAATGAGATAGATAGATAGATAGATAGATAGATAGATTTAGAGCGTCCCATCGTGTTGTAATAGTTAGCAAGATAATCTCGTAAATCCATTATAACTGAAAAGTGAGTCCGATCATCATTGTATGCCATTGAGACCGTGGCGAACAAGGTTGGGTAAATACCAATATATATATTTACCAACCCCTCCGCACGAGCAGGATGCGACACAAGGTCAATTTCTTAAATTTCTTAAGCGGAGTTTAACAGGTTTCAATTCAGAGTTTTCCTTCTCCTAGACTGGTTACCTAGCCAAGGTTAAAGGGCCCAGTCTGTCCTACTATTTACCCATAGTTGGAGGGAGAGTAGATTCATATCTTTCCCAAGGGTATTAGCACTAAGTGAAATGCAATTACCACGTCCAGGATTTGAACTCGGGGTAAATACCAATGTATGAACAGAATGGCCTTGATAGATTGATAAATCACCCAAAATGCTCTTACGAAAGTAGAAAGTGAATGTGGGGACATGAGAGTAAATCTAATTGTTGGATTATTTGGTGGTATATAAGCCGTGCTGCGGTCCACTACTTAAATTCATAGACTAAGCGGGTCACGTGGTTTAAACCTCAGCAAATCAACAGCCCAATTAGTTGGCAACTTAATCGCTGATACTGTGAGACGTCCATTTGCAATCATTAACAAAGGACCTGCTAGACTGAGGAGCACCAAGGAACAACCAAAGGATTCTTCACTAAGGATCGCTCTCTGCTTAACACAAAAGATCTCCAATGGACAAGCGCACTTGCTTGAAGCCTAAAGAATGGCCACAAAAATCGTAACACTAATTAACTCTTTGCCTACATTAAACCGCTCACAGTGGCTCTCCCACCATTGAGATCCACATCCAAGCAAAGTACATCCCCCCCAAAAAAAAACTGATGGTTAGTTCATTATAATTGAGCAGAAGGACTCATATCACAATAAGGATGATATGACTTTATTTGAAAAGAATGAGTTCTGAGGTGAATAGATACGGAACTTTGAAATATACCATCCTATAAATAAAAATCCCAAGAAAATGTGGTACAGCCATGGGAGAAATTTGGTAGGCAAAGAGTTAAAGGGTTATTTAATTGTCTTTATATTATAAGCCCGTACAATTATGCCATATATATATATATATATATATATATATATATATAAAGTAAAGTAAAGTCGTCGGGACGGCCTAAAGTCGGTATTAGCCAGTCAGCGAGGGAGTCTATCCCCTTTTCAATAGCGCTAGACCAAGGAGATTGTTTTAGCGTCTGAGGTGGAGCGCCACACCTACCATCAGCTCCCTACTTTACCGCACAGATCCCACTGCTACTCATACGCTGAGTTGGCGGGGACCGGTATCGAACTAGGAACCTTGTGGTTTCTAGCCGAACGCTCTACCGACTGATGAGCTAGCCCGGCCCCTGTATTGTTATTTTATTTCATTTTGTATTTAGTATAATAATAGATAGAATACAAGTATACATAGATAAATTCTTGGCCGAAACACGTGTCAGTAAAATAAAATAAAATAAATCCTATTTTATCCATTCAACACTTTCTTTCCTTTATTTTTCTTTTCAACACACATATATATATATATATATATATATATATATATAATAGATACAATAGAGACCTACTCGAGTTTCACCATATGGATCTTTAGGGTTAAATCCACTGAAATAATCGAGGTACCGATTAATTGCAGCCGATCACACGTGTGTTCACTGTAAATTTGCTCTACTTCGTATTGAGCACTTTGTATTTGTTATATCGCTGACTTAACCCCTGAATTTTGCACCTCCAACGATCGTGTCCATTTTCACCGGTAAGTCACCTTTTATCTTTATATATATATATATATATAATATATATACACACACACACACATATATATATATATATATGTGTGTGTGTGTGTGTGTGTGTGTGTGTGCAGTGTACACGTCTCGTCGTGTTGTAATAGTTAAGAAGCTCGTGTCAAATATAATTACAGCTGAAAATTTTTTTTCCTGACCTCCCACCAGACCGAATTAACACAGTATCTTTTTAACGTAAGGATCTTTTTGTTTTATGGGGCATCCACCGAAGATCGAACTTGCTATTCAGTCGTAATAGATGTGCGAGACTAGCTTGCTAGCCATCATTTCACGATACCTGAATAGGGAATTCAATAATCACTTGGTAACTCATATATGTGTCGTTGTGCCACAAACACAATAAATCACTCAGCTAAGTATACGATGATAACCGCACCTGGGTCTTCATATGAAAAGCCGAGTTCGAGAGATGTTTCGGCAAATAGTTGGTTGGTTGGATTTTACGGCAAGGAAACCATTGTTGGGTTATCTTATGCTGAATACGTGTTTTATTCATTCTTAATGGGTATTCGAATTCTTTTTATTTAAACTTAATTTTTAAAACTTTTTTTCCTGTTTAAAATATAGATGAACACTGACAGGTACCACCATTCTGGGTTAGAGTTGACCTGGGAGTAATGGTGATGAAGGGGTACTTTAGACTGCCCAGAGCTCCAGATATTAGAACTTCACAATTAGATGCAGTTTAACGTCGTACCCAGGACACTTCGGCAAATGGAAAACCACACACACACACACACACACACACACAAATAAATATATATGTATATATCTTTAAAAAGTATATTTTGGCAGCCTTTTTTCTTTCATGCATGTTTTGTTGAACACGACGGACATTTCTTGTCTGACGATTTTCTTTTCTATCCTTTCCAATTGTCTGATATAAAAAAGATGGCCAGACAATTGGAAAGGATAGAAATGAAACTTGTCAGACAAGAAATGTCCGTCGAGTTCAACAAAACATGCATAATGGGCCGGGTTAGCTCAGTCAGTAGAGCGTTCGGCTAGAAACCACAAGGTTCCTAGTTCGATACCGGTCCTCGCCAACTCAGCGTATGAGTAGCACAGGGATCTGTGCGGTAAAGTAAGGAGCTGACGGTAGGTGTGGCGCTCCACCTCAGACGCTAAAATAATTTCCTTGGTCTAGCGCTAGTGAAAAGGGGATAAACTCCCTCGCTGACTGGCTGATACCGACTTTAGGCCGCCCCGACGACTTTACTTACTTTATATATATATATATATATATATATATATATGTGTGTGTGTGTGTGTGTGTGTTTGTGTATGTGTGTGTGTGCTTGTGTGCGTTTGTGTGTGTGAGTGTGTGCACGTCTCGTCATGTTGCCATCGTCAGCAAGCTCGAATAGTGAATTCGATAACTGCTAGGTTGCCCATGTAAGTACCGTTGTGCCACATACACAATAAGTCACTCTGCTAAGTGTACACAGATGAAGCATTAAGTTCGTGTTCTATTTCTGTAAAAATAATTTATTTTACTCATCAAGTATTTGCTTTTCAGAATAATCACTTTCTTTGTCAACGCACTTAACCCAATGCTCCTCTCTTAATCCCATAGATCAAATATCATGCAGTTAAAATTTCATATAAAAACAGATCACTATATATATATATATATATATATATATATATATATATATATATATTAGCAGAGCTACCCGATATTGTCTGGGGTTTAAAAAAGTTGAAAATAGATTTCTTATCTATATAAAAGAAAAAGATGGAGGTGTGTGAGGAAATGATTACCCTCGTAGGAAAATGGACATGGTGAGGCGAGTTCAAATCCTAGACGAGACTGTTTGCATTTCACATATAATAATTAAAGTCAACGGAGTATCAGCCGGACAGTCAGGGAGTCTATCTACTTTTTACTAGCGCTAGACGAGGGGTATTATTTTTGTATCTGAGGTGGAGCGTCTCACACCATCAACTCCCCACTTTACTGCAGAGATCCAAGCTGTGATATCCATGAACCCGGAAGCTTGTAATTCCTTGACGGGTGCTCGATTTACTGAGCAAAACAGATTGCTAAATTGCATTTCTATATAATTGTTTTATTATCTTTTATTCTTTATATAATCTTGATATTAAGTTGTTTATGTTTATTCTTCTTCTGGTTTGAATTTTTTTTCTTCTGTCTTTTATTTGCTTTTTGGGTAATTCTATGTCAAATCATCCAGGCCATGTTACCCATCCCCTTAAATTTATTTGCTAAGATTAATTCAAACAATTAAAACACAGAAAAAGACGACATCGATCTTCTCATATTGAATTCTTTGTTTAATATGTTTTATTGTTTTTTCTCATGGATTCTAATGCCCTGAAATTACTGGTGGTGAAAAAAATGGTGAATTAGGAGTTTTAGGTGATTTTCGAGGCTCTATAACCCCCTGAGAGAGGGCAAAAATGGCAAATTGTGTGTAAAATTAAAGTGCCAAACTATTATGTTTTTCTGATAGAGTTCGATGAGGAGTATCACATAGTAAAAGATGGATGGTGGCGCTTGAGTATTAAGGGAGATATGGGGCTTCAAAGGTTTGCCCAAAATGCCATTTTTCAGCCATTATAAGACTACGTATTTTGATGAAAATGTACGTTATCGATTTTATTGTTTTTTCTCATGGATTCTAATGCCCTGAAATTACTGATGGTGAAAAAAATGGTGAATTAGGAGTTTTAGGTGATTTTCGAGGCTCTATAACCCCCCTGAGAGAGGGCAAAAATGGCAAATTGTGTGTAAAATTAAAGTGCCAAACTATTATGTTTTTCTGATAGAGTTCGATGAGGAGTATCACATAGTAAAAGATGGATGGTGGCGCTTGAGTATTAAGGGAGATATGGGGCTTCAAAGGTTTATTTGAAAATATTTAATTGAAAATGGAAGTTTTTCACTTTTTATCGCTCTCTTTATATTAGTAGATAGGTACAAAAAGACGCACTTGTCTATCTTGTAGAAAATAACATAGCAGTGTGCAGGCTTAAACTCTAAACAAAAAATGTATACTTGAATATTCATGAAAGCCTGATAGAGCTTAAAGAAATTATATTTAGATGACAATGTTAAAAAATGAATTTAATAATTTTTATTTTTATTTTTTACTTGAATGATATTTATGTTTTATATTACAAAAAAAAATGATTATTGTTTTCAACTCTAAATGAGAATTTACTTGATTTTTTTTTTAATCAACAAAAACTGCTTAAAGATATAAATATAAATTCAAAAGGCATTGGTTATAAGAACAATGAAAATGTAAGTATGAGACAGAAAATAAACCCAGAATTATGACAATTTACTTGACTGTTTCAGTCAAGTAAATTGTGATAATTTTGGGTTTATTTTATCAAAACTTTCCAGCTATGAAGAAAAAATTGTTAGTAGATAATTTAAACCAATACAGATAATTTTTAATAGACTGATCAATTCAGTGAAATTATTCAATTTGGGCTACAACTTTTCTTTTAAAGTATGGATGTCCATAATCCGTGTTTTTTTTGTTTTGTATTGAATTTCTCTTTTTATATTGATAGGTGTGGAAATTGTGTAATCTTAGTTTTTAATTTTAATTTGAAGACCATTCAGCGCAAATGAAGGAACGATGTTTTAACCTTTACAGAAAAAAGAAAGAAAGCAAAGAAAAGTTTTTGCTAATATCAAATATTTTGTAATTTGCACTTTCAGCAGATCTTGAATAAGGGCTTCAGTTCTGTTTACTAGCCAGGTTAAATTTAAATTTTGTCCATGTGTGTATTATATTAAAGTTAGCCAATCGCCAAAATTTGAGCTTCCAATTCCAAAAATTGGCGGAGTTATGTCGATTTTTAGCTCTCCAAATTTGAGTCGCGAAAAATAGTGACATTTTGTAATCTATTTTTGCCTATAAAATGAGTTCTAGAGCTTCCCTAAAATTGGTTTATAAAAGTATTTTAGCCCAAGGAATCCAAAAATGCTATCATAAAAGTCTTAAAAGTTAACCAATTTTAAGTTATTAATGATTTCTGCAAAATTTTTTTGATGGCATTTTTGGATTTCGTGGGCAAGACTGCTTTTATAAACCAATTTTTAGGAGTAGGAAAGCTCTAGAACTCATTTTATAGACAAAAATAGATTAGAAAAAGTCGCCAATCCCACCAAATTTGGAGAGCTAAAATTGATACTACCTTCACTTTCATGTTCTCCAGCTAGCTCCAAATCTTTTCACTTTCTTTTATGTCCACTCAGTGGTTCGCCGGGACAGCGAAATCCACGATATAGCAAGTTCTCTTCTTCTTGTTAATTAACACTAGGTCTGGTCTCCTGACCGGGATTAGGTGATCCGTATATATCTCAAAGTCCCAGAGAATCTTATGCGTGTCACTCTCCAAAACAGATTCAGGTTTGTTCATGTACCATTTAGCTGAATGGTGAAAATTTGAATTTCTTGCACAGTTCACAGTGGATCACCTTTCCTGCCGAGTCATGCCTATATTTGTAGTCTCTTTTTGCTAGTTTGCTGCATTCGCTAATTTTGGATTAATTGTTTCGTCTTTTTCATCACACATTCTACACTTGATATTCTGTTGTGTCCTATCTATTTTTGCATTTATATAGTTTGTTCCTATGACATTATCTTGTGCTGCGATTATAACAGATTCAGTTTCTCTCACGAGGTTTCCTCTTCTTAGCCTGGAAAATGAGACACATAAAATTCTCTTGGATTTCGAGGTACAGATCCCCTAATCTCTTGGATTTCGAGGTACGGATCCCCTAATCGCAGTCAGGAGACCAAACCTAGTATTGATTGACAAGAAGACGATTAGGGGATCCGTCTGTACCTCGAAGTCACAGAGAATGTTATTGTCTCATTCTCCAGGACAAATTCTGGCTTGTGCATATACCATTTAATTGGATGGTAAAAATTGAATTTCTTGAACAATTTCCTGTGGATCACCTTTCCCATCGAGTCCTGCCTAGTCTTGGACTCTCTTTGTGATTGTTTGCTGCATTCGCTTATTATATGATTAACCGTTTCGTCTCTGTCTCCACACATTTTGCACTTGCTATTTTGCTTGTCTAGTTGTGTCTATATAGTTTGTTCTAATGACATTGTCTTGTGCTGCGATTATAAGGGATTCAGTTTCTCTCTTGAGGTTTCTTTTTTTTTGCCATGGCCATGTCTTCTGATGTAATATCTCTTGAGTTTGACGCTTGAAGTACCCATGTAGTTGTCTTTCTTCCCATCTTTTAAAAAAAAAGTTTTTGATGTATTTCTGCTTGTCAATATGTTGTGATTGCTTTCCCTGGCTGCTGCAATTAGTCTTTATTCAACAATCCAACATGAGCTCAATGGGTGATCCAACGGGTCATGTCTTTTCTAGTATATATAATATATTATATATTATATATATATATATAGAGAGAGAGAGAGAGAGAGAGAGAGTTCTGAATATATAAATAGAAAAAAATGGTGACTGATATACACGCGAAGAAACAAAAGGGAGACGAAGATAAAAGGAGAAAGAACGAAATAAAGGCGAAGAACTTATAAAATCCCTAATCTATCTATCTATCTATCTATCTATCTATCTATATATATATATATATATATATATAGAGAGAGAGAGAGAGAGGGAGAGAGAGAAAGACAGAGAAGAGGAGGGAGAGGAGTAAATGTATAAATGTAGAAGGTAATATATAAGAAGAAATAAAGTGGAACTAAAGATAAAAACAGAAAGAAAATTAGTGAGAGAGAGAGAGAGAGAGAGAGAGAGAGAGAGAGAGAAGAGAGAGAAGAGAAGGGGGGGGAGAGCGAGATATATATATATATATATATATATATATATTATATATATATAGAGAGAGAGAGAGAGAGAGAGAGAGAGTTAGACAGAGACCGACGTAAATATATGAAAAAGAAGTGTGAATGCCGTAAAACAGAAAAAATAATAAAACGAATAAAAGTGTGTGAGTGTGTGTGTGTGAGTGTTTGAGAGAGAGAGAGAGAGAGAGAGAGAGAGAGAGAGAGAGAGAGAGAGAGAGAGGAGGAGAGAGAGAAAGAAGAGAAAAGAAGGGGTAATTCCGTAAAGAGAGGAGGAATGGAAGAAAATAAGTATATGTGAAAGAGACAGTGAAAGGAGAATGAAGATATTGACGGAGAAAATAAAAGGTGTGTGTTTGTGTATGTGTGTGTGTGTGTGTGTGTGAGAGAGAGAGAGAGAGAGAGGAGAGAGAGAGGGGAGAGAGAGAAGATTGGGGGGGGGACAAAGATGAAAAAGAAAAAGAAAAAAAAAAGGTGAGGGAAGAATGTATCGAGAAAGAAGAAAAAAATAGAGACGTGGGGGACGTTCTTAAATTTCCTACAAGATTATGGGGGTGTTGTTTTGTGCCAGTTGAAATTTGTTGAATGGAAAGTCTGCAAGGTTCGACTTTTTGGAAATTCTTAGAGCGTTACACGCTGATTATCAGTGGTTGTTTGCACACACAGCGTCCGGGGCAGTGATCTGTTGTTGTTTCCAAGTAGACGTGAAACACACCACTTATCTACCCTCCGCCACCCAGTCACCCGGGACACCCTTGCCAAAACAAACTTCAAAGGTCCCTGCAGAATTTACACCGACCCCACTTTCCATAACTCTTCTTCTGGTCCCTTTACGAACAGAGACAGTCATTATACACACACACACACACACACACGCACATACACACACACACACACACACACACACATATATATATATATATATATATTATATATATATATATATATATATATATATATATGTGTGTGTGTGTGTGTGTGTGTGTGTTGAAAAGAGAAATAAAGGAAAGAAAGTATTGAATGGATAAAATAGGATATTTTAATTAATTTAACTTACACGTGTTTCGGTCAGGAGTTTATCCTTGTGTACATTGTTCTATCTATTATTATTTTTAAATAACAAAATGAAATGAAATAATAATAGAAAAATGTTTCATTTCATTTTGTTATTTAAAAATAATAATAGATAGAACAATGTAAGTCGACGGGGCGGCCTAATGTCGGTATCAGCCAGTCAGCGAGGGAGTCTATCCCCTTTTCAATAGCGCTAGACCAAGGAGATTGTTTTAGCATCTGAGGTGGGGCGCCATACCTACCATCAGCTCCTTACTTTACCGCACATATCCATGTGCTACTCATACGCTGAGTTGGCGAGGACCGGTATCGAACTAGAAACCTTGTGGTTTCTAGCCGAACGCTCTACCGACTGAGCTAAACCGGCCCCTCTAGAACAATGTACACATGGATAAACTCCTGTCCAAAACACGTGTAAGTTAAATTAATCTAAATATCCTATCATCCATTCAATACTTTCTTTCCTTTATTTATCTTTTCAACATACTGTCGGATTCACTTCCATTTTCATTTTACACACACACACACACACACACACACACACACACACATATATATTATATATAATATATATATATATATATATCAGTGCTTTGTTCCTTTTCGTCTCTTCAAAGCTATTCTATTTTATTCTGTTCATGTTGTATCTGTGTCTCATATATTACCCATGGCAACAATTATGAAATTAGCACATTTAGAGTTTAAAAAAAATCATTTAGCAGTATATAAACTAATAGCAGATAAGACGCAAAACATTTTTATTCTATAGCTGAACATGTTGGTTTCATAATATATATCATAGAACCAAAGGCATTAAAGCTTTTCTCCAGGAAAGATATATAAAATTAAAACCAACAAACAGTCCGGATCTAAATCCAATTGAAAATTTGTGGCGGAAATTGTAAAAACATGATCCCTGAGAACGGTCAATCCGTCAAAACCGTCGACTCTTTATATATAACTACAGAAAACTACATTACACACACACATATATATCTTATTATAATGGAGATTATGTGTTTTTCTGTCTGTAACCGAAACTATATTCCTACTCAAGTCACAATTCTCTTAGTTATTGACATCACATTCTCTATGGTTTTATTTTTATCTAAACCTCAATTATTGATAAAATTGTCTTACATTATTAATACTGTTAACTATGTCTACATACTGAGAACATGCAATTATATTTATATATACAACAAAATAGCGGTTTACAGTGTGAACGGGAAGGTTAATTTGCATATTAATATTAAAAAATCGAATTTAATAAATATGTGCTTAGTATTATTGATTTCTAATTGTTTGGTTTTATTTTAATGAATATAAGCAAAAGTCTCTTCAATGATTCTTAAATGAAATCCATTAACAAGATAAAATAACTGTCATTTTACTCTTTACTTCCTCTTATAACTAAATACTTAAATTAGAAAAAATAAAAATGAAAGACGAGAGTGATGGAAGAGTAAGTTTCAGTTGTTCCATTTTTTATTATACTCCCTCTGTTTCAAATTTTTTACTATACTCCCTCTGTTTCAAATCTTTTTATCTGTATTCTTATTTAGTTTCATTAGCCTTTCTAATTTAATACAATATTTTATTACATTAAAACTTAAATACTTGCACCCGGAGGGGGCATATATTTGCTAGTATATATAAATATATATATATTTTTAAGGAGATTATGTGCTTAATTAAAGTCATACCTAATTTGTTAATTAATTAATTATAATTAAATGAATTAGGTGTGCATATCGGTTTAAATGTAAAGCGTAAACAAATCGAGAAAAAGTCGATCTCTGTATGTACATTTCAGCCCAATGTACATACAGAGATCGACTTTTCTCGATTTGTTTAAGCTTTACATTTAAACCGATATGCACGCCTAATTCATTTAATTATAATTAATTAATTAACAAATTAGGTATCACTTTAATTAAGCACATAATCTCCCTAAAAATTGTCGGCCTACGCCATTTCAAACACATCCTTTGACCACTTCATATATATATATATATATATATAATAAAGTGCTTAATTGAAGTCATACCTAATTAAAAATTCAATTAAGTATGACTTCAAATAAGCACTTATTCTCCGAAATTGTTGGCTATCGCCATCTCATACAGACTACAAAGCCTGTTTGTTTACTTTCATATATAATAAAATAAGCCTAATGAGTCAGAGACTATCTACCTTGGTTTTTGCTAATGGATCATCAGGATAATTTAGACTGTTAGGGGTTGGTGTAAAATACATTTTATTTCTATAAACTGTTACAAGGAAAGATAAAATTAGCATAAAAAAAAAAAAATAAAAAAAACAATAATAATGACAAGAAATCAAACTTTTTTTATTTAAATTTTATTGGCCAAGAAGTCAGGCTTTTCTGTGTCGACATTTATTTAAAACCTCTGTTCTTCGATTGAGTAATTCTCTAGCATTTTTATACGTATATATATATATATATATATATATATATATATATATATATATATATATATATCAAATAATAGCATGTCCTTTTCTTTAGGCTGAAGGAATAAAATAAGTTACGGTAAGAAGAAACTCTAGACAGCTGAAAAAGTGAGTACGCAGTAGAAGAGTTGGTATCTCTCCTATTATACAAGTAAGAAAGATTTAATATGGGAGACACAGCCACCGATGTCCCTCCCATATCAAGAAACAGGGTATACAACACGCACAGAGAGAGAGAGAGAGAGAGAGAGAGAGAGAGAGAGAGAGAGAGAGAGAGAAAGTAGAAAGACAGATTGACAAAATGATATATATATATATGTATATATGTATGTATGTATATATATAGTGAGAGAGAGAGAAGTAGAAAGATAGAAAACCAGAGAGAGAGAGAGAGTGTGTGTGTGTGTGTGTGTGTGTGTGTGTGTTGAGAGAGAGAGAGAGAGAGAGAGAGAGAGAGAGAGAGAGAGAGAAAAGTAGAAAGACAGATTGACAAAATGATATATATATATGTATATATGTATGTATGTATATATATAGTGAGAGAGAGAGATGTAGAAAGATAGAAAACCAGAGAGAGAGAGTGTGTGTGTGTGTTTGTGTGAGAGAGAGAGAGAGAGAGAGAGAGAGAGAGAGAGAGAGAGAGAGAGAGAGAGAGAGAAGAGGGGGGGGGAAGCTAAACTGGCTCAATATATTTTATTTTTTTCTAGAATGACAGAAGTGGCTTTAATTTCGAATGATGTAACAAACTCGAAATGAATACAGGAGGAGAAAAAAAAAAATAGAAACAGTAATTTTTCGAATAACAAGCTTTAATTATCACCTGATGATCGTGAAATGAAATAAACAGCAAGGAGAACTATGATGAAAAAAAAAAAAAAATTAAAAAAGAATCTCATTTGCTCACATTCCATAAGAGTATCATTTAATTTTCTTTTTTCTGAACAGTCGTTTTTCCCACATCTTTATTGGAAATGTAAAAACACAACGTTTCAGATGCAGTCCAGAATATATTTCCCTCTTTTCTCTCTCTCTCTCTCTCTCTCTCTCTCTCTATATATATATATATATATATATATATATATATATATATATATATATATACTAAGGCTAATTATAAAGTCACAGTAGTACGATACGAAGTGAAAATTGAACTTACAATAGCATCTCTGTAGGTGTAAATGTTACCGGGCTTAAAATAATTATTAAGACCCCTTTTTTTACTGTGTATTAAGTGTCTAGTTTTCTTTATTTTTCTTTATTCATTTATTTTTTGGCGTTGAGATGTTTTGCACACATCTAATATACTTTGTAATGTTATTAGTATTTGATTGCCTAAAGCAAAGGACATGCTATAATATTGTAGGCTGTCCTGATATTATTATTATTATTATTATTTACTCCTTTTGAGTTTTCACATCAGTGTTAGCTGATGGTCTTTCACTGGAGCCTGAGTGACAGCAAGTCTCCTCAGGTCTCCAGGACTCTTCTGAGTACTCTGGCAGATTGCAGCAGTGCAGTATTCTGAATGGTTTCAATCCTTCCTCTGATATCCAAACTTTCCAAGCCCTTTTCTAATCCTTTTGGGACTGTTCCAAGTGCACCAACTACAATTGGTATCACTTTCACTTTCATATTCCATAACTTTTTCAGTTCTCTGGCAAGGTCCAGATATTTGTCAATTTTTTCATTTTCCTTTAACTTCACCCTGTGATCTGCTGGCACTGCAAAATCAACCAGTTGACAAGTTCTTTCTTTTTTGTTAATCAACACTAGGTCTGGTCTTCTTGTTGGGATAAGGTGATCCGTTCTAATTTCAAAGTCCCAGAGAATTTTGTGCGTTTCGTTCTCAAGAACAGATTCTGGTTTATGCATATACCATTTTGTTGTGTGGTCAAAATTTAATTTCTTGCATAATTCCCAGTGGATCACCTTCCCAACCCAGTCGTGTCTAGTTTTGTATTCTCGTTGTGCTAGTTTGCTACATTCGCAGAGTATATGGTTAACAGTCTCATCTCTATTACCGCAAAGTCTACATTTACTATTTTGTTGGGTCTTATCAATTTTCGCTTTGATGTAGTTTGTCCTTATGGCATTATTTTGTGCAGCAATTATAAGTGATTCTGTTTCTCTTTTGAGGTTTCCCTTTCTTAACCATGTCCAAGTCTTTCCATGTGCAACCTCATCTATTTGTCGTTTGAAGCGTCCATATAATTGTTTTTCTTCCCATTTTTGTTTTCTAGTCTTTGTCGTTTTTCTGTTTGTCCATCTGCCGTTTCTACTATTATTATTATTATTATTATTATTATTATTATTATCATCATCATCATTATTATTATTATTATTATTATTATTATTATTATTATTATTATTATTCACTACTTTTGAGTTTTTCACATCAGCGTTAGCTGATGGCCATTCACTGGAGTCTAAGTGGCAACAAGTCTCCTCAGGTCTCCAGGACTCTTCTGAGTATTCTGGCAGATTGCAGCAGTGCTATAATCTTGATGGTTTCAATTCTCCCTCTGATTTCCAGATTTTCCAAACTTTTTTCCAATCTTTTTGGGACCGTTCTAAGTGCACCAAATACATTTGGTATCACTTTCACTTTCATATTCCATAACTTTTTCAGTTCTCTGGCAAGGTCCAGCTATTTGTCCATTTTTTCATTTTCCTTCAGCTTCAACCTGTGATCTGCTGGAACTGCAAAATCCACCAGTTGACAAATTCTTATTTTTTTGTTAATCAACACTAGGTCTGGTCTTCTCGCTGGAATAAGGTGATCTGTTTTTATCTCAAAGTCCAAGAGAATTTTATCGGTTTCATTCTCAAGAACAGATTCTGGTTTATGCATATACCATTTTTACGTATGTAATTTAAATTTGCATAATTCCCAGTGGATCACCTTTTCAACCCAGTCGTGTCTAGTTTTGTACTCCCGTTGTGCTAGTTTGCTACTCTTTCTGGTTCAACTCGAAACATGACTCACGTCATATATATATATATATATATATATATATATATATATATATATATATATATATATATATATATATATATATGTTGTAAACAAGGTTTGTTTAGAATGGCTTTTTGCCGATAATTTTTTGGAGAATAAGTGCTTAATTGAAGTCGTACCTAATTTTTGAAAATTAATTAATTAATAATGAATTAGGCGGGAATACCTATTAAATGTATAGCTAAACAAATCGAGAAAAAATCAATCTCTGTATGTACATTTCGGCCTATTAGGCCTCATCAGCAGAGCTATAGATCGGAAGACCG
Source organism: Doryteuthis pealeii (assembly GCA_023376005.1). NCBI lineage: Eukaryota > Metazoa > Mollusca > Cephalopoda > Myopsida > Loliginidae > Doryteuthis > Doryteuthis pealeii. The sequence goes on along the minus strand of CM042147.1, from coordinate 125,559,880 downwards.
CCCTGTGCGTGATTTGAAACCAGACTGCCAAGCTGACAGGCCGATCCCATAACCTCTACACTAAACGGACTTCTTAGATTTTATGATTTGTTTAGAGTAGGTTAATATTCCTCTTCTAGAGACTATATATATATATATATATATATATATATATATATATATATATATATATATATATATATATATATATATATATATATATATATATATATATATAAGGCCCTGAATTCAAACATTTTGGAGAACACCTATGGTTACAAAGCTGACTTTAATGCCTCTGTTTACTGACCAATAGTAGTACTGTTAAAATGCCGTGTATACAACATCCACTCACAGCTAGACGTATGAATGACGCATTTTAAAATGAGATAACACCCCCAATCACTCGATCACCTCCTTTTCCCACACCCATAAACACTAACCATAAACAATACCACTAAAATAACGTCTAGAAGTAATTTTAAAAAACTTGCCATTTTTTTTATTGTTTAGAAAATTGTGTTTGCGCACAGTTACATTATGTCAAGTATTTCTATCTAATGCAAATAGTTTGAACACAGTTTTATGGTTTAAAGTATTCCTATCTAATCTATTAATAATGGAGATTCGCTTCCAGTTTTTGTCTGTAACAAAAATTACGTCACTGCTTACGTCACATTACCCAAAATCGTCATAACATAGATTAAATACACTCAAAATTTGAACATGCAACATTAGACAGTTCTCATTGTTTTTAAAACAAGTTTTAATAAATACATGACTAGTAATATATATCTATATATAGTTTGTTTTTATTTTAATACATATTTTAGTTTACATTTCAAATAGTTTTATTTTTTAATCCTTTAATGGATTTGATGATTTTACTTACTTAGGGTACAAACTCGCTGACATTGAATTTTTTACTCCCACCCCTCAGGCAATATGTTTCAAAAATCTATTTTTACATCGCCCGGAAATGTATATATATATATATATATATATATATATATATATATATATAATTCTATGTACAAATTTCAGTAAATTGATAGTCATTTACCAAGCTAAGTTTAGTCTGGTATATTGGAGGCACCCGTTGTGTAATGTTTATCATTGTAGGAAATGGATACGTGAACACGAATTCAAATCTTGGATGGGGCTGGTTTAATTTCACATAGAGGTAATACACTTAGGAAAGGTACTAATCCAATCCTTTTCCTCCAACTATAGGTAAATGCATAGTCTGGTTTAAAGTTATAGTTATTAGGCACACAGTGCGAATCAAATTCATTAACAATGATTGCATACCAAATTCGCTAATCTTTACACTATGGGAGGCGCCTTTTTTAGTCAATACGATAACTTTAGATACTTTCAAATATCATCCGGCATTCAGGAATAAAAAAGAAGAAAAATAAGATTCTCTAACGAGATTCGAACACTGACTACTGGATCTGGTGGGCAATGTATATCTGCCTTAGACAACCTATGTTGTTTGCATTGAGTTTTTTATTTTGTACTAGTACTAATAATTTATACATACAGATATGGTTTTAAAGTAACTATTTCTATTTAATAATAATCATTTGTTTGTATGCAGTTATATAACTTCGAATAACTAAGAATAGTTGGTTGGTTGGATTGTTGTATTTAACGGCATGTCAACCCTTGGGTTATTTTATTCCATAGACGTTTTTGTTTTATTTCTTCTTTGTGGGGGTAGGGTTGTTATTTGTGCAGGTATTTGAATATTATTTAAGGTTTTGCTTCTGTTGTTAATTGGTTATATTTGTTAGGTTGATAATGTGTTGGTTGACCCTCAGTCGTCTCATTTTAACACTCATATGATAAAAGAGGTTGGGTGTTTGTATAAGAGCTAACATTAAATGCAAACAATTTTTAAAAAGATCTACTTGACTCATAAATGGGACCCTAACAGGTACAAACACTTCGAGCCATTTGTAAATATACCTGATATACACATGTCTCTGAGTGCAATATATGTATATGCACACACACACACACACACACACACACACACACACACACACACACACATATATATATATATATGTTTTTGGGAATATGTGCTTAATTGAAGTCGTACCTAATATGTGCTTAATTGAAGTCGTACCTAATTTTGAAAGTTAATTAATTAATAATTAATTAATTAGGTGTGCATACCTATTCAAATGTGAGGCTAAACCAATCGAGAAAAATCAATCTCTGTATGTACATTTCGGCCTATTAGGCACAAGGCGGTCTTCCTATCTATAGCTCTGCTGATGAGGCCTAATAGGCCGAAATGTACATACAGAGATTGATTTTTCTCGATTTGTTTAGCCTCACATTTGAATAGGTATGCCCGCCTAATTAATTAATTATTAATTAATTAACTTTCAAAATTAGGTACGATTTCAATTAAGCACATATTCTCCCAAAAATTGTCGGCTAAAAAAGCCATATCAAAACACATCATTTGTGTATTTACTTCTCATATATATATGTATATATATGTTGTGTTTATTATTGTTGTTGTTATTATTAGTGTTATTATTATTATTGTTTTTATTATCATTTTTAGTATTATTATCATTTTATCATTTGTTAATATAATTATAGGCATTTTAGAACATTGGTGCTATTATCAAAGTTTATTTTGTTTAGTTTTGGAAACAACGACTAAAAATCTTAGAAGCACTGCATATTAGACACAAAAATCCAAAACTAAACAAAATAAACTTTGATAATAGCACCAATATTCTAAAATGCCTTTAATTATATTAACAAATTATAAAAAACATAATAATATTAAAAATGATTATAAAAACAATAATAATGTATATATATATATATATATATATATATATATATATATATATATATATATAAGAATGGAAAGGGAATTGAATCCGACAATATGAGGAAAAATGAGTAAAGAAAAGAAATGTAGATGGATAAAAATGAATTTAATCGATATCACTTTTAATCGATATCACTTACACAGTGTTTCGGTCCGTTTATCAAAATGTATACGGATTACGCTATTATTATTATTAAAATAATCAGATGAAGTTGAAATAATGATAATAATAATAATAATAAAAATGTAAAAATATTCCGTACACAGAGAGATTTTTTTTACGACCTTCATCAGAGTGAATTTTTTTATTTTTTGAGTAGAGAAAAATCCCTTGGAGACAAAACAGAATTTTAAAATGTTCGTAAAAAGAATATTTTTGAATCATTTTTGGAACGCAGAGACCGTTAAAAATTTGAAAGTTTTGTTGGATGGATACAGTTTGTATTGCAAAGAATAAATGTTATTAATATTCCTAAAACTTGTTGAGTGAATGAAGCGTGTTTACCAATGTTATTGTTTGGAAAAAAGAAAACGGTGAAAACCAAAAGAGTTATCCACTCAAAATGAGCGAATGGGTCAAGTATGTTTTACTGTTTATGGAATATTGTGTTATATAATAAATTGAAATTAATTAATGAATTGTCGAATAACGTGATGTGGTGATATTATTTAATAAATGTTTGGAAGAAACGGCATAAAGATCATAATTTTTAGATTATTTAAGGTAGAAGTTAATAAAATAACACATATGTAAGTGATATCGAAACACATGTATAAGGATATCGATTAAAAGTGATATCGATTAAATTCATTTTTATCTATCTACATTTCTTTTCTTTACTCATTTTTTCCTCATATATATATATATATATATATATATATATATATATATATATATATATATATATATATTGATCAGCTAGACAAGATGCCTAAAAGATAATATATACATATATATATATTTGGTAAAGAAAAAGGCTTAAAATTGGTCATTTTGAGGTTATAGATCTATTTCTACCCACATGTATCTGTGTATACCTATGTGTTTCATCACACCACTAAATTTGTTTAAAATGGTACATAGATAATTCATGAGGCTTTATGTATTTTTTCTAGTGCCTCCTGTATCGTGTTTCAGTTCATCTCATCTTTTTATGAGGTGGTTGTGTTTATGAGCGGGAGGTGGTAAAAGGTACTATCTGGGTGGTTTAATGCCATATATATATATATATATATATATATATATATATATATATATATATATATATGAAGAAATAAGAGGAAATTAATCCGACAGTATGTGGAGAAAGGTAGACAAACACGAATTAGGAGGTCGTGAATAAGGGGAGGGGTGGTCGGTTGATGGTGTCAGAAGAGGTTGGGGGTGGATTTTTCTTTTCTCTCAGATAAGATCCTAATTTACTAGAAAGAAAATGTTCACCATTGAAACAAGAACTTTATCCTAATGTCCTGAAGAAGGTCTAACAGACCGAAACGTTACAATGTCGACATCACTATCTACAATAAACATCCATTTTCTACAACATCCCGTGTTTGTCTACCTTTCTTCACACACACACACACACATACATACATACATACATACATATATATATATATATATATATATTATATATATATATATATATATATATACTTTGTAAATAACTATATTTCCAAGCAGATAGTGCTCAATGTTCAATATCATTGATAGGCAGTTTATATTTGAGTTAAGGCAGCGGCGACATGGAGTAAACACCTGGTTACTGACAGGTTCTTGCCAATGCGATTTTCAGAAAAAAAAACCCCAAATATCTTGGTCTGAAGATCGCATAAGCGAGAAACTCTTAGTAACCAGCTCAGTCTGTATAGCGTTCGGCTAGGAATCACTAAGTCCCTGGTTCGATAACGGCCCTCGCCAACTCAGCGTATAAGTAACACAGTGAACTGTGTGGTAAAGTGGGGAGCTGATGGTAGGTGTAGCGTTCCACCTCAGATGCTAAATTAATCTCATTGGTCTAGCGCTTGTGAAAAGGGGATAGACTCCCTCGCTATCTGGTTATCGTTGTAGGAAATGGACATGGCGATCCGATTTTAAATCCTGGACATGCTATGGGCACATAGTACGACAGACTGTTTTTTTACCTTGTTATGGCAACTGGTCATGGAAAAAAGAAATTTGAATTCAATTCTGTTAAACTTTGCTGAAAAGATTGACCTTGTGTCACGTCCTGCTCGTGTAGAGGGTTTGGTAAATACACACAAACACTCACACTCTCTTATATATATATATATATATGATAAATCAATAAATATGTATTAGTTTTTTGTATATATATATATTCAATAACATGTTTTATAATATTGGAGAGCCAATCAAATCTGCAGCCTTAGGTTTCATGCACGTCTTTACACGTCTATCCGCTGGCAAGAAAAGCAAGAATCAAAAACATCGAATATATATATATATATATATATATATATATATAATATATATATATATACTATACAACCTGTGAACTCGTTGTGTTCCCGTTGTCACAGCAGTCCACAATTATATGAATGCTTCTATTTAGGGTTAGTTATTAACATAATAGGAATCTCAGTTATATGTAGGTAAGACTGTTTGCAGGCACATGTGTAAGTGTATGTGCGTGTGTGTGTTCGTGTGTGTATGTCTGCATATGTATGTACGTGTGTGTAATCGTATGTATACATTTTTCCTGCTGACATATTTTTAGCATTTCTGTTTGCGTCCCTACTGCCCAGAGCAGCTGGTATGATATTCAGTACACGAGGAAATTGTGTCTCGCAGGAACGTGGGATCAGTGTTCGCCTCGAGGTCCCCGTTGGCTTGCTGTCAGTGGAGCAGCCATGCGTAGATGGCATCACCATCTGAAAGATTTTGCAAGGCGAGAAACAAAAGAAATATGGAGGCCACCACAACCACAATGACGATTAACGATCGGGGATATGTATATATATTGAGAGAGAGAGAGAGAGAGAGAGAGAGAGAGAGAGAGAGAGAGAGAGAGAGAGAGAGAGAGAGAGAGAGAGAGAGTTGATTGATAGATGAAGTTTCTAATTTAATTAATAATTTAGTTAAAATCGATTGTAGAAAGTATTAACAGTAACAATGATATAAGAAAAAATGGGCTATTGTCGGTATCAACATCTGAAAGATTTTGCAAGGAGAGAAACAAAAGAAAATATGGAGGCCACCACAACAACAATGACGATTAACGATCGGGTTGTGTCGATACTGCTGTATGGCTGTACCACCTGGACCCTAACGAAGCGCCTTGAGTATAAGCTAGATGGGAGCTGCAGAATGCTGCGAGCGGTCCTGAATAAGTCGTGGAAGCAGCACCCCACCAAAAAGCAACTGTATGGCCACCTGCCTCCCATCTCACAAACCATACGAGTAAGACTGGCTAGACATGCAGGAAACTGCAGGAAAAACAAGACGAGCTCGTAAGCGACGTACTACTGTGGAAGCCAGCACATGGGCACGCTAATGTGGGCCGCCCAGCCAGGACCTGGTTGCTGCGCGGAGAAGCTCCCAGAGTCGATAAACGATAGGGAATGTTGGCGAGAGATCGTCATGGATATCCGTGCAAACTGCGCGACATGATGATGATGATGATGATATATATATATATATATATATATAGAGATAGAGAGAGAGAGAGAGAGAGAGAGAGAGAGTTGATTGATAGATGAGGTTTTTAATTTGATAAATATTTTTGTCAAAATCGATTGTAGAAACTAGTAACAATTAATATAAAAAAAGTGGGCTATTGTCGTATCAGCATCTGAAAGATTTTACAAGTCGAGAAACAAATGAAAATATGGAGGACACCACAACAAAAATGATGATTAAGGATCAAGAGAGAGAGAGAGAGAGAGAGAGAGAGAGAGAGAGAGAGAGAGAGAGAGAGAGAGAGAGAGAGAGAGAGAGAGAGAGAGAGAGTTGATTCATAAATGAGGTTTCTAATTTTATAAAATGTTTTTGTCAAAATCGATTGTGGAAACTAGTAACAATGATATAAGTAAAAAAAAGTGGACTATTGTCGGTATCAGCCAGACAGCGAGGGAGTCTATCTCCTTTCCACTTGTGCTAGACCAATGAGATTGTTTGGGCATCTGAGGTGGAGCATCACACCTACTATCAGCTCTCCACTTTACCGCACATATCCCTGTGCTACTCCTACACTGCGTTGGCGAGGGCCTGTATAAGATCCGTAACTTTGTGGTTCCTAACCGGATGCTATGATATAACTTGATAAAAACTAGTAGCATAATAAATAAAGAGGTTTGATTGTCTCTTAATTTGATAAAAATTGATTAACTCCAACCTTATATAAAAAAAAGTTTAACAGGTCCTTCTGTCTCATAAAACAAATTTGGTTGGCTCTCAAATCTTATAAATCAAGTTTGGCTCTCCAATTTAATAAAATATATTTGATTTGTTCCCCAATCTTATAAAAAAAGGAAGATAGAATTAAAAAAGAAAAGTTTCGTAGAGAAAAAAAAAACTTATGTCAGAGCAAAGAAAGTTATAGCAATGATTTAATACGTAATAAAAAAGGTGGGCCGGCTCGGTTATTTATTTACCAAATCAAAAATTTAGTGGCAAATTTTGAAAAATAGTTTTTCTTCTATACATATATTACGGTTCATGGAAAGCTCTCTCTCTCTCTCTCTCTCTCTCTCTCTCTCTCTCTCTCTATATATATATATCTATGAGGTAAAATATAAGGAATGAAAGAACAAAACTCAGACAAATCTTTGTAGTATAATTTCGCTTCAAGGGGAAGTAAAGGTGGGTCCCTTTTATTACTCCCGTTTGCTACTTCCTCTACTCAAATCTCACTCCAAGAAAGGCTACTCCCCTCCCCATCAGGTATTTCTCACCGTTCATTTTTTCTACCTACCTCCCTCAATTCTCTTCCCATCTGATTTCCTTCTTATCTTCCCCAAGATGTCCCCTATAACCAATCAAATCTTTCCTGCACCACAAAACTTACCCACCCACCTACTTTCCCCTTCTATAAAACACTTGTATGATCCTGATGATTCAATAAAAGCTGATGAAGCCGAGTTCAAAACTCCAGCGAAATATACTACACATCTTTGTCTGAGTATTGTTCTTTCATTCCTTATATTTTTCCTCATTCTGTCGGATTACTTCCAACCCCCTTTTCCTATCTCTCTCTCTCTCTCTCTCTCTCTCTCTCTCTCTCTCTCTCTCTCTCTCTTTCTCTCTCTCTCTCTCTCTCTCTCTCTCTCTCTCTCTCTCTCTATATATATATATATATATATATATATATATATATAATCTTATTTCCAACATTGCGTCAGTTTCTCATACTAACTAACTAATAAGAAAGAACTACAAAATATAAAATTGATATAAATGTACGATGTACGGAATTCCTTAAGCGACCAAAGAAAATTAATCTTTTACTCATTTTGCTTTTGTTTAGCCGAAATAAAACAATGAAACTGATACAGAATGATGTGGCTTGATTGATAAAGTACAATCTTATAGGGCAAATCTGATTGTCTCTCTCATCTTATAAAACCAATTTGATTCTCCCCTCTCTCATAAAAGATTTTGATTGACCTCCTCTCTTATAAAGCAAAACATTATTGTCTCTCTAATCTGATTAGCTCTCTAATTCATAAAACAAGTTTAATTGCTCTTATGAAACAAGTTTTATTGGCTCTCCTCTTTTATAAAACAAATTTGATTGGTTCTCCAATTTATAAAACAACCTTAATCGATTCCACTATTTTATAAAAAAGTTTGTTTTACACCTCTGTCTTATAAAACAAGTATTAATCCGAATAAAGAGAACAACCAGAATCCATGATGCAAGTTGCAGGGATACGGAAAAATGCCCATTGAACGGTAATTGCGTTTAATTCATTATGTCATATAAACGCCTAAGTTCATAAATAACACGCTTTGCAACTTTTCTTACTTGAATTTTATGTATTTATTCTCTCTCTCTCTCTGTTTCTGTCCCTGTCTGTTTCTGCCTATCCCCGTCTATGTCTCTCTTTCTCTCTGTCTCTGTCTGTCTGTCTGTCTGTCTGTCTCTCTCTCTATATATATATAACTTCGAAGGCCGTGGCCTATAAAGATGATTTCATTGAAACCTTGTTAATATATATATATATATATATATATTATATATATATATATATTATATTATATATATCATGTCACCTTTTTGTCTGTCTGGACACCATAGAAATCAACTTTGAGATGTATCTCTTTTTTTCATTCACTTCCTGTTTCTATGGTTACACTTCCACACTGTTAAAAAATATATATAATTTTTTTTATTATTTTTTTTGTTTTTGTTTGAATTTATATATTTCAGCTCTTTGGGTTTTTTTTGTGATATGCTTGTCCATAAGTGAATTGAGACCCATCTGATGAGGCGAAAATTTGGGGAGCCGGTTTAAATCAACTTAGATTTATATGGGCCCAATTTCGTCGAAAAAATTTATTATGGGATTACTGTATTGAGTTCTTCCTTTATTGATAAATATTGCTCTGTATATAATCTAAAAGGTTATTTTACATTGAGCTCTCTTTAGTGATTTAATGATTCACTGTATTTATACATACTGGATCATCAATATTAGTACAGTAGATCTTTGAAAATCACATATAGAATCATCCCTTACTACCAAGTTTTGGATAAATCTCATATATATATATTATATATATATATATAATATTATAATATATATATATTGCCCACCATTGGATAACAGTATCTATCGCTGATGTGATTATTATGAATAGTGGAATAAAATAGGAAGAAATTGAAATTCAAAACAAACTAAATTACGGATTTCTTGCTTGTTTTTTAAAATTCTGTTTAGAAATGATTAGAATAATTCTGTCCTTGAATTTCCGCTTTAGATGTAATTTAGGTTATATTTAGATTAGAGATTTGGTATTACATATTACATATAAATACATTTTATTTATATATATATATTATATATAATATATATATATATATTATGTCTGTGTGTGTGTGTGTATGTGGACGTGATTGTATGTATGTATGTATGTATGTGCGTATGTATGTATGCTGTATTTTTAGGTCTTCCTTGTCTTTTTGAAAAGCAACAGGTTTTACGTTTCACTTATCTTGTAAGCAATGGTCCCCTGGCAATTTAATACGAAAGCCATCTTTTTTTTCTCAATCAACACTGCTGACCAAAAACAGAAGTGGTTTTCCACAGATTTTTCGAAGCTGTCGGTGTGGGAAACTTGATAATTTGCCACCTGCTTATTTCTGGAAAAAGTCAACAAAGATAGTGAAAAATCCCCTACCGACATGGGAAAAAAAAACAGACAGACAGACAGACAGACATACAGATAGATAGATAGATAATAGATAGCATATAGACAGAAAGAGCGTAAGCGACCGAGCAAGGGAAATAAAAGAGAAAATAACACAGAGTAAGTAATCAATATCTCTTTCGTCGGGGAGGCCTAAAGTCGGTATCAGACAATCAGTCTATCCCCTTTTCACTTGCTCTAAACCAAGGAGATTGTTTTTGCGTCTGAGGTGGAGCGCCACACTACCATCAGCTCCTTACTTTCTCGCACAGATCCCTGTGCTACTCATACGCTGAGTTGGCGAGGGCCGGTAGAATATAAAAAGGGTGAAATTGGTCTCTCTCTTGGATGAGAGAGTCTTTATCCCACCAGTACAAGAGAACTTTGGTCAAACCAAGGCACGGATTTTAAATGCTGATTTTACAGACACGGAAGTCATGCCCAAATTCTTGCAATGGACTATAATGACCGATTTTTAGAGTATAGTAGAAGTGGCTACCCGGTGCCGCCTTGGTAAAACGAGGGGTGCAAAAAAGGTAGTCTCGTAGATCCATTATCATTGAATCCTGAGTTGGATCCTCGCCGGATTCCCCATTAAAATCCCAACGTAAAAAAAGACATTGCGTTGATTCGGATAGGTGTGGCGTCAGAAAAAAAAAAGGGCATAGTTACCCTGAAAAGAAAAAAATCAACGCCTCCCATTAAAATATCAAATGCCCCCCCCTCCACACACACTCAAAAAGAAAATCCAACTGTAACTATTTAAATCTTATTTTTTAAAATTATCTTCATTAATGTAGATAAAGATTTTGGACCATATTACCTTAAGGCACCCCTTTTCAATTTCGTGTCATTACGTCATTTTTTTTCATTTACACCGTCAATATCCGGTTGTTTGTTAGGGGTTAGGGCTAGGGTTAGGATTAGAACCCCTAACCCTAAGCCTAACCCCTAACCCTAACCCCTAACAAACAACCGGATATTGACGGTGTAAATGAAAAAAAATGGCCTAATGACACAAAATCGAAAAGGGGTGCGTTAAGGTAACACGGTCCAAAATCTTTATCATTTTTGCTCAAAATGCAGCATTTGATGATAGTGCATGTATATATATATATATATATATATATATATATATATATATATATATACTTTGTCGTTAATTGTTTTATTTTGTCCGGACACACATACATACACACATACACGCCAACTGCCTTTTATATATGTACAGATTAAACGATGTTGTCAGTGGATCAGTCGAGTCTATAAGCTTATAGACAGATTGTTAATTGTTTTATTTTCATAGTTTCCCCCGGACATACACACACACATACATACATACATACAACTACCCTTTATATATGTATAGATATTATAAATGAAAAATCTTATGCCTAGTATTAAGTAATTGAGAGTTAAATTCTCCAGGGAATACTAGACCATATAAACTCTTAATAAGTGTACCGATAATTCTAAGTAGAATAACAAACAATAACACTGATAGACTTTGGAAATTTCTATTCTACTTAGAATAATTGGTACACTTATTAGTAGTTTATATAGTCTAGTATTCACTAGAAAGTGCTCCAAAGTGGAGGTAATGATAAAGTAAGGGAGGTAACTCTCAATTACTTATTACATGCCTATTGGAATATTTTATCATTAACATAGCCCATTGCTTTTAACAGCCCCATTCGATCTGTCAATAAGCTTATAGATGACACGTTTAATTGTTAATTTGGGTTCTTTCTTTCTTTCTTCCTTTCTTTCTTTCTTTCTATATTATTTATTCCGTCCTTTCTGTTTTTCTATTCTTTCGGTTCTGTTCGGTTCTTTCCTTACTTCTTTCCATTGTTAATTTGGATTATTTCTTTCTTTCTTTCTTTCTTTCTTTTTTCTTTTTTTCTTTCTTTTTTTCTTTCTTTCTTTCTATATTATTTACTCCATCCTTTCTGTTCTTTCTATTTTTTTCTGTTCTATTCTGTTCTGTTTGGGTTCTTTCTTTCTTTCTTTCTTTCTATGTTATTTACTCCATTCTTTCTGTTCTTTCTATTCTTTCTGTTCTGTTTGGGTTCTTTCTTTCTTTCTTTTTCCCCTTCCTTCCTTCCTTCTTTCTTTCTTTCTTTCTTTCTTTCAGTTCGTAATGGACGATTTCTTGAATATCCTGCCATACAGCCAAAGTTAATTTCTTTGGATGAAGTCCACCTGTAGATTGTTGAGTAGGTTTGTTACCTCGGACCATATGACCTTTAGGCACCCCTTTTGATCTCGATTAAGAAAGGACATGTTTTTCATTTACACCGTCAATATGCGGTTGTTTTAACAGACGATTTTTAAATTAAAAAAAAATTATAAAACTAACCCCTAACCTTAACCCCTAACCTAAAGTAAATATAATATTATATACATTCACTATCACCACATTTTGCTTTTTGAGCAAAAATAATGAAGATCTGGTTTATATTTGTGAAGATAATTAAAAAATAAAATTTTAAATAGTAACAGCATGGATTTTTTTCTTTTAATATTTTAAATAGGAGACATTAACCTTTCTTTTCCAGAGTGTCTGTGCACTAGTTTTTCCTGGTGTCCCATCGGGCCTGGTCAATGCAAGGTCTTTTTTTTTACGCAGGGATTTTAATGGGGAATCTTGCGAGGATCAAACTCTCGATTCAGTAATAATGGATCTGCGAGAATAACTTTTTTTCCCTCTCTTTTACACAGGCGACGCCGGGTAGCTACTTTCAGTGTTATGATAAAGGATTGCTAGTATGTCTAAAAAAATGGTATTTTACAGTGTCGTGTATATATTATCATCCCCCCTCCCCCCGCAACGAGCAGGATGTGACACAAGCTCAATTTTTAAGCTGAGTTTAACAGGTTTGAATTCTTCTCTCTAGATTGGTTGCCTACCCAAGGTTAAAAGTTCTGGGTGCTACTACTTATACCATACCGGGAGAGTACAGTTGGATTTTTTTTGCCTAAATCCAAAAATATTAAAGTCAACGAATTTTAA
>CM042147.1:125540967-125546544 GCA_023376005.1 Doryteuthis pealeii | reverse complement strand
GGCCTTTTCTTTTTAATGGCACTTCGATGATCTTGGCCGTATAAGCACTCACCCACCACGTCAATCCTGCCCGCCAGCCTCGAACACGGGATTTCGTACAGCAACCGTATTTTTCGTCACTATCCCTTTCATAAGATAATGAAATAGGCTGCAGACACACGCACGCCAAGACACACACACACACACACACACAATCCATGTGCAGACATATACGAACGTCGTAATCCTATCGTAGAGCGATAGTTACGTTGTGAATTCTTGCCTCGCATAAATATATCTTATTATAATGGAGATTGTGGGTTTGACTGTCTGTAACCGAAACTATATCACTACCCAAGTCACAATTCTCTTTGTTATTTACATCACATTCTCCATGATTTTATTTTATTTAAACCTCAATTAATAATAAAATTGTCTTACATTATTATGACTGTTGACCATATCTACATTCTAAAAACATGCAATTGTATTTATATATACAACAAAATAGCGGTTTACAGTGTGAATGGGAAGGCTAATTTGCATATTAATCTTAAAATTTGATTTTAATAAATATACGCTTAGTATTATTGATTTCTAATTGTTTGTTTTTATCTTATTGAATATGAGCAAAAAAATATCGGATATAAATCTTAAAGAAATCGAATTAACAGAAGAAAATAACTGTAATATTATTCTTTACTTTCCTATTCTAACTAAATAGTTGAATTAGGAGAAATTTACCAATAAAGACGGGAGTAATAGAAATTGATGGAAGAGTTAGTTTCAAAGTTGTTCTATTTTTCGATTATACCCCCTCTGTTCCAAATCTTTTTATCCGCATTCTTATTCAGTTTCACTAGCCTTTCTAAATTCAATATTTTATTATATTAAAACTTAAATACTTGCACCGGAGGGTGCATTATTTGCTAGTATTGATAATATATAGAGTGGGATGGACACTGTTTCAGCTTTTGCTGGAATGGAGTACCAAAGGCAGCTTTTTGCTGGAATGGAGTACAAAGAGAGAGAGAGAGAGAGAGGAGAGAGAAGAGAGAGGGAGAGAGAGAGAGAGAGAGAGAGAGAGAGAGTTTGTAGAGTGCTCATATAAAATAGAGCTATAATATAATAAAATAAATATATGAATGTTTTACATATTAATATTACAACCTTTTTGCTGTCCATAAACACTCTCATACATTCAAATTATCACCACATACATACGCACATCACTCTATCCAATCATACACATCTTATGTTATCATATGGGTGCTAGAAGGCGGTGGCTGCGGGTCTACATGTCCTGGGAATGACGTTAAACTCTATCTGATGGTGAGGTTCCAGTTTTGGAGGTTTGGCGAATGTGGAGCACCCCTTCATCACCATTGCTCCCTGGTCCACTCTGACCCGGAGTGGTAATACCTGTTAGGGTCCCATCTATAGGTTAAATAGAAAAATGTATTTATAAAAAAATTATATTATCCATTAAGAATTGATTTATTTCAAAACTTATCGGCATTAAATGACCCACTGAGGTTGATATGCCGTAAAACAAAACAAACCAAACCAAACCAAAACATCTTATGTCTATTGAATGTTCTGAATTTTTTTGTTGAAATGTTTTCGATTTTCCTTGCATTTGAAACATCTTCACCTGATGATTGCCTCGATGAAACCAATATGGCCGTGAATGTTCACCTAATAAATAGATATGTAAAACCTTTATATATTTATTTTATCATATTATATTGATAATATATATATATATTTGCCAACCCCTCCGCACGAGCAGGATGTGACACGAGGTCAATTTCTTAAGCGGAGTTTAAACAGGTTTGAATTCAGAGTTTTCCTTCTCCTAGACTGGTTACCTAGCCATGGATAAAGAGCTCAGTCTACCCTGCTATTTACCATAGCTGGAGGGAGAATTGGATTCATAGCTTTCCCAAGGGTATTAGCACCATGTGAAATGCAAACAGCTTCGTCCAGGAATTGAACTCGGGTCGACGAGTCCATTTCCTACGACTCTAACCATTAGACCGCGCGCCTCCTATATACTGATAATATAGTTTGTTATATTAATTAGTAAAGAGTGCTCAATATAATTGATAGAGCATATATATCTAAATCAGGGTAGCGTGGACATGAAGGCAACGGCGCTTGGTAATTGACGGTTTCTCGCCTATGCGACTTTCAAACTGACTTTAACTTGAAAATCGAATGGGCGGAAACTGTCTGTAATCAAGTGCCGTTGACTTCATGTCTACGCTACCTAAATTAATATATATATATATATATATATATATATATATATATTATATATATAATGAATTGTCTGGTTGTTGGTGTCCGCTTAGAATACGCAATCTTCAGCAGACAGGTACAGCCTCTACTCGAAAAAAACGGGTGTCTTGGATCTGATGGTGAGGCTCTAGTAGAGAGAGAGAGAAGAGAGAGAGAGAGAGAGAGAGAGAGAGAGAGAGAGAGAGAGAGATTTTGAGTTTGTTTTTATATTTTTGACCGGTAGTTACCATTTTTTCGGTTTCCTTCTTCGTCCTTTTTATTAAACATTTTTTTCGTCATACTTTCTTTCTTTTTTTCGTTTGTGTATTCTTTACTCCATCCTTTCTCTTGTTATTTGATTCTTTCTTTTTTTCTTTCTTTCTTTCTTTCAATCTCCATTTTCTAAGTTATCAATTTGGGTTCTTTCGTTCTTTCTTTTTCTTTCTTTCTTTCTTTCTATATTATTTTACTCCATTCTTTCTGTTCTTTCTTCCTTATTATCAACCCCATCTTTTTCTGTTTTTCTATTCTTTCAGTTCTGTTCGGTTCTTTCCTTCTTTTTTTCATTGTTAATTTGGGTTCTTTCTTTCTTTCTTTCTTTCTTTCTTTATATTTACTCCCATTCATTCTGTTCTTTTCTTTCTTCCTTATTAACAACCTCATCCTTTCTGTTTTTCTATTCTTTCTGTTCTGTAAAGTACTTTCCTTCTTTCTTTCCGTTGTTAATTCGGGTTCTTTCTTTCTTTCTTTCTTTTTATACTATTTACTCCAGTCTTTCTGTTCTTTCTTTCTTCCTTATTATCAACCCCATCCTCTCTGTTTTTCTATTCTTTCGGTTCTGTTCGGTACTTTCCTTCTTTCTTTCCATTGTCAAATTGGGTTCTTTCTTTCTTTCTTTCTTTCTTTCTTTCTTTCTTATATCAAACTGTCTTTCTCCCTTTGGCTAACTCCTTCATGTAGTTGTTCATTCCTTTTCTTTTTCTTTTCTTCTCTAGCTTAAAGACGTTCTTTTCCTTAAAAAAAAGAAACTACAGAATTGAGCATTTTCTTTTCTTTTCGTTCATGATTTCCGGGTTTTGTGGAGTTCAGAAGTAGGAAACTCAATATGAAAAACTGCTTCCTATTCTTTTCTTTTTTTATTATCTCAACGAGCTACCCTTGGAAATTAATACCCCTCCAAAAAAACCCAGCATCACATTGTTTCGTGAAAGCCCAGCATCGTTGTTTCCTAACTTCATTGTTCCTTCCTTTTCGAAGAATTTCTCGAAACAATAATCTTCAGAAAAGAAAGACTAGATTTGTGATATACAACTGATATAAGTCTCAATAACATCGACTTCTGTCCTCGACGAGTTAATGAACCTTGCTGGGTAGTCAGGTAGTTGAATGCTAGGCCTCGTCATCGTCATCGCCGTTTTGAAAATCGCCCAGATATGACCGGCGAACTTCATCGAGAGCTCTTTACTTTGTCTAGTAAAGATAACAACCGCGTCGATTTTCTGCTGAGCGGAAGTTGTTGACTGCCATTTGGCGACAATCCGGAAGCGAGAAACTCCTTATGGTAGATAGGGGTCACACGAGGTCTGTGAAGTAAAACCCGAATAACGTGGACGAGAAAAAGGTGAAGAAAAGCGGGAATGGAAAGGAAAAGAATGGAAGACAATCTGATCTTTAGTTTTTTTTTATAATTGTTGTTGTTGCTGCTGCTGCTGCTGCTGATGATGATGGGTTCTTTATTTTTATAATAGAGAGAAGAATAGATATGCATTGAGTAGAGATTGTGGCATTATTTTATATCGTAACGAAGACTGAAAAAAAGCGGTGAGATTATCAATAGTACCGTTTGTGAGTTCGTTATGTGAGTCCTTATACATAAATTTGAAAAAAAAAACAAAAAAAAAAACAAAAAAAAAACAGAAGAAGAAAAATAAAGAGTAATTAAAACTAAAGAAATTACAGGGAAGCTTATAAGAATAGACGAGTCCGAGCCAATAGAATATACAGCAATATATTTCCATTGAATAAAAGAGAGATATGAACAGATAATATATATATATATATATATATATATATATATATATATATATATATATATATATATATAATATATATATGTATAGGGACATACTTGAGAAGTAAGAGAAGCCCAAGCTCGTATATATATTCCTAGGTATTTTCCTATTGGCAGGGGTGGCGCTCCACCTCAGAAACAAAAACAATCTCCTTGGTCTAGCGCTAGTGAAAAGAGGATAAACTCCCTCGCCGTCTGGTTGATACTCATTTTATGCCACCCCGACGAATTTACTTTATATATACATATATATATATATACATATCTGCCACATATCACCCAAACCATCCGAGTAAGACGGACAAGACACGCGGGACACTGCTGGAGAAGCAAGGACGAACACATAAGCGATGTCCTCCTGTGGAAGCCAACACATGGGCACGCCAGTGTGGGCCGACTAGCAAAGACGTAAATTGATCAGCTATGTGCGGATACAGGATGCTACATAGTGGACCTCCCGAGAATGATGAGCGATAGGGATGGGTGGAGAGAGATTGTCATGGATATCCGCGCTGACAGCGCGACATGATATATATATATATATATATATAATATATATATATATAAATATATATATATATGTGTGTGGTGTGTGTGTGTGTGTGTGTATTGTGTGTGTTGTGTCCTTGACTGCACCTGAAATGCTGTGTTTTTAAAATTTCACAATAAAGTTAAGGACAACAGTCCGAAAAATCAAGATGTTTAAAAATGTATTAATTCAGAAGTTTATCATAAAACAGGTTGATTCCTTTTCTTTCGTTATCATCTCATGAGAAAAAGCAAAAAAAAAATGCAACGTTTAATTGATGAAAGAAATAAAATGCGTTTGAAAAAAGAAGAAGAAGAAGAAAGAAGAAGAAGAAGAAGAAGAAGAAGAAGAAGAAGAAGAAGAAGAAGAAGAAAAGAAAAAAAAGATTGAACAAGTAAGTAATTCATTATTTTTATTTTGCGTTTAGTAACGGCTTTCTGCTCTCATTTACATATTGGCTCCCCTGATTCGCCTGAAATAATGTAGACGCCATTACGCCGAGGGGGATCTGAAAAACTACATAAAAATTAATTCGCGTTATTGCGACGAGACTTTGTTGATATCCGACGTGATTTATGTTTAAGTGGCATCTGCGTCAAATCAGGGGCTGACGCAAAATGATGTTATTTGCTTTAAATGGTCCGAATAGGCAAACGAATGACAGTGGCAGGGATTCAGATGAGGGTCCCTGTTTTCCTTCTTCTTTCTTATTAAT
>CM042147.1:125498467-125535967 GCA_023376005.1 Doryteuthis pealeii | reverse complement strand
ATGTCATTTACAAGGCAAATTGTCTGACGATAAACATCTAATGCTTTGAAACTAGTGGTAACAAATAAACAGCCATGCCAATGAATTATTTTAAAAATGTCTGAGCCACGTGAACCTATTTTTAACACCGTCTCTGAACGCTGATTGGCTTTAGCATTAACCAACCAGATGTACAGTAGCCAAGGTCTGCGTTGGCAAAACTCTATTTAAAGCCAGTTGGTCTGCTAGCGCTGGAAAAAGACGGGTGGCGCGTTAGGGTTTTATCATCTCTAATGAGGTCTAACTAGCGAGGGGCGTATTATGTTGAAAGACCCGACCCCCCCCCCCAATGAACCAGTTAATAATAACATAACTAATGACGCTACCAAGCGCTGTTTATTAGCACAAGCGTATCTCAAACCCTCGGAGGATATGCGCCCCCGGTGGGAAGTATTTAAGAATATTTAAGAATATGCGCCCCTCCGGGGGTATTTAAGCTTTAATATAATTAAATATGTTAAATTAGAAATACTAACAAAATTAAGTAAGAGCGAATATAAAAAGTTCACACCTTTTTAAGATTATATTCTAATTCGTTTCACTCTAAAATCATTCATTGGATTGATTTTAAAACGTTATAAGACACATTGCAGAATTTTAAATGCACTAATAACATGGGCTGTTTTGAGGCAAATCGAAATCAGATTTTCATAGAGCCATCGTAAGTAAATTAAGATGTATTCTACGAATTCATGACATTGAATCAAATACTCATTGATAAACTTAAGCAATTTCTGAGAGTACTGTGACGTAAGCAGAGACGTAGTCTCGGTTACAGACTCACATACACCGAACAAACATGATTATAAGAATTGTTTTGATTTTTTGTTTAATGGTATATCAACCTTCGTGGGCTATTTAATGCCAAAGCCATCCTTGTAGAAGAACAGTAGTGGCACTATTTAACGCATAGCTGGGGATGAGAGTTATCATATATTTCCAATGTGTATTAGTCTGAAAGTGAACTTAATATCGCGATTGGATTGGTTAGATTTTTGATTTTACGGCATATCAACCCTCGTTGGGTTATTTTATTTTGTTCCATTCATGCTTAATGGGTATTGAATTTCTTAAAAATTAAATCTGTTTTCCCACATCTTTAAACTCATTTTTTTTCTTTTTAATCCATAGTACCTAACAGGCACTACCACTCCGAATCAGAGTGGAACTTGGAGTGATGGTGATGAATGTGTACTCCATACTCTCAGGAGCTCAAAAATTGGAACTTCGCCATTAGATGCAGTTTAACATTTATTTTAACGGGGACATGGAGGTTATTAAAATAAATACGAATAAACAACATGATGCAATATCAAAAAGAAGTTTCGGGGGTGCTTCGACCAATGAAAAAGTTAATGGAGTAAAATTAGTTTGGAGAATGATAAGGGGACTGTTTTTTTTTTATTTCATTCTATTTCATTTTTATATAAAAATTAACGTTTCATTCATTTGTTTTGGTTTGGTTTGGTTTGTTTTACGGCATATCAACCTCAGTGGGTCATTTAATGCCGATAAAGTTTTGAAATAAATCAATTCTTAATGGATAATACAATTTTTTTATAAATACATTTTTCTATTTAACCCATAGATTGGACCCTAACAGGTACTACCACTCCGGGTCAGAGTGGACCAGGGAGCAATGGTGATGAATGGGGTGCTCCACATTCCCCAAATCTCCAAAACTGGAACCTCACCATCAGATAGAGTTTAACGTCATTCCCAGGACATGTAGACCCGCAGCCACCGCCTTCTAGCACCCATATGATAAAAAGAGGTTGGGGCTTGCCATAAGGGCAATAGGGTTGGGAAAATCATATAGGTGCTAGGGCTTGACCTGACCAGCCGATTGATCAACCGCCCGTCTAGCCCAAGATAGGGCCAAAGTGGAGTATTGCATGTCATGCATTTGTTTTGGGGAATAAAACTTTTGTCTTGATACATTTTGAACACACATACGAGATTAATCCTAAAATTAAGGTATCCAAGAGCTCGGGATGCAAAGAAATTGGGCTATTGGCAACACTGTTGTATTTGTTGTGTACGCAACTGTCTCGCTAAGTATTGGTTTGAGTTTCCTTTCTGATCGAGCTCCCAATTGAAAAGTGAAGCTAGGGCAGTTGTTCAGTTTTTGAATGCAAAAAGCATGAAACCGATTGGAATTCATTGTCAATTAACGCAACTGTATGGCGAGTCGTACATGGATGTCAAAAACGTCCGCAAGTGTTGTAAGATGTTGCAACAACGACGAGATGCAACGCTTCCTCAACGATATGGCGGCGAGCTGGTATGACAGAGGCATACAAAAAAATGTCACAGCACGTAGAAAAAATTGGTGTTTGTTTTGAAAAATAGAGAGATGTTGAAAGTTTAAAATATGTAAACATCATTGGAAATAAAGAATAAACGTTTCTGCGATTTCTAGATATTTTGGAGACCTTACTTTTCGGATTACTCTCGTATATACAAGAATCGATTTCAAAAGGGGATTTTCTTTTTGTAACATTCTCTCTCCTCACCAAAAAAAGAAGAAAACAGAAACTGGAAACGTCGCAGATATTTTGCTACATTGAAAATTCCTTAGATTTTAACCATACGTTTCACCGTGGCAGATTTTCATCAACAAGAAGAATCCGACAAGGTGTTCCCCATTCACCCGATCATATGAATACACCAGCATGTGCCTGTCAGGCGGCAAAACCTTGATGGCTCCCAGGCCCCGAATAGTTTAATTAGACACTCTTATACACTCTCACAAATACATCACACATACGCACATACATTTGTCTAGCCATAACTCTATACATAGATACACACTTAACACACAGTCACCTACATACACACACAAATACATACCATCGTACATTTATACCTATATATTTACCTACTTTCATATATACATACACACATGAGTAGAAGGCGCTGATGGTTTAACACTTATCAGCATAAATAAATGGACTTGGCGAACCTAGTTCAAATCCTGGTGTAGGCTTTAGTCTTTTTTTAATTAGCTCCTTGAAAACGCAAAATACGTCTTCTTTCTCAATTGTGAGTAAGTGTTGTAGAGGACTGAACACCCCTATCAGATGGACTGACCCAGAAGCATTTAAGAGTCGACGCAGCAATGACTGCACCTCTGCAGAGGGATAAGACTCCCCCAATGGCGCCACCTGTTGGCCGTGGGTGGCGACCCGTGATGCTTAAGGATAGAACCCAGGTGGATGAGCAGTTCATGACTTGCGATACTCTACTTTGATCCTATCTTGGGCTAGACGGTTGGTCGGAGAGGCCCCCTCCGATCAATCGGCTGGTCACGTCAAGCCCTAGCACCTATATGATTGCCGCAACCCTATTGCTCTTATAGCAAGCCCCAACACTTTTAATCATATGGGTGCTAGAAGGCGGTGAGTGAGGGTCAACATGTTCTGGGAATGACGTTAAACTCTATCTGATGGTGAGGTTCCAGTTTTGGAGGTTTTGAGAATGTGGAGCACCCCTTCATCACTATTGCTCCCAGGTTCACTCTGACCCGGAGTGGTAATACCTGTTAGGGTCCCATCTATGGGTTAAATAGAAAAATGTATTTAAAAAAACTGTATTATCCATTAAGAATTGATTTAATTTAAAACTTTATCGGCATTAAATGACCTACTGTGTTTGATATGCCGTAAAACAAAACAAACCAAACCAAACTCAAGCCAACCCAAGAAGTTCTAAGGCAACAAGTTTAGGAGAAGCAAAAATTCAAATCAGCTTTAATCAACCTTGTGTCACTCCCTGCCCAGGGTTGTGTAAATACATATTATCAAAATTATGTTTTTAATGTTCCATTGCTATTTAAACATTTTTCATTGCATTTTTTATTATTTATAATCATTTGTTGTCACACAGTTATATGTTATCAAGTAATCCTAATCTAATACAATAATCTGTAAATAGATCAATTTAGCCCATAGCTGGGTTGGTTGATTTTACGGCATGTTTACTCTAGGGTTACTTTATGCCAAAGATGTTTTTGTTTTATTCAATCTAGTTGGGTATTCAGTTTTTTTTAAAAACTTTTTTGAAACACGTTTTTAGAACTCTTTTTTCTATTTAGATGGGACCCTAAAAGATACTGAGTGGACCTGAGAGTAATGACGATGAAGGGTTACTCCGTACTCTCCAAAGTTTAAAATTGAGACTTTACCGTTACATGCAATTTAACGTCATACCCAGGACGATCTATAATTGGGACCCTAACAGGTACTACCAAATCAGGTCAGAGTCAACGTGAGAGTAATGGCAATGAAGAGGCACTCCTCCACATGATTTTTCAAAAATTGAATACCCAACAAGAATGAATAAAAAAATCTCTTCAGCAGAAAATATCCTCAGGGTTGACGTTTCGGGAAATCCAACCAACCAACCAACCAGACAACAAACCAACCACATAACTCATTTTACCACAAGTGCAGCCATTTTATAAACATTCATTAACCTGTAGCGTTTTCCCTATCCAAAAACGTCAATTCTGTGAGATCTCATTGCTTTCTACGTGTGTCCAGGGAGCATCCTTTTTGGAAAAAAGTATATGGGTGGGAAAAATAGGCAGCTCTACAAATTTTTCCCTTGGGCTTCTAGACACTTCATGGTTGATAGGTAAACACTCCAGGGATTCTAGCTCATACTTTAAAAATTGAATTACAACGATCCTTACATAATAATAATAATAATAATAATAATAATAATAATAATAATAATAAGAAAAAAGAGCTAAGGGTCTACCATGGTTTCAATCCAAATGATTTCAGGGCCATCCTCCTCATCATCATGTCACGCAATTAGCACGGATATCCATGACAATCTCTCGCCAACCTTCAATATAATTCATTGTCCCAGGGAGGTCCTCTGCGCAGCATCCAGTATCCTTGTAGAGTTGGTCAATGTAGCTGCCTAGTGAGCAACCCACATTAGCGTGACCATGAGTTGACTTCCACAGGAGAACTTCACTTATCATTTCGTCTTTGCTCCTCCAGCAGTGTCCAGCATGAGTTGTCTGTCTCACTTGGATGGTTTGTGAGATCAGGGCCCTACGTCGATGTAATTCCTTAGAACTAACGAATGACATCGACTTAGTTAAGCGTAGAATAGGGTATGCTTCTTGTGTCTACAGGAAAAGTTAGAAATAATTAGATTCCCAAATAAAAATGACTTGATTAATAAAAAGGATGAGTTCCTAGGAAAATGTATGCATAGATTACGCAATGCATTAGAATACCAATAAGAAGTAATCAATAAAGGCATAATACAGTAAAATTATGATAAAGCAGTAACAAAGAAAAACTACTAGAAGAAATAAAGAAATAAATATACAAAAACTTAGCCAAACTTCAGACATACTGACCCCATAAAGGTCAATAGAGTAAGTTGAAGATAGTGGTAAGGGCAATAAAAGTATAATGTTACAGCGCACTACTACCCACGTAGGTCAAGATAGGAGGAGTTTAACCTCAACTACAAACTAGCAGCCCACTAAGATTAAATTTCAGGAAGAATTAAATAAATATCAGTCCAGCTATACAAAGTAACCGAAAATATCCACTTAATCCCCCTGATGAAGGTGTTAGAGTAACACCGAAACCCCGGTCGGGAAATAACTTCTTCTACGACTATATATATATATATATATATATATATATATATATATATATTCTGTGGGTGACGATGGCCGAGCGCTTAAGTTGTCCGACTGCTGTTGAATCGATCGTAGTTCTATCCCGGCTGTAGGTAGCTCACAAAATGTCTAGCCACACTGAAGAGACTAGACTTGATAAGTCTAAACACGTGTCTGTGGATGACTATATATATGCTCCCGATCTCCATGGGGTTAAGCACTTTGGGGTGGATTTCGCTGATGACCGCCAACTGAAGCGTAAACGCAACGCTCTTCTTTAAAAGGGATGAATCACACTATGGCGGCCTTTACATACAGATGCGTGTATTAAAACAGTTAAAATCCCCTTCACATTCTATGGGTGACGATGGCTCACAAAATGTCTAGCCACACTAAAGAGACTTGATAAGTCGAAACACGTGTCTGTGGTTGACTATATATATATATATATATATATATACTTCGGCAGCATTTTTTCTTTTAGACATGTTCTGTTAAACGCCACAGACAATTCAAGTCTGAGGAGTTTTTTTTATGGTCCTTTCGATTTTCCTAGCGATCTTTTTTGTGTTTGGGTGGAGAAGTTGTAATAGTCCACCAAATCCTTGTTTTTTTCGAGCGCTTTCGGCTGGTTTATCAGCCATCATCAGGTGGGGAAACGATGTTAAGTTTTCAAGTGCCTCGTTTTTATAGAAGAACGAGTAGTAGCTTAAAAGTGGTGGTGGTAGTTGGTACGAAACAATGGATTAATGGGTTTTTGAGGGGGATACAGAATTGTGAGGAAGGGAGGGGGAATGGTTAGAGTGGGACCATAAAAAAACTCCTCAGACTTGAATTGTCTGTGGCGTTTAACAGAACATATATATATATATATATATATATATATATATATATATATATATATACAAGTTTTGTTGAACTGTACAGACAGTTCTTGTCGGACAAGTTTTTGGTTGATCCTTTCTAATTTTCGGGCCATTTTTTGGGTGTCGGGGTGTAACTGGTGTAACAGTCCACCAAAGGTTTCAAAACGAGCGCTTTCGGCAATACAGTTTGCCATTTCCTTGCTACTACTTGTTCTCGTTAAAAACGAGACACGAAACTATACCATCGTTTCCTACCTGATGATGGCAAACTGTATTGCCGAAAGCGCTCGTTTTGAAGCCTTTGGTGAACTGTTACACCAATTACACCCCGACACCCAAAAAGATGGCCCGAAAATTAGAAAGGATCAACCAAAAACTTGTCCGGTACAGTTCAACACAACTTGTATAAAAGAAAAAATGCTGCCAAAATACACCTATATATATATATATATATATATAATATATATATACATACTAGCAGAAGTACCTGGTCAATGACCGGACAAAAAGGATTTTAGGAACATCTGGGAGTGAGACAGAAAGAGGGAAGAAAGGAGCAAGGGAGTGGGTAAGAACAAGATTTTTAGCAATTTGTTTATTTTAGGAATAGCTTTCTTTTAAGTTTAAGATATTATTTAAAAAAAAATCTAACCTTAAACTTGTGAGTGTTTTTAAACAATTTCATATTTCTAAAAATACTGTTGTTTTTTCTTTTTTACATATTACAAAAATTCACATTCAGTTCTTAATTGCTCATTTAGTGATAAAAATGTATTCGTTTAATCTATTTTCTTTTTTTTTTACCACTAAAAATGTAACAATAAAAAGAAACAAAGGATTAAACATATGTCCTTATTTGGAATTGAAATTTACGCTTATTAATTCAAATAAAATTTACGCGTATTAATTCAAATGAAATTCATTCGTTTATTATATGAATGGCTCGTTTCCTTAAAAAAGCTTTTGAGCTACCCTGATTAAAATTGATA
The DNA here is from genome assembly GCA_023376005.1 of Doryteuthis pealeii. NCBI lineage: Eukaryota > Metazoa > Mollusca > Cephalopoda > Myopsida > Loliginidae > Doryteuthis > Doryteuthis pealeii. Next base: position 125,528,420 of record CM042147.1, on the reverse strand, counting down.
CACATGGTGAACGGGAAAAATTTAACATATTCATATTTGGTTATTTTTTCCGTAGGTTGGAGGTATTGACGCACACTACGCATCATTTAAAAGCTTGGGCCCTTCTTCAGTCGTATACGAGATGACAGATAGAATGGATGACTGGAACCCACCTGAATCATAGAAGAGAATAACTTGTATCATGATGATCTGCGCCGGTCACCAAAATAAGGAGATTTATGGTTGCTGCCCAATGCTCCCTGAACACTGTAAAAACAATCAGGCATGAACTGGAGAATTGCAATGGTGACTATTTTGTTTTTAAGAAATAAGAACTTCTATGACAAAAATATGAATTGGGCCGGGTTTGCTCAGTCGGTAGAGCGTTCGGCTAGAAACCACAAGGTTCCTAGTTCGATACCGGTCCTCACCAACTCAGCGTATGAGTAGCACAGAGATTTGTGCGGTAAAGTAAGGAGCTGATGGTAGGTGTGGCGCTCCACCCCAGATGCTAAAAACAATCTCCTTGGTCTAGCGCTATTGAAAAGGGGATAGACTCTCTCGCTGACTGGCTGATACCGACTTTAGGCTGCCCCGTTGACTTTACTTACTTACTCTTAATTGCCTGTTGACTCACAGTGAAAACAATGTATTCAGTTTTACAAAGAAGAAGAGAATTAGAATATGTCCTGATTTTTTATTTTGTAATTATTTGCACGTGCTTTTTGGACTTACTTATGAAGAATTGTGAAGAGTTCCACAAATCGATTGAATTTAAATTATTGTATCATCATTTAATCAGTAAAAATCAAAAACTAAATTGTGTATTCTTCTTTATTATTAAAGTGTATGCAATGACACCTCTTTTCTGAGTTATATATATATATATATATATATATATATATATATATATTTACCAACTCCTCCACACTAGCAAGATGTGACACAAGGTCAATTTCTTAAGCGGAGTTCAACAGGTTTGAATTCAGAGTTTTCCTTCTAGAGCTGTTGCCTAACCAAGGTTAAAGAGCCCAGTCTGCCCTACTATTTACACATAGCTGGAGGGAGAGTAGGATTCATACCTTTCCCAAGGGTATTAGCGCTAAGTGAAATGCAATTACCACATCCAGGATTTGAACTCTGGGCAATGAGTCCATTTCCCATGACTTTAACCATTACACCACGTGCTTCTTTTTGAGTTATAAGTTGACACATACATACCAAAACAGACATGACTCCTTTATATATATATATATATATATATATATATATATATATATATAATTAAACAAAAGACAGGTCTCTTATTTAAAAATTTTATTAACAATCTTCTCGACCTTTCTGTCGAACTTACTTATAAAGAACTGTTTTCCACAAATCGATTGATTTTTTATTATTGAATTTTATCATCTAATCAGTAACAATTCAAAAAACTAAATGTTGTACTTCTCTTTATTATACACATATTAAAGTGTATGTGAGATTTTAATGCTCAGTGACGTCTCTCTTTTCTGAGTTATAAGTCGACATGTACATGGTGTGCGGGAGAAATTTGACAGTTTCATAAGAAGAAAAAAAAGTGCTTGGTAACTACAAAATTTAATGGATTGTAAAGAAATACGACAGGCACGGAAATTACACTACTGTCAACAAGTTTCACTCAAAATAACCACCATTTGCGTCGATCACAGCCTCAATCCTGCTCCGGAACCTTGAGAAAGCTGTATATAATAAGACAGATTATATAGAATAGAGACCCGAAAAGAGAGGGAGAAGAAAGGGAGAAAGAAAGAAAGAAAGAAAGAAGAAGCAACAGAGAGAACAAATTGTTAACACGTGGTCGAAAATATTTTCAAGCTGTCAGAATTCACCTTTAAAGCAAGAATCCCTCCTATGTTCGCATAAAAAGAGTGTTTTACAGAAAGATTAAAGCAAAAAAGGGTACGCCTTTACCCTTGTCACATAGCAGGGGTTCTAATCAAAATGTAGCAATAGATAGATAGATAGATAGATAGATAGATATGAATAGGTTGGAATAGATAAATAGACAAAAAACCGGGAGATAGATACATAGATAGGTAGATGTAAAGATATAAAAAAAATATTTGCCCAACCCGTTCACCATGGGTAGGATATGACACAATTATGGAGCACCCAGCAAGGATTGAACTCATTTTTCAGTAGTAATGGATGTGCGAGACAAGCTTGCTAAGCCTTATACCACGACGGGCCAATTACATAAATAGATAGATATAAATGGATTCAAATAGATAGATAGATAACCGACTGACAGACAGACAGATAGATAGATAGATAGATAGACAGACAGATAAATAGATAGATAGATACATTGAATCCACTGACGACCGTAACGACAACTGTTGGTAAGTACTACATAAGAATCTTGCGTAACCAAGAGAACGAGACGGAACTCTCCCTTTGTTCGTATGTATTTACCCAACCCCTCCGCACGAGCAGGATGTAACACAAGGTTTAATTTCTAAAGGAGTTTAGGGGGCTGGTGGTGGTGCTATGGTTAGTGCGTGAGTTTTGAAAGATGTTTAATATATTAGTGCCGGTATTCGATGAAATACTGATGAATCACATAACACAGGAGGGAGGGGGCTCTTAAAGGAGTTTTGAGAAACGAGAAGCGAACCTTTTTTGTTTGAATTCAGTTTTTCCTTTTCCTAGACCAGTTGCCATATTGGGGTCAGAGAGCACAGTCTGTCCTATTATTTATCCTATAGCTGGAGCCAGAATAGTCGGATGTGTACCTTTCCCAAGAGTATTAGCGTTATGGGAAATCCAGAACTTGTGTCACCGTATCCATTTCCTATGACGGTAATTCCCGCCCTGTGGGCTGGGACAGAGAATACACCAACTGCACCTCTGCAGAGGGGTAAAATACCCCCAATGTAACCACCTGTTGGTCGTAAGTAGCGGCTCGTAATTATTAGGAATGGAACTCTGGTGGCTGAGCAGTCCATGACATGCAACACTCCACTTTGGCCCTTACTTAGGCTAGACGGGTGATCAGAAAGGGTCACTCAGAGCAATTGACTTGTCCCGTCAACCCCTAGCACCTATATGTTTGTCTCAACGCTATTGCCCTTATGACAAAGCCACAACCCTTTTTATCATATATTGGCTAGAAGGTGGTGGCTGAGGTTCTACCGATCCTGTAGCTCTGCAGCGTGTAGAATACCCTTTCATTGTCATAACTCACTGGTTCACTCTGGCCCAAAGTGGTAGTACATGTTAGGGTCCTATCTATTGGTTAAATAGATACAATGCGTTTTAAAACTTAATTAAAAAAATGGAATACCCAAAAAAGAATGAATAAAACAAAAACGTCTTCGGCATAAAATAACCCAAGGGCTGATATGCCGTTAAACCTAACAAACCACTGTTGTATAACGTCATATACCCCATCGTCGGGTATATACATCGTACGTCGAACATCGGGTATATAATCGAGAGAGGAGACCTTCATCGGAGTAGTATTTTTATTTTATTTTTCAAAAAATAAAAATACTACCCTAATGAGTCAGAGACTATCTACCTAGGTTTTTGCTAATGGATCATCAGGATAATTTAGACTGTTAGGGGTTGGTGTGAAATACATTTTATTTCTATTAACTGTTACAAGGAAAGATAAAATTAGCATAAAAAAACAAAATAAAAAAACAATAATAATAACAAGAAATCAAACTTTTTTTATTTAAATTTTATTGGCCAAGAAATCAGGCTTTTCTATGTCGAAATTTATCTAAAACCTCTGTTCTTCGATTGAGTAATTCTCTAGTATTTTTATACTCTAGACAGCAGAAAAAGTGAGTACGCAGTAGAAGAGTTGGTATGAGAGATATAACCACGGATATCTCTCCTAATATATAAGTAAGAAAGATTTAATATGGGAGACACAGCCACCGATGTCCCTCCCATATCAAGAAACAGGGGTATACAACACAGATAGATAGATAGATAGAGAGAGAGACAGACAGACAGACAGACAAAGACAGAGACAAAGACAGAGTTGAGACTTACTTGTTCTTCATTTCTTCTTGCTACGTCTAGTCGCCATGTTTTCATCTTCTTCTTCTCCACTGCTTCTGCTAAGTTCTTGTCTGGCTGTTTCATCTTTACTTTTAAGGGCTTCTTCTGGGCTAATTCTTTTGTCATACAAATTAATCAACTCACAAGACTTTTATTTTCATGATCAAGATTTATTTCTGCCCATGTTCTTATTCGCCGCGGGGGAAGGATCAACCTCGCAGTGACACGTCTACCCTGTGTCCATCTCTGGTGGAAACTGAAATCTAAACTAACTAAAACACGTGACGCACGAGATTCGCAGCCACTACGGTCTGGTATTTTTTTCCCTTGGCCCCCTTGAATTTTCATTACAGGGTTTTGTCAACAACCCATGACACAAGATAACATGTAACACCAACTAAATAACCAACTAACAAACCAACAAACCAACCAACCATTTCATTAGGCCATCAGTGCTTCGTAGATGGACTAAGTAATCTGAAGATGTTAAGTTTGCAGAATATGTTACAAGTGGAAAAAGTTCCCATCCCATAATCTTCTTCATGATTTATTGAGGCATCGCATTTGCAACAAGAGAACGGGCATTGTTATTCAACACCTATCTATTCTTTTTACATGCGTTCTTCAATCGAGCCAATTGCTCACTGTAGTTATGCAATGTCCGTTTTTTTTTTTTCAGTTTCTAGCATTTTGTTATGAGGAATTCCTTTCCAATCCTTCCAAACTTTTTTGTTTCTGAACTTGTATCCGTTTTAATTGAGATGTTGAAGATTATCCAGGATCTAGAAAAGATTTTTAGGTCCTCTTAACGAATTCATTTTTCGTGGCTGGTTATTATCTTGTCGATGTTTTTATGTTTCAAGCAAAACAAGGAAGATGAATGTTTAAACACCGACTAATATCCGTGGAACATATGGTTTTTGCAGAGATATGAAGAGAATGATATATATATATATATATATATATATATATATATATATATATATATATATAACTCGCTCGGTCTCCCTTACCACATTTTTTTTAAATAGATGGATAGGAACACATAGAGATATGAACAGTTTGAGATATATAGAAAAAGGCTGAATATATATATATATAGACGTGATACGTCGAAACATTATGTATACATATATATATAATGTGTGTGTGTGTGTGTCTCTCTCTCTCTCTCTCTCTCTCTCTCTCTATATATATATATATATATTATATAATATATATATATATATATATAGAGAGAGAGAGAGAGAGAGATAAAAAGAAAGCAGTTGATATATATATATATATATGAACATATTGACAGAAAAAAATTAAATATCTAATTACCTCCAATTACCAAATAGTTGAAATATAAAAAATTACGAGAGAGAGAGAGAGAGAGAGAGAGAGAGAGAGAGAGAGAGAGGAGAGAGAGAGAGAGAGAGAGATTAATTGATGAATAGGTATAAAAGGTGTGATAGACTTATAGATGCAGGGTGTAGTAGATATTGAGATAGAGGGTGGGTGATATATTGATAGATAGCGCGAGGTCGGTGGTGAAACGCGAAACAGAAGGAACGAATGAGATAAAGATCGAGTGAGTGGGATTACTTTCCTTGTGTGATAGTATGACAGAAGGGAGTAACAGAGAGAGAGAGAGAGAGAGAGAGAGAGAGAGAGAGAGAGAGAGATTTTGAGTGTATTCTTATATTTTTGACCGGTAGTTACCATTTTTTCGGTTTGCTTCTTCGTTCTTTTTATTAAATTTTTTTTCGTCATATTTTCTTTCTTTTTTTTTCGTTTGTGTATTCTTTACTCCATCCTTTCTCTTATTTATTTTGATTCTTTCTTTTTTTTCTTTCTTTCTTTCTTTCTTTCTTTGTTTCTTTCCTTCTTTCTTTCTTTCTATTTTATTTACTCCATTGGTTTTGTTCTTTCTTTCTTCCTTATTATCAACCCCATCCTTTCTGGGTTTTTTCTATTCTTTCAGTTCTGTCGGTCTTTCCTTCTTTTTTTTTTCCATTTTAATTTGGATTCTTTCTTTCTTTCTTTCTTTCTTTTTCTTTCTTTCTTTCTTTCTTTCTTTCTCCTTTCGTTTTGTTCTTTCTTTCTTTTTCTCCTTGTTATCAAACCCACCCGTTCCGTTTTTCTATTCTTTTAGTTCTGTTAGGTTATTTCCTTCTTTTTTTCCATTGTTAATTTGGATTCTTTCTTTCTTTCTTTCTTTCTTTCTTTCTTATTTACTCCATTCGTTCTGTTCTTTCTTTCTTCCTTATCAACCCCATCCCTTTTGTGTTTTCTATTCTGTCAGTTCTGTTTGGTTATTACCTTCTTTCTGTCCATTGTTAATTTGGGTTCTTTCTTTCTTTCTTTCTTTCTTTCTTTCTTTCTTCTTTCTATTATATTTACTCCATTCGTTTTGTTCTTTCTTCTTCCTTATTATCAACCCCACCCTTTCTGTTTTTCTATTTCTTTCGGTTCTGTTCGGTTCTTTCCTTCTTTATTTCCATTGTTAATTTGGGTTATTTTTTTCTTTCTTTCTTTCTTTCTTTCTTGTGGAAAGGGAGAGTTTGGTGGGCATACATAAAGAGAAAGAGTAAGAGATTTTTAGACAGAGGGGGGGGGGTCATACGAGTAGATGGGATGAAGTGGCGGGGTGGCGTTTCGAAATTGGAAAACAAGAATTGATCTGTTCATAAGCCCGATAAAAAAATGATATTCGAAATCCTGGAGAAAAGAAATGCGAAGAAAGTCGAGTGTTTATCTTTACCCTAAGAAATAAGCGGTAAATGACACCATTTTCAATATTTCTCTTCTCTCTCTCTCTCTCTCTCTTCTCTCTCTCTCTCTCTATCTATCTATCTCTTATTCTCTCCCTCTCTCTTTCATTATATATATATATATATATCTCACTCACTCGTCTCGCTCACTCACTACCTCTCTCTCGCTCTCTTTCTCTCTCACTCCATCCCTCTCTCACTCATTCTCTCACTATCTCTGTCATTCTTTCTCTCTCCCTATCTCGCATTCTCTCCCACTCTCATTCTTTCGCTCTCTCTCTCTCACTCCCTCCATCACTCTCTCACTCCCACCCTCTGTCTCTTACTCCATCTCTCTCTCTCATTCTCCCCCTCTCTCTCATTCTCTCTCTCTCTCTCTTTCTTTCTTTCTCCTGAAGATCTTTTCAGATTTCTTATTTTTCTTCAAACACTTTTGACACAATTTTCAATATTTCTCTCTCTCTCCTTATCTCTCATTCTCCCCTCTCTCACACTCTTTCTCTCTCCCTCACTTCCCCCGTCTCTCTCTCTCACTCCATCCCCTCTCTCTTATTCTCTTCCTCCCCCTCTCTCTCTCATTTTCTCTCTTCTCTTTCTTTCTCCCGGAGATCTTTTCCGATTGTTTATTTCTCTTCAACCACTTTTGAACCATTTTCAATATTTCTCTCTCTCTCCCTATCTCTCATTCTTGTCCTCTCTCACCCTCCATCTCTCTCTCTCTCTCTCACTCCCGCCGTCTCTTTCTCTCACACACTCCATACCCCTCTCTCTTATTCTCTCCTCCCCCTCTCTCTCCCATTCTCTCTTTCTCTTTCTTTCTCCTGAAGATATTTTCCGATTTTTTATTTCTCTTCAACCACTTTACCACCAACAAAAAAAATAACCAATGGTAAAAAAAAAAACAGAAAGAAAAACAAAAAGCCGATTTTAATACGAAGAACATTCCTCTTTATTCGTTGCCTTTCTCGGGAGGCAGGGGTGGGGGGTTTACATTTATTTTGTTTCTTTATTTTTGAGGAATTGTTTGTTAAAAAAATCTCTATGATCGAACTAGCGTTAATATTTGTCACTTGCATATCATATTCTTTTTTCTTTTTTTTTCTTTTTTTCTTTTTCTTTTTTCTTTTTGTAAATTTCCTTTTCCTATCACGTGGCCCATTTCGTCACTGCAGAAATGACAAGACTAAAACCGAAAAGGTGTTGCAGGTATAGCTCAATGGTGACAACTGAAGCTTGCCAGAAGATAATCATGAGGGTCAAAAGAAAGATGGATAGATAGATAGACAGAATCTGATAGAGATATGAACATAAATATGAGCACACACACACACACACACAGACAGACAGACAGACAGACACACAAAAATCCCAAAGCATCTTAACAGAAAATCGGTGTGCTCGAATGTCCATGAGCAGAGCAATACAATACATTTTAATATATATATATATATATATATATATATATATATATATATATATATATATATATACATGTAGAATTAAACAAAAGGCACATCTCCTGTTTAACAATTTATTTTTGATCTTTCTAATTTTCTGGCCAACTTTTTTAATGTTTGGGTGGAATTGGTGGATAAGTCCACAAAGTTCAGTTCCCGAGTATTTTCGGCACTTCGAAGTGCCATCATCAGGGGGGTGATGTATTCCAGTTTTTCTTTTTTAAATTATATTAATGTGGAGGCTGGAAGGAGAAGGATTGGTAAGAAAGGTGTTATAGGCATTTTAGAATGTGTGTACTGTATTGGAAATTAATTTTGTTTAAGGATGGTTTGTATTGTTTTATGTATAAAGCTTCTAGTATTTGGAGTTTTTTTTATTTTTTCTTTGTGCAGAATGTGTGTATTTTCCGTTAGAATATTTCGGTAATTAGAGTGGGGGTATGAATGTAATTTTAAGTGTTGTGAAATAGAGCTATTGTCTGTTAAATGGAGGGTTAGACGCCTTGACAATGTGGTTGAGGTGAATCCAATGTATGTATTATCATTTTCTGGGAGACTGCAATCTCCTAGGGGACATTTAAATCTATATATCACATTGGTCCCATCAAGCCGACTTGTCTGGGGAGAAAAATTGTTACGAATGACGAGATTGGTAGTTTTGTATTTTATATAATAAATAATAAATTTTACCCTTTTATCAGGCGTGGTTGCAGTAACGTTATTCCGAATTATTTGTTTTTAGTGCTATTTCCACCCAAACATTAAAAAGTTGGCCAGAAAATTAGAAAAGATCAAAAATAGAATTGTTAAACAGGAGATGTGCCTTTTGTTTAATTCTACATGTATAAATGAAAGAATGCTGCCCAAATAACACACACACACACACACACACACACACACACACATATATATATATATATATATATATAGACGAAGCTGTTAGCATTTCACATAGCGCTAATACCCTTGGGAAAGGTATGAATCCATATATTCTCCCTCCAGCTATGGGTTAAATAGTAGGTCAGACTGGGCTCTTCAGCCTTGGGTAGGTAACCAGTCTAGGAGAGGGATAACTCTGAATTCAAAATTCCTGAGGTCGGTTGTTGATTGAGTTTCTGGCAACCCTTGATGCACCAATTCTTTCCTATCGACTGTGCCAAAAAGTGTGGATGGTCCAACACAAGCCTTCACCACTATAAAAAATCACTGTGTAGGTGTTCATTGTGTGTGTGAACCCTCATGCGTCAAAAATCGATGAGAGAGAGTCCATAATATATATATATATATATATATATATATATATATATATATATATATAAAACTATGAATTAGTAATATTCAACCCCTAAAATTAATTAGAATTAAATTTAACTGCTTTTACTGCTATAATTCATAATTTAGAATTAAATTTAATAACAATACAGGAATGAGAACTAATAATGAATACACATGTAGAACGGACCGCACGCGAAAAATTGAGAAAAATAACGTAGCGTTCAACTGTTATTATCCGAAATATATCTGAGTTTAACTAAGGAATTATATCGACTTAGTTAAGCGTAGGTAGGGTCCTGATGAAATCATTTTGATTGGAACCATGGTAGACACTTAATTTTTCCTCTACTAATATCTATATATATATATATATATATATATATATATATATATATATATATATATATGAGAAGAAAATATTTTTAAAAATATAACAAACACAGGATGTTATGATCAGGAAACAATTTTTAGTGTCAATACTTAAGCATTTCGGTATTTTGTACCCTCTTCAGGACACTGTTAGGTAATGTTTATGTGAGGAACAAAATGAAAGATGTTATACTATACACTTAACATCTTTCATTTTGTTCCTCACATAAACATTACCTAACAGTGTCCTGAAAATGTTACAATATACCGAAATGCTTAAGTATTGACACTAAAAATTGTTTCCTGATCATAACATCCTGTGTTTGTTATATTTTTAAAATATTTTCTTCTCATATATATATATATATATATATATATATATATATATAGGGATATCTTTATAATAAAGGAGGAAAGAGAAGTAATTTCGAGAGAGAGAGAGTGGGCGAAGCGAAATAATAGTACGTTGAAATCAAATAACAGCAATATATATATATATATATATATATATATATATATATATATATATACTTTTCTCATTTATTCTCTATTCATTCTATATATATATATATGTGTGTGTGTGTGTGTGTGTGTGTGTGTGTGTGTGTGTGTGTGTGAGAGAGAGAGAGAGAGAGAGAGAGAGAGAGAGAGAGAGAGAGAGAGAGAGGAGAGCAAACATACGGTATTATTATGAGCATTTTGCACATGTACATAAATGAGTAACAAAAAAAATCTAATATAGATGACGAGAGAAGAATTTTCGTTCTTTGAGGAAAAGATATGTAAACCTCACCCAGGTAAACTGAGAGAGAGAGAGAGAGAGAGAGAGAGAGAGAGAGAGAGAGAGAGAGAGAGAGAGAGAGAGAGTGTGGGGGGAGGGAAAGTCTCAGACACACGATGAGTTGAAAAAAAAAATAAAAAGAAGATAACAATCTCTGTGTAATATGAACGTTGGAAATAATAAGTTTGACGCGTAAAAGAAAATACATCAGCTAAACGATGATGATATTAGGATAAATAGATGCACCATTTAAACAAAGAAAAGAAAAGAACAAAAATTCCTTGTAAAATGCACATCTCTCTTGGCAAAACAAAATTGAAGTGGGTAATTTAGCACTCGGTGTTCTTTTGTACATACTTGAAGCTGGAAGACAGAAATCGCCGATGAAATGTTTCGCTGGTATGAACGAAATTTTAGCCCGAAATCAAAACAGAAACAACACTTTTTGAAGAACTGTCATGGCGACATTCTGTTTTCTTAGATCGAAATATTACTCGGTGAATACCATGTTTAAAAACAATTGATAGCTTGCATGTTACACCTAAGTGGTATTTAAAAAAAAGAAGATCCTTGTCATCTATTTTCTTTTTCTCTTTGTGATATTTCTTTATTAATTACAACTTTCTTTGCTTTGTAAGTTAAATTTATTTTTGTGTTCCATAAGGAGGCGACAGTATTTCCGCCATTTTCTTTTTTTTTTCTCAAATTTTATTCATAACTGTTTTTTTATTAATTTTTAAAATTTTTCTTTTTTTTCTTTTCGCCTTCATTTGCACTTGTGTGTATTCTAGAAAACTTTCATTGCTTTTTGTTATTTTCATTTCTTTCATCCGGGTATCAGCTGAAAAAAAAAATGTTTTCTTGTCCCTTTTCCTTTATTTTTTCATTTTTTTTCATTTTTTTTCCCTCCATATATTTATTTTGTCTTTCCTTTTTCTCAACCAGTTCTTTCGGAATCTGCTATTCTTTTCTACTTTCTTTATCTTTACTCCGTTAATTTTTCTTTCACAGCCGGTCTTTCTTTCTTTCTTTCTTTCTTTCTTTTTTCTTTCTTTCTTCTTTCTTCCATAAAATTGTTCTTCTTCAATCTTTCTTTCTTTCTTTCTTTCTTCAGTAAAATTTGTTCTTCAAGTCTTTCTTCTTCTTTCTTTCTTTCTTTCTCTTCTTTCTTTCTTCTTCTTTCTTTTCTTTCTTTCTTTCTTCTTCCAGTAAAATTTGTTCTTCTTCAAGTCTTTCTTCTTCATTTTGCTTTTTTTCTTTCTTTCTTTCTTTCTTCTTTCTTTCTTTCTTTCTTTCTTCAGTAAAATTTGTTCTTCTTCAAGTCTTTCTTCTTCATTTTGCTTCTTTCTTTCTTTCCTTCTTCTTTCTTTCTTTCTTCCTTTTTTGTTTCCTTTAAATAAAATTTTCTTTTAATAGTTCAAAAAACTAACGTTTCATTAATTGTTCATTTCTGTATTGGTAAATACAGCTTCACCTGTACGATTTTAAACCAAGTGCACTTGGTTTGAAAATCGCATAGGTGAGAAACTGTCAATTACCAAGCGCCGTTGACTTCATGTCCACGTTACCCTTAGATAGAAGGCTCTGACAAAGAAATTGAGCACTCTTTACTTTCAGTTAGCCTGTCCAAATAGAAGAGAATAAATATGGAATTAATCAGGTGGTAAATGGCATATGAGGAATTTATCAATATGTCTATTCTTTGATATCAATTCTCTTTTTTATTTCATTATATATACTAGCAAAAAGAATGCCCACCGAGGGATGTAAAAATACATTTTTGAAAGATATTGCCTGAACGGGGCGGGAAAAAATTAAATAAAAGAAGTTTAGTATTAAAAAAAAATACTTGCTTAAAAAGTATCATATCCAGTCCACTCCATTGAGATATGTGTGTTGTTTTACGACAGTAAGGACCTACAAACCATTTCTAAAAAAAGTCTGATTAAATTATTCAGACATTTATCTTTATAGAAAAATTTATAATTGACCGAATAAAATAAAATTCGTTCGGATTTCATAAAATGAAATAAAGGATGGGATAAACCTCGAAAAAAACATATTTCCCCTAATATATTTTAGGAAAAAACTATTTTAAACATAAATTCATCTAAAGGGGATAGGTATAAAAATTTTCGTGTATATTTGACTCTTAATTGATTTTTCATAGAAGTTTTAGAAAGATCACTGTGACGTAAGCATTGACGTAGTTTCGGTTACAGACAAAAGAGACCGAATCTCCATTATTAATACGAGCAAAATATTTTTTTTCAGATTTCATAATATTAAATAAGAGGGACGGGATCGACCTAGAAAAATATTTCCTCAAATATACTTTAAGAAAAAACTATTTTTTCATAAATTGACCTAAAGGTAAATAAGTATCGAAATTTTTGTGAAAAATTTGACAATTATTTGATTTTTCATAAATTGAATAATTTTATGTAGTAATTGATCTGACTATGAATTAAAAAATTTATTTGATGACATAATTGGTAAATGAAACAACAAATATTGAGACCGAATCTCTATTATATATATATATATATATATATATATATATATATATATATATATCATAATCATGTGGCGCATGTAGCACGGATATCCATGACAATCTCTTGCCAACCCTCTCTATCACCCATTACACCTGGGAGGTCCTCTGCGCAGCAACCAGCATCCGCATAGTTGGTCTATGTAGGTCCTTGGTGGGCGGCCCACATATATATATATATATATATATATATGTAGTAAGTCGTCGGGGTGGCCTAATATCGGTATGAGCCATACAGCGAGGGAGTCTATCCCCTTTTCACTAGCGCTAGACCAAGGAGATTGTTTTTTTTGCGTCTGAGATGGAGCGCCACACTTACCATTAGCTCCTTAATTTACCGCACATTAGGATTTCGAAATGATTCTTGACCTCTTTGAGTATGTTGACGGACAATGTTTTGTCCTTTCAATAAGGGTATTATCAAGTATTTGTAATTTTTTCTCTCCATTTTTTCTCGTCCCGCCCCACGTGCCCCTGGGATATAAATACACTAGGTTATGATCCCTTGTGTTAGAAAAAAAAAACTCTTCAGTTTACATCGGAAAAAAGCATCCGTTCATTTTAATTGAAAAAAAGCCGCTACATATTCCCGGACGTAGCACACCCACCCTCACCTTTCAAAATTATCCCTCACGTCTATTTTGAATGGCGGGGACATATGCATGTTTAACAAGTAAAAAAGGTTTTGAGAAAACATCCGGGTATCAGCTGAAAAAATTGTTGTTTTTTTTTTTTCCTTAATATTTCCTCGTTTATCCGTCCTTTTTCCTTTCTTTCTTTTTTTTTTTCCTCTTTTCTTTTTTTTTTTTTTTTTTTTTGCTTCTTCATTTATTTCCTTCTTAGTTAAATTTTTCTTTTTTTTTTTTCTTTTTTTTCTCAGCCAGTTCTTTCTGAATTAATTATTCTTTCCTTCTTTCTGTTTCTTTCCTCCATTTTCTCTCTCTCTCTCTCTCTCTTTCACAGACGACTTTCTTTCTTTCTTTCTTTCTTTCTTTCTTTCTTTCTTTCTTTTGTAATAAATAAATAAATAAATTCTTCCTTCCATAATTCCTTCCTTTTTTTCGTTTCCCTGTTTCTCAGTTAATCTTCATTCAATCCTATCTATCCATCTATCAATCTATCTATCTATCTAAATCTTTTCATGTCTATCTATCTCTGTTCATATGTTTATATCTATTTATCTATTTCAATATTTCCCTATCTATCTATCTATCTATCTATCTATATGTATTATATTTACTAAATCTATCTATCTATCTATCTATCTATCTATCTATCTATCTAAATCTATCTTCATGTCTATCTATCTCTTATCTATCTATCTATCTATCTATCTATCTATCTTCTATCTATCTATCTAATCTATCTATCTATCTATCTATCTATCTATCTATCTATAAATATGTATTCATATTTACTAAATCTATCTATCTATCTATCTATCTAATCTTTTCTATGTCTATCTATCTCTGTTCATATATTTCTATCTATATCTATTTCAATCTTTCCCTATCTATCTATCTATCTATCTATCTATCTATCTATCTATATGTATTCATATTTACTAAATCTATCTATCTATCTATCTATCTATCTATCTAAGTCTTTTCATGCCTATCTATCTGTTTATGTATTTCTATCTATCTATCTATTTCAACCTTTCTCTATATATCTCTATCTATCTATCTATCTATCTATAAAAATGTTTTCATATTTACTAAATCTATCTATCTATCTATCTATCTATCTATTGCTGTTAATCGTTTTTCTTTAAATACATGCTTCCTTCTATCTTGGTATAAGTACACATCCTTATCCTACCTTTGCCATTTTTCCTGGTCGGCATCAAGCTTTTCTTCCTGTTTCTCTTCTTCTTTGTAATCTATGTTTCTATTTCTATCTTTTTCCTTCTTATTTCCCGCTTTTTAATTTATCTTTTATTACTTTACCGCCATTCTCTTTCATTCATTCATTCATTCATTTATTCATTCTTTTTTTTTTTAAACTTTTACTTTTTCCAGTTTTACAAAGAGCTTACCAAAAGGCGAAATGTTAAAAACAGTCGCTGAACGAAGTAACATGTGTGACTTCAGCCATTTTGTCCGCTTCTGTTCGAAATCAAAGATGGTGGCAAAAACGGCAAAAAAGGGGACGATGAATCAGCGGTGCGGAAAGAGCAACAGTCGGGCGATCTTCACTGATCTAAAAACCATGACCCACATAATTGACGACATACACATGGACACTTGTCCCGAGAACTTCATTTTCGGCTCCTTGTTCGACTCACACCTGGACTGGGTGTAATACAGATTTGCCCTTGATGTTTTTTTTTTTATTTATAGTTTTTGTTGTCTTTTTCGTTTTTTTTATCTTAAAAGAATACTTTCCGTCAGATTGCTCTCAGTCTCTTTTTTCACTATCTATCTATCTATCTATCTATCTCTGTTTGTATGTTTCTATCTATTTATCTCTTTCACTCATTCCATATCTATCTATCTATCTATCTATATTCATATTTAACAAATCTATCAATCTATCTATCTTGAGCTGATCGTATCTATCTATCTATCTATCTATCTCTGTTTATATGTTTCTATCTATTTATCTATTTCTCTCTTTCCATATCTATCTATCTATCTATCTGTATTCATATTTAACAAATCTATCAATCTATCTATCTTGAGCTGATCGTATCTATCTATCTATATATCTATCTATCTATTTTAGTCTATTGATATCTATCTATCAATATATCTATCTTGTGCTGATCGTATATATCTATCTATCTATCTATTTTAGTCTATTGCTATCTATCTATCTATCTATCTATCTCTAGATACGTATTCATATTTACTAAATCTATCTATCTATCTATCTATGTGGGTATACAAAATGGAATTAAATCCGACAATTTGAGGAAATGGTAGGAAAAACAATAGTACAGATTGTGCTGACAAGCGCCTGTTTCAATTTTATGATGTTTCCACAATGTAATCCGAATTAAATTATTTTAAAAACAAAATAAAAGAAAAAGTAGTGGAAGGCATTGTATAAAGCATTCGTCTTCTTTATAGCACATTTGTATAAATGATGAAAGGGAAATTAACGGTTGAAACGAGAAGTCCAACTAACGCTCACGTTCTGGACTGGAATGTCTTTTAAAAATGTATATAGAAATATCTATCTATCTATCTATCTATCGTTTACTTCCGGTCTAATACCCTTGAGAAAGCTATGAGATATTCCCTAACTATTGGGTTAAATAATACCTCTACTGTTCTTCAACAATGATGGCTTTGGCATTAAATAATCCACAAAGTTAGATATGCCATTAAATTAAGAAAGACAGACCAAACCTATCTATCTAACTATCAATATATCTATTTATCCCAATCTGTTCAATGTTCATATCACTGTCTTATCCTATTTATCTATCTCAATCTGATTGAACCTCACGATCATCTTCTGACAAGCTTCAGTTGTCACCACTGAGATACACCGGCAACATCTTCTTGGTTTATTGTTGTCATTTCTTCAATGAAGAAATGGGCCGCGCGGGAGAAAAAAAATGAAGGTTGACATGTCATCAAACAAAGAAAGAACAACACACTGAAACGTTATTAACCCCTCCAACCCCCCCCAACAACAACAACAAAAAAACACGTTGAAATCTGATTTTATGTATTTGCGAACCCCTCCACACGAATAGGAAGTGACACAAGGTCTATCTTTAAGTTGAGTTTAACAGATTTGAATTCAGAGTTTTCCTTCTCCTAGATCGGTTGCTATACTGAGATTAAGGTTCCCAGGCTTCACTACCTACTGTTTATCCATAGCTAGAGGCAGAATATTTAGTTTCATACCTTTCCCAAGGATATTAGTGCTATGTGAAATGCTACTAGATGCGTTCTGGATTTCAACTCAGTTCGCCTTATTCATTTCCTACGACGATAACCATTACACCACACGCCCGCATCTCATTTTAAAAAGAACAACACAGTTAAAAGTCGCTTTTGAAAGAACAATACATTGAAATCTAGTTTTAAAAAGAGATGTATGCCTTTTTAGAAAGAACAATATATTCAAATCTAGTTTTAGAAAGAACAACGCAGTGAGATCTCATTTTTAGAAAGAATACACATTGAAATCTCGTTTTAGAAAGAATACACATTGAAATCTCGTTTTTAGAAAGAATACTCATTGAAATCTCGTTTTTAGAAAGAATATACATTGAAATCTCGTTTTAGAAAGAATACAATTTGAAATCTCATTTTTAGAAAGAATACACATTGAAATCTCGTTTTACAAAGAATACACATTGAAATCTCATTTTTAGAAAGAATACACATTGAAATGTCGTTTTAGAAAGAATACAATTTGAAATCTCATTTTTAGAAGGAATACACATTGAAATCTCGTTTTTAGAAGGAATACAATTTGAAATCCCATTTTTAGAAAGAATACACATTGAAATCTCGTTTTAAAAAGAATACAATTTGAAATCTCGTTTTAGAAAGAATACAATTTGAAATCTCGTTTTAGAAAGAATACACATTGAAATCTCGTTTTTTTAAAAAATCTTTACATTTAAATCTCATTTTAAAAAGAACACACTAAAACCTAGTTTTAAAAAGGACGTAGTTTTAAAAAGGACGTAGTTTTAAAAAGGACGTAGTTTTAACTCTCGTTATAGAAAGAACAGCATATTGACGCCTTATTTCAGAAAGAATATACATTGATATATAGTTTTAAAACGAACGGCAAATTGAAATATCGTTTTAAAAAAAAAATACATTTAAATCGCGTTTTAAAAGGAACAACATATTTAAATCTCGTTTTAGAATGAATACTACAGTAAAATCTCGTTTTAGATTAACAATACAGTGAAATCTCATTTTAGAAAGAATACACACAGAAATCACGTTTTTTAAACATCACATTTAAATCTCGTTTTAAAAATAACAACACATTTAAATCTCATTTTAGAAAAAAATAACCCAGTGAAATCTCGTTTTAGAATAAAAAATACAGTTAAATCTCGTTTTAAAAAGAATATACACTGAAATCTGTTTTTTTTTAAAATTCACATTTAAATCTCGTTTTAGAAAGCATATTGAAATAATACACATTGAAATCACGTTTTCTTTTTAAATCACATTTAAATCTCGTTTTAGAAAGAACAGCACATTGAAATAATACACACTGAAATCTCGTTTTCTTTTTAAATCACTTTTAAATCTCGTTTTAGAAAGAACAGCACATTGAAATAATACACACTGAAATCTCGTTTTCTTTTTAAATCACATTTAAATCTCGTTTTTAGAAAGAACAGCACATTGAAATAATACACACTGAAATCTCGTTTTCTTTTTAAATCACATTTAAATCTCGTTTTAGAAAGAACAGAACATTGAAATAATACACACTGAAATCTGTTTTTTTTTAAATTCACATTTAAATCTCGTTTTAGAAAGAACAGCACATTGAAATAATACACACTGAAATCTCGTTTTTTTTAGAATCACATTTAAATCTCGTTTTAGAAAGAACAGAACATTGAAATAATACACACTGAAATCTTTTTTAAACAACACATATGAATCTCATTTTAGAAAGAATAACCCAGTGAAATCTTATTTTAGAATAAAAAATAGAGTGAAATCTCGTTTTAAAAACAATACACACTGAAATCTGTTTTTTTTTTTAAATGCACAGCACATTGAGGTCAAACGCTTTTTAGAAAGAATGCACATTGAAATAATACACACTGAAAGCTCGTTTAAAAAAGAAAAGAAAAAAGAAAACAATACATTTAAATCTCGTTTTAAAATGAACAACACATTTAAATCTCATTTTAGAAAGAATAACCCAGTGAAATCTCGTTTTGAAAAGAACATACACTGAAATCTGTTTTTTTTTTAAAATTCACATTTAAATCTCGTTTTAGAAAGAACAGCACATTGAAATAATACACACTGAAATCTCGTTTTCTGTTTAAATCACATTTAAATCTCGTTTTAGAAAGAACAGCACATTGAAATAATACACACTGAAATCTCGTTTTCTTTTTAAATCACATTTAAATCTCGTTTTAGAAAGAACAGCACATTGAAATAATACACACCGAAATCTCGTTTTTTTAGAATCACATTTAAAAATTCGTTTAAAAATTGACATTTAAATCTCGTTTTAGAAAGAACGCACATTGAGGTCTCATTTTAGAAAGAATACACACTGAAATCTCGTTTTAAAACCTACAGCAAATTGAAACCTCGTTTTAAAACGAACAACACATTCTAATCTAATTTTAGAAAGGACTTGACATATTTAAATCTCGTTTTTAGAAAGAACGGTACATTGGTGTCCCATTTTTAGAAAGAACGCGCATTCAAATCACCGCAAGGAAATCTACTCGGGTGTCTTCATTCTCATGCTTGTAAAATCCGTTAAAATACTCAAATGAGGAAATAACTTTACACTGAGGCATATATCTCTATTACTCTCAGCTATTGCGTTTCTAAAACAGAAATAAGAATGCGAACGGGTGCGCGGACAAGCCCCACCCTCATACCAGTCGGCTGCATAGACATACAAACCTAAATTTAGGCACTGTCAATTGAAACGCTTAATGGTAAAAAAAGGGGAAACAAACTGGGAAGAAATGTTTAAAAAATCGAAAAAATACAAAAATAAAATAAAAGTGATGATAAAAAACAACAACAAAAAACAGAAAAAAACCAAAAAAACAAAACAAAAATGGTTTGTCCACCAGAGACTTCTAGAATCCCAAAACAAATTTTCGTGAATGGGATTATTTGTCTGCGAGTCAAAAACGAAATCCCAGATTACTGTGCCGGCCATTTTGTAAAATTGTGGTCTTCCGATCCGGAACCCCCACCCCCATACACACATACACCCACCAACCGCTTTTCAATCCTTTACCCCCATTTCTCCACCCACGCACCCATTCTTGCACACATAAAATATTTTAGAAGAAAAAACAGAAAATAAAAAATATATCTAACAGCGAAAAATTAAACAAATTTAAACACCAAATCTCTCTCTCTCTCTTTCTGTGTGCGTTCGTGTGTGTGTATGCGTGTTTGTATGTGTGCGTGTGCGTTTGTGTGTATGTATGTGCGCGTGTGTTTTCCGAATGTTTGTGTATGTTTCTATGTGTGTTTTATATGTTTGTGTATGTTTCTATGTGTTTTTGTATATTTGTGTCAGTATGTGTATGTGTTTTTTGTGTATGTATGTATGTGTGCCTGTTTGTG
Source organism: Doryteuthis pealeii (assembly GCA_023376005.1). Classification (NCBI taxonomy): domain Eukaryota; kingdom Metazoa; phylum Mollusca; class Cephalopoda; order Myopsida; family Loliginidae; genus Doryteuthis; species Doryteuthis pealeii. The sequence continues at coordinate 125,507,910 of CM042147.1, read as the reverse complement.
TGTGCGTCTGTGTCTGTGTGTGTTTGTGTTTATGTGTGTGTTTGCGTGTGGGTTGTAGATATTCACAAAGTACAATCTAGTTTGGCACAAGGACAGAACTTACAACTCAGTAGTATACTCGCCGACATCACTAGACATTTCACCCTAGAGGCACACGAAACTAAATATCGTTTTGACACAAGGCCGGACGCAATGAGCGCCCAATGAGGCCAAACTCCCAACTTAATATGAATTAGATCGCGAGACTAGATTTTTACCTATTATCATCATCATGTCGCGCTGTCAGCGTGGATATCCATGACAATCTCTCTCCATTCGTCCCTATCGCTCATCATTCTTGGGAGGTCCTCTATGTAGCATCCCGTATCCGCACAGAGCTGTTGTCGTATCAGTACTGCTGTATGGCTGCACCACCTGGACCCTAACTAAGCGACTAGAGAATAAACTAGATGGGAGCTGCACAAGAATGGTGCGGGTGATCCTGAACAAGACGTGGAAACAACACCCTACGAGAAAACAGCTGTACGGTAACCTGCCACATATCACCCAAACCATCCGAGTAAGACGGACAAGACACGCGAGACACTGCTGGAAAAGCAAGGACGAACTCATAAGCGACGTCCTCCTGTGGAAGCCAGCACATGGGCACGTTAGTGTGGGCCGACCAGCAAAGACGTACATTGATTACCTATTATACAGCGACAAGGCGTTATTTTATTACAAATGTTTTCTAAGTTATAGTACAAGGGCGAAAGAATGCCACTTTAAAAATCGAAATTACTGATAAACATTAATGTCTTAATGTTTATTTTTTTTATAAATGATATTTTTCTTTGACGTAATAGATTTGCAAACTAAAATGTTTTTAGTGAACGTCTCGATATAAGCATATCTGAACCTCGCTCGTACCTCAAATTTTAACTCGCAACACAAAGCAAAAACCGACCGAGTGACACTTTGTAAATCGGAAAACTCACAAGTTGCTACAAGTGTAAGGCAATGTACTACTACTACTACTACTAATATTAAAACTACTACACACACACACACACACACACACACATATATATATATATATATATGAAGATAGGAGGGTTAGAGTAAATACGACAGAATGTGGTAAGGATAAAGGGAAGTGTACAAAAAGGAATAACTCAAAACAAATAGATGTGAAGATATATATATATATATATATATATATATATATATATATATATATATATATATATATATATATATATATATATATATATATAATATCTATTAATATATAGATATAACATATAACGGAAGCGCGTGGTGTGATGATTAGTCATAGGAAATGGACTCGTCGCCCCGAGTTCAAATCCTGGACGTGGTAATTGCATTTCACTTAGCGCTAATACCCTTGGGAAATATATGAATCCTACTCTCCCTACAGCTATGGGCAAATAGTAGGGCAGACTGGGCTCTTTAACCTTGGTTAGGCAACCGGTGTAGGAGAAAGAAAACTCTGAAAACTAATATATATATATATATATATATATATATATATGTGTGTGTGTGTGTGTGTGTGTGTTAACCATCATCAATGCATAATTAAGTTATGATAACCAAATAAATCCATCTCATTTTCGTTTCATTTTGCTTGAAAATAACATTTTTAATATTTCCCTGATGATGATGTTTTTGTGTATTAAGTCACCATCAAAGCAATATTGTTAAGCAATGTCATGAAGGTTTGTCCGGAAATAGTTTAATACATAAAAAAATCAAAACGAAACCCTCGAACGTAGACGTTTTTAATTCATCAATAAATCCATCCTCTGATTAGACACTTTTTTCATTTTTATACTTACTTATATGATCACACACATAAACACACACACACACACACACAACTATCTATATATTAATACTGGTGTAATCTTAGTCTTCCGTCCGTTATCATCTTGCAACACCCTCTTCGGGGTCCGGTGCTACTCATACGCTGAGTTGGCGAGGGCCGGTATCGAACTAGAAACCTTGTGGTTTCTAGCCGAACGCTCTACCGACTGAGCTAACCCGGTCCTTGGTGGTAAACAGTGCTCAGTATCATTCATAAAGCATGTATATCTAAGTTAGGGAAGTATGGATATGAAGTCATTGAAAATGCGTAGGAGGTCGTTACTCTTAGATCAAAGAAATTGAAGCGAATGAACGAATTTCGGTCGAAAAGCGAGAGTCAAGCAAGTATTAAAAGTTATCTCCCTTGATAGAAATTAGCGTCGTGACTTAGATGAGATTGACAGGTTTTCTATCGTTTTTTTTTTTTTTACTTTGATTTAATGGGGTTAGGGTGGGGCGGTTGAAGTGAGTTAGTGAGTGAGAGATGAAAAGAGTAGAGATGGGGGGGGGTGGAATGGGCAAGGAATATGTAATTTGCAGGTGTCAAATTGTAATAGGGAAGAGGGAGGCAGTTAAAGGGAGGCGTAGGAAGTGGGTACGATGCAAGGTAATCGGTCATTCCGGACAGTAACTTGGTATTCATTTCCGGAATTTAAATAAAAGAAGAAGTGATATCTTGACTTACGAGTTAAGTTCGTTCAGCTCGTAACTAAATTTACTTGTATATCAAATCAAATTTTCCCATTGATATAAACTGGAATGTCATTAATCCGTTCTAGCCCCTCCAAAACATCCTACTGTTTTTGTTATTTTTTTAGATAAGAAAAATAGCACTGTGTTGTATAAAACATCATCATCATCATCATCATCATCATGTCGCGCAATTTGCATAGATATCCATGACGATCTCTCGCCAACCTTCCCTATCATTCATCGACTCTGGGCAGCCAGCATCCCTACCTAGTTGGTCAATGTACGCCCTGGCTGGGCGGCCCACATTAGCATGCCCATGTGCTGGCTTCCACAGTAGTACGTCTCTTACGATCTCATCCTTGCTTTTCCAGCAGTTTCCTGCATGTCTAGCCCGTCTTACTCGTATGGTTAGTGATATAAGGGGGGGGGGACAGGTGGCCATACAGTTGCTTTTTTGTGGGGTGCTGCTTCCACGACTTATTCAGGACCGCTCGCAGCATTCTTGTGCAGCTCCCATCTAGCTTATTCTCAAGGCGCTTCGTTAGGGTCCAGTTGGTACAGCCATACAGCAGTACCGACACAAACACAGTCTGGAAGAATCTTCTCTTTAGCTTGTCGGGGAGATCGGATTTCCATATGACTGATAATTTGTTGGTGGCCAACCATGCCTTTCCTATTCGAGTGTTAACATCACTTAAATACAACGAGTTATGTGCTGTAATATGTTTTAATGTTTATTTTTTAAGGATAATATTCCTCTTTGCCGTAATAAATTTGGAAACTTAAATGTTTTAATGAACTTATTAACATAAGCGTGGTCTAATTACGGAGGCGTGTGGTCTAATGGTTAGAGTCGTAGGAAATGGACTCGTCTACGCGAGTTCAATTCCTGGACGAAGTTGTTGGCATTTCACATAGCGCTAATACCCTTGGGAAAGGTATGAATTCTACTCTCCCTCCAGCTATGGGTAAATAGTAGGGCAGACTGGACTCTTTAACCTTGATTGGGCAACCAGTCTAGGAGAAGGAAAAATCTGAATTCAAACCTGTTAAACTCCGCTTAAGAAATTGACCTTGTGTCGCATCCTGCTCGTGTGGAGGGGTTGGTAAATATATATTAACATAAGCGTATAGGAAGCACGTTCATGCCTCAAATTGTAGCTTTTTGCAGAAAGCAACAAGTAGACAGGGTGTCAACTCATAACTCGGAAAACTTGTAAGCTGGGGTACTCATTAGTCAAAGAACCACTTTATTCATGAAATGTCGGTCGCCTACCATAGATCAGGGAAACCAATAACATGGCTCTTAGAAAAATTCATTCGTGTAGCAAATTGATTTCACAGAGCATCTTGTGCCAGACTACCCATCATATATATATATATATATATGAATCCGTATATTCTCCCTCCAGGGTTAAATAGTAGGGCAGACTGGGCCCTTCAGCCTTGGGTAGGTAACCAGTCTAGGAGAGAGATAACTCTGAATTCAAAATTCCTGAGGTCGGTCGTTGATTGGGTTTGTGGCAACCCTTGATGCACCAATTCTTTCCTATCGACTGTGCCAAAAAGTGTGGATGGTCCAACACAAGCCTTCACCACTATAAACAAATCCCTGTGTGGGTTGTTCATTGTATTGTATGAACCCTCATGCGTCGAAAATCGACGAAAGAGTCCATAATATATATATATATATATATATATATATATATATATATATAAACACATACACACGCACACATATATATAATCAATCAAGTTCTGCTGACAGCACGGATTACCATGATTCCCTTGTGCCACCCGTTCATTGCGATCATTGCCCCTAGAAAGTCATCAGCCCAATATCCAGTGTCCACACGTAGCTTGTATTTTTTTCTGGGCGGCCAACACTGGGGTTTCCATGTTTAGGTGTACAAATATATATATATATATACATATATATATATTTCGAACATCATTAGATACCATAAAAGAAAAAGGCTTTACGCTTAGAAAGGCAAGAAGCAGGCGATATCCTGCACAAAAAGTCACAGATGCAGACTACGCTGATGACCTTGCGCGTCTTGCAGATACACCGGCACAGGCTGAGTCCCTACTGCATAGCCTGGAGAAGGCAGCAAAGAATATCGGCCTCTATGTGAACTCCGATAAAACTGAGTTCATGTGCTTCAAAAAGAAAGGAGACATCTCCACACTTGGCGGTAAGCCTCTTAAGCCAGTAGAACAGTTCACATACCTAGTTAGTAATATCTCATCCACAGAGAGCGATGTTAATACACGTATAGGAAAAGCATGGGCAGCCACAAACAAATTATCAGTAATATGGAGATCCGATCTCACTGACAAGCTAAAGCGACATCTCTTCCAGGCTGTGGTTATATCAGTACTGCTGTATGGCTGCACCACCTAGACCCTAACAAAGCGCCTCGAGAATAAGCTAGATGGGACCTGCACAAGAATGTTGCGAGCAGTCCTGAACATGTCATGGGAAGCAGCACCACACAAAGAAGCAACCATATGGTCACCTACCCCCCCCCCATCTCACAAACCATTCCGGGTGAGACGACTAGGCATGCAGGACACTGCTGGAGAAGAGGGGACGAGCTCATAAGCGACGTTCTCCTGTGGAAGCCAACACATGGACATGCTAACGTAGGATGCCCACTAAGGACCTACATTGACCAACTATGCGAGGACTCGGGATGCGGCACGGAGGACCTCCTAGGGGGCCATGAGTAATATGGAAGTTTGTCGAGAGATTGTCATCGATATCCGCGCTGCTTGCGCGACATCATGATATATATATGTGTGTGTGTGTGTGTGTGTGTCGTGAAGAGGATGTCCTCTACCCCTAAAGAATGTATCCCCTTATTTTAAAAAAGGTATCAGTAAAAAACCGAAAGACACGTTTTTCAACAAGAAGCACTCACGTTTAAATTCAGATGTTACGTTTCTGTTTCAAGATAGAAGTGGGATAATTTTGCTGATTTACGGAGAGCTGTAGAAGCGGGGACGAGCTCATAAGCGACGTTCTCCTGTGAAAGCCAACACATGGACATGCTAACGTAGGACGCCCATTAAGGACCTACATTGACCAACTATGCGAGGATTCTGGATGCTGCGCAGAGGACCTCCCAGGGAAATGAGTGATAGGGAAGGCTGGCGAGAGATTGTCAGGATATCTGTGCTGCTTGCGCGACATGATGATGATGATTTTGTTTATAAAATGCTGCCCAACCCCAATTGGAAATAGGAGATTTCACTATGCTCTAACTTAAACAAATGTATTTTCAGCTGTCTGGAGCACAACTCTTCTTTTAAATCTAACTGGATCACTCAAAATACAACGTGACTGCTATAGCCAATAAAACAAATGCTCGTGCTTTTTGCCACATTACCCAGGCTAGGCTCAGAAGCGATTGAATTGAACCTTTGACCTGTGCCCATCAGTCACGTTCGCAATATCCGATTGATCACAAAACGCCTCCGTTATCTGTCTCAGATGAATTGGTTCCTATGTTATGGAATAACATTGACAATTAGGTGGTTTCCAACATGAAATTATCTCAAGAAATCTTTTTGGGGGGTGGGGAAGGTTTGTTTTTGATTGAAACTTGACAGATTGTAAAATAAATGTTAGTGACATACAAACAGCTGGCATGCTGGGACAAATGCTCTCAAATTCAAGACTATTTATTTTGCAGATATTTCATTCAACCAATGTTGAGTTTCGCCTGTCAACCGTTTTGGTAATGATAATCTGGTCATTCAAGAACTTGCATATACATACACCATTATATGTCATATATATATATATATATATCTATATATAATATTTATAATATATTATAGTATATTATATATATATTATATATAATATACATATACACACACACACACACACACAACACACACATATATATATATATATATATATATATATATATTAAGAAATTTGAAAAACAAGTTACAAAAATGAGGTGAATTTATTTATCGACGCTTAAACGTTTCGGTTTTTTTTTTAAACCTTCATCAGGATGTAATAAAGGGTGAAGAAATTGATGGATGTTTTATAGATGACAGGAGATAAAAAATCTTTATAAATTTTTGTTGTTGTGAAACTGTATTGTTCAGCGTTATATTTTTGAAAGACGAGTCGATCCGCACACGCGAAGATGCCATGACGCGTGACGTAACTCGAAGAAATGCATTCAACAAAAGACAAGAAAAAGTATTAATGGACTGATTTTATGAGAACAAAGGGAACAAAGATGTAATGATAACTAAATAATTAAATAAAGCCTGGTATTTTGTAGTTATTTAAAACTATTTTAGCTAGAAACGGTGATATGTTAAAAATTCCACGTCGATTATTAAGGGAGGGCAAAAGCGAAATTGCACAGGCTTCAAAAATCTGTCGTAGTCTTTTTCTTATATATATATATATATATATATATATATATATATATATATATATATATATATACAAGTCCTGTTAAATCATTTAAGTGATAATAATTTCATGCACAAACATAAATACACAGCCATATTCATGTGTGTGCGTGGGCAAGTGTGTATATTTCTGTGCTCAAGAACTTGCATACCTGTATTACGAAGTAAGTTCTCAAATGTAGTCTATGTATACGGTAATGGTGCGTCAATACCTCCAACCTACGGAGAAAAATAACCAAATATGAATATATCAAATTTATCCCGAACATCCTGTATATATAAATAGAATTTTATTAATAATAGATAGCATATATATATTTTTTTATTACCATCAAACAATTAAAAATGAATCATTGGCATTTAAAATAACCCATAATAAGTTTATATGCCGTTAGATAAATAAAAACTAAACCATTTTCTTTCGTCTTTATCTGTGTTATTTTCAAAGCAATTTCTCTTGACCTCTTTTTTTCCATTCCTTCTCTCTCTCTCTCTCTCTTCTCTCTCTCTCTCTCTCTCTCTATATATATATATATTATATATATATATTATATATATATATGTTGAATTAAACAAAAGACAATTCCTGTTTAACCAATTTTATTTTTGAATCTTTTTCGAGTTTCTGGCCAACTTTTTATTTGGGTGGAATCGTGGAAAGTCACAAAGTTCAAGGTCCCGAGTACTCTCGGCACTTCGAAGTGCCACATCAGGGGTGATATGTTCCATTTTTAAAAAAATTATATCAATGTGGAGGCTGGAAGAGAAGAATGGATGAGAAAGTGTTATAGGTATACTAGAAGCTCTATACATAAAACAATACAAACCATCCTTAAACAATTAATTTCCAATGCAGTACACACATTTTAAAATGCCTAAAACACCTTTCTCATCAATTCTTCTCCTTTCCAGTCTCCACATTAATATAATTTAAAAAAACTGGAACACATCACCCCTGATGATGGCACTTCGAAGTGACGAAAGTACTCGGGACCTGAACTTTGGTGGACTTTTTCCACGAATTCCACCAAATATTAAAAAGTTGGCCAGAAAACTCGAAAAGAACAAAAATAAAATTGTTAAACAGGAGATGTGTCCTTGTTTAATCATGTATAAATGAAAGAATGCTTCCCAAACACACACACACACACACACACACACACACACACACATTATATATATATATATTATATTATATATATATATATATATATCTTTCGCTTCCTTGGGGACTCCCACTGATACAAAATGATTATACTCTACCCGCTCTCTCCTTTCTCTTTTGTTGTCCATTAGTGTCTTCCCATATTTTATGATTGTATATTTCTCTAAAGACCTCAGCAAATGATGTTTGACATTTTCTATTTTTGTATATCTCTTCGTGTCATTTTCAAACACTTACATAATATCTTTTTCGCTGTCTATCGTGTTGTCTTACTTTTTTTGTCTTTTTCTCTTAGTCTCCGCGAGTGGTCGTCTTCTGATCTGTTTCTCGCTGGTGGTGTATTTCCTAAGTAAAATAAAGTCAACGGAGTGGCCTATTGACTGTATCAGCCTGACAGCGAGGGAGTCTATCCCGTCTTTACTAGCGCTAGACCATGGAGATTGTTTTCGTGTTTGAGATGGAACGCCACACGTACCATCAGCTCCTTACTTTACCACACAGATCCCTGTACTAATCATACGCTGAGTTGGCAAGGGCTGGTATTGAACTGGCAGCCTTGTGGTCCCGAACCGGATACTCTACCGACTGAGCTAATAGACAATGTTTCTCACAGAGTTTCAGCAAGCGGTCATTAACTTTTGTTGTTGTTTTGTTTCCCTCTCTGGATGTCTCTCCCAAACGCTTAGAGAATGTCATATTCAACGTCTCTTTTTCTTTTTTATCATAAGTAGTCGTCGGGGCAGCCTAATGTCGGTATCAGCCAGACAGCGAGGAAGTCTATCTCCTTTTCCCTAGTGCTAGACCAAGGAGATTATTTTAGTATCTGAGTTGGAGCGCCACACATGCCATCAGCTCCTTACTTTACCTAACAGATCCCTGTGCTACTCACTACTGTTGGATTCATACCTTTCCCAAGGGTATTAGTGCTATGTGAAATGCAAACAGCCTCGTCAAGGATTTGAACTAGAGTCACCATGTCCATTTCCTACGATGGTAACCATTACACCAAACACCTCCAATTATTTTATATAGTAGTTATATACAGAGCTGCTGAAAAGTTCTTGCCAAAACCAAGACCAAGACCAAGAGACTTGACATATCATTAAAATTTCTTTAACCTTTAAAAAAAAAAAGACATTATTCTATTTTTGGCCAAGTGAAAAACTTAACATTCCCCTTGGTGTAAGAAGAAGGGAAAAAATCACTTGATTAGTCCAAGATCCCCCCCCCCTAAAAAACACAAGGGCCGGTATCGAAACAAGAACCTTGT
>CM042147.1:125460967-125493467 GCA_023376005.1 Doryteuthis pealeii | reverse complement strand
GCAAGTGGTGTAGGGAAATTAGAATCAGGTTGAGGTTCAATCGTTCCTCAACAACATGGTGGCAAGCTGGTTTGACATAGGCATACAAAAACCGTCACTGCGCCTACACAATTGCATCGACCGAAATGGCATTTATGTAGAAAGATAGGTACATAGGACCAAAGACCTTAAGCACCCCTTTTGAGATTTCGATTCGTGGGGACATTTTTTCCATTTACACCGTCAAAATCCGGTTAATTGTTTACAGACGATTTTTAGAGTTTTTTTTAAATTATAAAACTAACCTCTAACCCTAACCCCTTACCTAACCTAACCCTAACCATAACCCTAACCATAACCCCTAACCATAACCCCTAACAAACAACCGGATTTTTACGGTATAAATGAGAAAAGTGTTCCCACGAGTCGAGATCGCGGAAGGGGTGCCTTAAGGTCATATGGTCCGATACATGTGTAAAGTTTAAGTCGATGTAAACACACTGACAATAAACATTTCTGTGATTTCTAAATATTTTGGAGAACTTTGGAATTACCTTCGTAAGAATTAATTTATTACCAGAAACAGATGTACAAGGTGCGTCAAAAAAGTATCAAGATTTTTTGTACTTTTTGACACACCTTGTAGTCTGAAGAAGAATAACGTTCCATTCATTCTTTATTTCTACCTTAGTAAATACAGCTTTAAACTTGGTATTTTTTTGATACAATTTCTCTGAATGTTTGAGATGAGGCTTGAAGATTAGTATTATTAGCGTTGTTCGGACTATTGTCCCCATCTTCATTGTTATTTGTACAAGGTTTCGGCCGATATACCCTCCGGCCTTCTTCAGGTATTACTTGTCGGACTCGGGAACCTTCTCGGACTCGGGAACCTTCTTTTCGAACTCGGGAACTTTCCTGTCGTATTCGGGAGCCATCACGGAACTTCGAACCTAACCCTTTATTTATTCCACGGGGGTATCCTGTTCTCATTCCGCTAACCATAGCTGAGGTAGGAGTTGTGTTAATAGACTTTGTATTCAGAAAAAAATAGCGTTCCATCCATTGTTCATTTCTATCTTGGAAAATACAGCTTCAATTTCGATACGTTTTTGACACACCTTGTACATTACAGAGAAAAGAAGGTTTTTGATTTACGTACAAAGATAAGTAAGTAAATTTCAGTAATATATAACTATAGTATCTCTTCACCTACCGCAGAGTAAGAATACATTTAGAAGTTGACGGGCACAAGTTTGATTGTAAGATACATCTTCAATAATTACTTTATCTCTAGTTTGGTTTTGTCTCGCTAATATCAATACTTATATGAGCCATATTTCACTTTTAAGACTTAATGATAATAATAAGAATGTTTTATTTTATAATAAAATGAAGAAATAAATAGATAAGAGACCAACTCTTCTATAACCTGGTTATCATCAAGTGTGTCTTGTCAAAAACGCGTCAGATTATTTCTTCCTAATCTGAGAAGTGACATTACGCATGCGCCTTAGTGATTAAATCCTCACCTTAGAGTCTATGTCATATTTATGTAGAAAGATAGATACATAGGACCATATGACCTTAAGGCACCCCTTTTGCGATTTCGATTCGTGGGGACATTTTTTCCATTTACACCGTCAAAATCCGGTTAATTGTTTACAGACGATTTTTAGAGTTTTTTTTAAATTATAAAACTAACCTCTAACCCTAACCCCTTACCCTAACCCTAACACCTAACCCTAACCATAACCCCTAATCCTAGCCCCTAACAAACAACCGGATTTTTACGGTGTAAATGAAAAAAGTGTCCCCACGAGCGAGATCGCGGAAGGGGTGCCTTATGACATTTTTTTTTAGCATTGGTGCAGTGGGGAGAGTTAATATCAAGTCGCCAATAAAACTCTCAAACAGCGAATGGATTATCTATTTTGATTTGTTTTGGATTAAACATGTTGATAATCATAATTTAATTCATGTATGTCTTCATTCTTTTCAATTTCGTTTAATTTCAACAACTCTCAAAGGTTTGGTTTGGTTTGTTTTATTTTACGGCATACCAACCTCAGTGGGTCATTTAATGCCGATAAAGTTTTGAAATAAATCAATTCTTAATGGATAATACAATTTTTTTATAAATACATTTTTCTATTTAACCCATTGATGGGACCCTAACAGGTACTACCACTCCGGGTCAGTGTGGACCAGGGAGCAATGGTGATGAAGGGGTGCTCCACATTCCCCAAACCTCCAAAACTGGAACCTCACCATCAGATAGAGTTTAACGTCATTCCCAGGACATGTAGACCCGCAGCCACCGCCTTCTAGCACCCATATGATAAAAAGCGGTTGGGGCTTGCCATAAGAGCAATAGGGTTGGAAAAATCATATAGGTGCTAGGGCTTGACGTGACCAGCCGATTGATCGGAGGGGCCTCTCCGACCGCCCGTCTAGCCCAAGATAGGGCCAAAGTGGAGTATTGCATGTCATGAACTGCTCATCCACCTGAGATCTATCCTTAAGCATCACGGGTCGCCACCCACGGCCAACAGGTGGCCCCATTGGGGGAGTCTTACCCCTCTGCAGAGGTGCAGTCGGTGCATTCTACCGCCCCAGCCGACAGGGCGGAACTCTCAAAGGTTCTATTAAGTAGATTGGTCTGGAAATGTTTTGAAAATAATAACTGAACGTTGGGGTCTGCTTTAGTCAGATGCCTATCTCCCACTTGCATCAGTGGTTGGTATTTGAGACGAGGTAAAAGAAATGCTGATTTTCAAGGAATCCCTACGTACAGATCGTTGTGGCGCTCCATCTCCGACGCAAAAAGAATCTCCCTGGTCTAGCACTACTGGAAAGAGGATAGACTCCCTCGGTGTTTGGCTGATACCAACAATAAGCCAATCCACCGACTTTACAACTATCTACAAAACTCCGTGCAATTTTTCATAGAATGATATTAACTAAATATGATATTAAATAAACTAGTAGAAAATAAAAAACGGCCTCCGGGCGATGTAAAATTAAATTTTTGAAACATATTGCCTGAGGGGTGGGAGTGAAAAATTCAATGTCAGCGAGTTTGTACCCTAAGTAAGTAAAATCATCAAATTCATTAAAGGATTAAAAAATAAAACAATTTGAAATGTAAACTTTAAATATGTATTAAAATAAAACAAACTATATATAGATATATAATACCAGTCATGTATTTATTAAAACTTGTTTTAAAAGAAACAATGAGGACTGTCTAATGCTGCATGTTCAAATTTTGAGTGTATTTATTCTATGTTATGACGATTTTGGGTAATGTGATGTAAGCAGTGACGTAATTTTTGTTACAGACAAAAACCGGAAGCGAATCTCCATTATTAATAGATATGAATGCTAAATCTGTTTTTTTTTTCTTCTGTTCTTGGATTTATCTTTTATCCGTTTGTAATTGTTCGGTGTCAAGTTTTAATTGGCTAGAAAGATTATAATGCATAATTGTTTGAAGATGCCATCAGAGTATTTACAAGCAATAAGTTTTCACAAACATTCTAGGAATTCTTATGTCAATATCTCCAACAGTTTTGTACAACTCGACTCCGACGGAGATATAACTTCACCAATTTGCTATAAATACAAAGGAATTGTTTTATTATCCTTTATAACACGGTCCGATCTTCCTCGTCTTATTTAACTTTGTATAGATTCAGTAAAGCTTAATAAATATCAACAAAACTTTCTATTTTTAATGCGCTTAAATTTCTTTTTTTTAAAGATCAAAATCCGTATTCAACTTCGACCAAATTGAATATGGAGTAATTTGTATATTGCTATTATGGAAAACAAACAAACAAAAAAAAAAACCCCAAAAAACCAGACTTCTCAATTGTTACGACTTACATTCCTTTCTGTCTCACATATCCAACGCGTTTTTCTTCATAGTAACATCCCAGCTAAGCAAATGCATTTATTAAAAAGAAAATGTCTGAGTCCACGCGATCCTGTTTATAACAACTACCCTTATTGATGATTGGCTGTAGAATTGGCCAATCGGATATAAAGAGATCGAGGGTCGTGTTGACGTATTTATACACTTTTTTGTTAGCGTTGCACAAGGGTGGCGTGTTGGAGTTTGATGGTCTCCAACGGGGTCTGGCTGGCTGAGGGGAGTATTATGTTGAAAGACCCGAAACCCCCCTATGAAGCCTGCCAATAACATAACTGACGACGCCACCCTGCGCTAAGTCTGGCGTATTTCAAACATTGTAATAAAATGGCATATATCAGTCATCTGTTCGGCCAATAGTATATTGGAAAGGTTGGTATATAATCTAACTCCATCTTGTCATTGTTGCTTTTTACATTAAGCTTTGTTTATATTATATTATATATATATATATATATATATATATATATATATATTATACTGGTGTTTCTTAATCTTCTGTCGGTTATCCTTTAGCAACACACTCTGGTTAAAAATGAGACCGTCCAAATTGCCCAAGATGAAATGCAAAAATGTAAATACTGATTATCTGGAATCGCTTATCCGCCGAATTCTTATTTTTAATGAGTGCGGTCACGTCAGCTAAATAATGGACCATTCCGTTTTTATCAGAAAGAAAAAGGACATACTACACAGAAAAATATAATAAGAAAGAAAGAAAGAATGTAATAGAAAGATAGAGAGAGGGAGTGAGTGAGAACGTGAAAACAATAACGCTAATCTGTTTCAATCGAATATTAATGAAAAGATGAAAAAAAAGAAAAAAAATTTTTTAAAAAGTGAGAGAGATAGTTAAATCTAAATTATGATACCTTATACATATTGAACTACTTAACAATAGTTCTTAAGTAAATATATCAAACTTTATAATAATTAAATTATCATACTGTGGTATATCCACAGGTTCTGCAAGTTAATATTATTTCATTACGAATGAGTATGACATCCGGTTGGTTGGTTAGTGGGCTGATTGATTTTAACGGCATTTCAACCCGTCTGTGATAATTTCATTCATAGAGGTTAGGGAATAATATATGCACGGTTATTTTTACACTCTTGTACTTAACGGTTTTAATGATATGTTTGCATCGTCGGGGTTACTTTTGTATGTGTTGTGGTAATTTACCATGCACACATGAAATCTTCCAACTATAAATAGCAGCATGTTCTGCACTTAAGTGGGAGTCAATATTTCAGCGGACAGTTGATAATACTACCTTGCGAGTAATCCTTCTCATTTGTATATGTTTATAGTACTATTCTTTGTTAATATATTTGTGTAACTCATTTCCTCTCTTGAGTCTTTATTCTGGCCCCTAACCAGGCCACAACAGTATGATATTGATCTTCTTTACGTTTATATTTCTTGGTATAATTTTATTTCTCTCAAAAAGGACAGAATATCATCAATGTTGACGTTTTCAAATAGATTTGTCATATTATGTGCGTTAAAAAGCTTTTTTCTGAAAATAGCAGAAAGCTCTATATTCTATGAGGAAGTGTTTTACAGTGCAGAGTGTTTGACATGATTCACACTGTGGTTGTTGTTTTTTTTTAGTATAAAGTAGTGCGTAAGTTTCATGTGACTAATGTGTAATCGGGATATAATGACATGTTTATTTTCTGGATTTTCTAAATGCTACTCTCCAGTCTCCCAAAGTGGATTTTATGAAGAATAGTTTATTGTTTCACTGATTGATTCATAAAAATAGTTCGAAAATAAAATAATTTTTCGAAAATAGATAATTAATTTTTTTCGAAAAATTAATTATCTATTTTCGAAAAATTATTTTAAGTATTTTCGAATACTTAAATTAAAATTTGAATTAAATTATGAATTATAAATTATGAATTGAATTAAATTAAAATTCAAATACTTAAATTAAAATGGTTAAAGATAGTTTATTGTTTCACTGATCAAAACATTAAAATAGTTCAAAAATAAAATAGTTCTTTTTTCGAAAAATTAATCATCTATTTTTGAAAAATTATTTTAAGATTTGAATTAAATTATAAATTATAAATTATAAATTGAATTAAATTAAAATTCAATTACTTTAATTAAAATAATTTATTGTTTCACTGATCGAAACATTAAGATAGTTCGAAAAATAACATTTTTTTTTTTTTAGAAAAATTAATTATCTATTTTTGAAAATTATTTTAAGTATTTTCGAATACTTAAATTAAGATTTGAATTAAATTATGAATTATAAATTATCAATTGAATTAAATTAAAATTCAAATACTTAAATTAAAATTTAAGTATTTTCGAAAAATCATAATTATCTTTCGATCGAAACATTAAAAATAGTGACACAAAAAAACAGATTTTTTGTTTCACAATTTAGAAATGTTTTTAAATTAATAATCGGGATATAATGACATGTTCCTTTCTGTATTTTTTAAATGCTGGTCTCCAGCCTCCCAAAGTGGATTTGATAAAGAAGTGTTTATTGTAGATGTGGTAATTCCAGTGTAATTGCCATTTTGTATGAAGGAATCTATCAATTTTAGGTTTCAAATACAGAATCTTGAATTTGTCGAGGGTCAATTCATGTGGCTTGGTATCCAGCATATGAGAATCTCTTTAGAGTTGAACCTCTACTCAAAAGTTAAATAATTAAGGGGGTGGGTGTTCCCTTTTAAGAAATTTTCAATGATAGTAAGATATCAAGTGGTGACAATCCATATAGGAACTCTGGGCTGTATAGAGCTAAACCTAAGTTTCCATACTCACTGGTCTACGGAGGCCCGAACTGTTAGGAACAGATTTAATGTCTAATTGATCTGTTTGCAAATTATTGATGCATCAGACCATGTAACAAACAAATTATTATTATCAATCAGGAATAATTACTTTAAACCATATCATTGTGTATGTTATTAGTATTAGACCGGAATACTTGAAATTACACAACTGTGTGTAAATTATTGGAATTAGATAGGAATGCTTGATATCCTATAACTGTGCTATTAATTAATTAAGATTTTATGTAGTTGACAAAAAATACGTACACTCATTATTATATATATATATATATTATATATATATACATATATAAACCAGATTGACTCAAGGATCTTGTAGTTAAATCTTTTGAGCAATTTTACAGGTTTCTGAGCTGTGAATCTCGATGTATTTAAATTTGGATATTTATTTTTTTATTCGACGAATACAATATATATATATATATATATATGCGCGCAGCGGATGTGCTAATGACGAAATGATCGCATGACTTGCACGCTTTTTGGAACATCAATGCTTTCATTTTGGCTTTAAATTATTTTCTGCTTCTCTCTCGATGAGTCCGGATTAAAAACAACCTCTGATGATGATTTTTATAAATCGAAATATTGTTTCATATTAGCTATTTTCATTTTAACAGCATTGTGTGTTTTCATACCCTTTTATCTATCTATCTATCTATCGATCTATATATATATATATATATATATATATATATATATATATATATATATATATGTGTGTGTGTGTGTGTGTGGGTATGTGTGAGTGTGTGTTTGTGTGTGTGTGTGAGTAAAATGAGGAAAACGATCCGATAGTATTTGAAAAATATAGACAAAACATGTTGGAACACTTCGTGTTTTGTTATATATATATATATATATACATATATATATATATATATATATATATATATATATACATATATATATATATATATATATATATATAATATATATATATATATATAATTGATTACAGATATGTTAATAATTTTATTTTGGTTACATAATTTCAGTCCTGTAGAGTTTGGTCATTAAAATGATAACAACTGATATCAGTTTTGATTATATAATGTTTGACTTGAAATAGTAAAATCTTGTTATCTTTCCAATAAAAACGTTCTCTAGAAAAAATGGTTAGAAATGTACTTATTTATAGGTGATACTCTCTCTCTCTCTCTCTCTCTCTCTATATATATATATATATATATATATATATATATATGTGTGTGTGTGTGTGTGTGTGTGTGTATTGGAAAGACTTAAACGTTTTTTTTTCTAAGTGTATAGATCTGTATGTGTTACCGATATTTCCCTGGTGACTAGGCCATGCTCCAGTTAAGCCAGATGCGAGGTAAGCGGCCACACGCATATGCAGTGAGACACTGATAGAAATACCATGTGAACTGTGAAAACCCCAAGCAAGTGACGACAGGGGCACAAGACTGTGGAAATAGCTGAATGATTAGAATCCATAAATGGTCCAAACCTTATTCCAGTCGGCGCGAACAATTGAAGATTGTTTAAAATACTCTGATATCACTCTGGAAAAATTCGTGTGCGAGTTTGACTAGTGTGTGTGTGTATGCATGTATGTACGTGTTGGTGTGTGTGTGTGTTTGTGTGTGTGTGCGTATGTGTGTGCCTGTGTGTGTGTGTGCCTGTGTGTGTGAGTGTGTGCGTAGGGAAGAAGAGATAAAGAGACGTAGCAAAAGATAGATAGATAGATAAAGAGAGATATAGACAGATAGATATAGATAGATAGATAAATAAATAGATAAATAGAGAGATAGATGGATATATATATATATTATATATATTATATATATATATATATATATATATATAGAGGAGAGAGAGATAGATAGATATAGATAGATAGATAAATAAATACATAAATAGATAAATAGATAGAGAGATAGAGAGAGAGAGGGGGGAGAGAGGGGAGAGAGAGAGGGTAGATATTTATGCAACCATTTCGTCACGAGTAGGATGTGGCGCAATGTCGCAAGTATGGTGCAAATATATATATATATATATATATATATATATATATATATATGTATATATATATATGTGTGTGTGTGTGTGTGTGTGTGTCTGTGTGTGTGTTTTTAACAATATTATACCAAGATGTGCGTGTTTCACTGTGAAAGAGACAGACAGACAGAGAGAAAGATAGACAGACAGAGACAGAGAGAGGGAGGAAGAGTTAGAGGTTTGGTTGCTTGGATTTTATGGCATGTCAATTTTGGGTTAATTTATGCCGAGGACGTTTTTGTTTTATTCGTTCGTATTGGGTATTCAAATTTCTGGAACCCATTTAGAAAAACATTAAAACCTATAATTTTTTTTACAGATCTATTGAACCTTGAAAGAATACTGAGGTGGGTTTATGAATATGGAAGAATTTGTTGTCACTTGACCCCTAGTAAAAACCACCAAACTGCACGAGTGTAAAAACTTTAATATAAGATTAAAAAACTCTACTACTACTACTACTACTAATACTACTACTACTACTACTGCTGCTGCTGCTGCTGCTGCTGCTGCTCATGATGATGATAATGATGATGATGATTATACTATCCCAACAAGGAGACCAGACCTAGTGTTGATTACCAGAAAAAGAAAAAAAAGAGAACGTGTCAACTGGTGAACTTTGCGGTTCCAGCAGATCACAGGGTGAAGTTGAAGGAAAATGAAAAGATGGATAAATACCTGGACCTTGCCAGAGAATTGAAAAAGCTGTGGAATATGAGAGTGAAAGTGATACCAATTGTAGTTGGTGCACTTGGAACGGTCCCAATAAAAAAGACTGGAGGATCTGGAAATCAGAGGAAGAATTGAGACTATCCAGGCTACTGCACTGCTGCAATCGGATAGAATACTCAGAAGAGTCCTGGAGACCCGAGGAGACCATCAGCTAATAATGATGTGAAAAACTCAAAAGGAGTAATAATAATAATAATAATAATAATAATAATAATAATAATAATAAACTGAATCTCTTGAAATCGCAGCACAAAACAATGTTATGAGGATAAACTATATAAAGGCAAAAATAGATAAGACGCAGCGGAATAGCAAGTGTAGAATGTGTGGAGACAATGGCGAATCGGTTAATCATAGAATAAGTGAATGCAGCAAACAAACACAAAGAGAGTACAAGACCAGGAACGACTCTGTGGGAAAGGTGATCCACTGGGAATTGTGCAAGAAATTCAATTTTCACCATCCAACTAAATGGTATATGCACAACCCATAAACCGTCCTGGATAATGAGACGCATAAAATTCTCCGGGACTTCGAGGTACAGACGGATTACCTAATCCCGGCCAGGGGACCAGACCTAGTATCGATTGACAAGGAGAAGAGAACCTGTTATCTCGTGGATTTTGCCGTCCCGGCCGACCACCAAATGAAAATGAAAGAAAGGGAAAAGATAACAAATACCTGGACCTTGCCAGAGAACTGAAAAAAAAAGAAAGATGAAGATCATACCAATTGTAATTGGTTCCCTTGGAACGGTCCCCAAAGCTCTGGGAAAGAATTTGGGTGAATTGGAAATCAGACCATCCAAACTACAGCACTTTTAAGATCGGTTAGAATACTCAGAAGACTCCTGGACACCTGAGGAAGCTGACTGTCACTCAGCCCCCCAGTGAACCACCGGCTACGCAGATAGGAAAAACTCCATAATAATAAAACCCAGCTCATGATGGTCTTCATGGGTATTGGTTTTAAAAATCACAGCTATCCATGAGAAACTGGTCAGATATACTCGAATAGGTGACTAAAGGAAAATCTACCCTGATTCAGAAAGACCCCCCCCCAAAAAAAAAGAGGAACCATCCCCGGAAGCTATAGGCCGATAGCGTGTCTACCTATGATGTGGAAAATCCTGACAACACAGATAAAGGAAGAAATCTACTACGCGCTTGATTGCCACGGTCTATTTCCATAAGAACCGAAAGGATGCTACAAAGGACAAGAGGAACAAACAGCTTACTATATATAGATCAGACCATCCTTAAAGAAAGTTAAAACAAAGCAAAAAAAAAAAAAAAAAAAAGCCATTGCATTGATTGACTACAGAAAAGCCTACGACATGGTAACACAAACGTGGATAATCGAATGTTAGAAGATATAAAATTAAAGCCATGGAAAATTGTAAAATAGAATTGACTGCAGGAGAACAGACCTTAGTAGAGAGAAAAATACAAAGAGATATCATCCGGGGAGAATCCCTGTCACCTCTAATATTTGTCAAAGCAATAATGCCACTCAACCATATACTTAAGAAATGTACAGGGGGATACGGATTTACAAAATCACAGGAGAAAATAAATCACCTTATGTACATGGATAACATCAAGATTTTTGCCCCCCCCCCAAAAAAAAAAACGCAACAACACAACAGAAACAGACCATAAGAATATACAACTAGAATATAGGAATGAAATTCAGAATCAAAAAATGTGCCATGCTCGTGATGAAAAAAAATGAAAAAAATGAAACAGTGAACGGAATCGAACTAACGAATCGAGAAGAAATTTGGACAGTTGAAGAAAAGGAGAATTGGGAATATTGGAAGCGGACACCATCAAACACACAGAAATGAAAGAAAAAGTAAGAAAACGAATACCTCAGAAGAACAAGAAAACTTCTAGAAACCATGCTCTGTAGCAGATATCCCATCAAGAGAAGGCTGTCCTTCTTGTAAGATACTCTGGACCCTTCTTAAAATGGACAAGAGAGGAACTCTGACAGATGGATCAAAGGACAAAAACCTTATGACAATGCACAAAGCACTACACCCGAGAGACGTCATAGACAGACTATATGTGCCAAGAAAAGAAAGAGGAAGGGTCGTCGACATCAGAGAAGATTGTGTAAATGCGACAATTCGAGCAGCCGAAGAATACACTAACAAAAGTAAAGAAAGACTAATTGCGCCAACCAGAAAGATCATCTGCAACATACGGACAAGCAGAAAGACAATAAAAACTAGAAAACAGAAATGGGAAGAAAATATCTACATGGATACTTCAAGAAAATTGAACATGAGAAGGGGAAGCCCCAAAAGAGACAGTGAATCTTTTATAATTGGAGCCCAAAATGCCATAAGAACAAACTATATCAAAACAAAAATTAACAAGACGCAACAGAATAGCAAGTGTAAAATACACTGTTTATTGTTGAACACTTTTCAAGGAAATCAGTAGTGATAGACCCTTTCATGTTCCTTAATACTGTCAGCATTAATATTATTTGTATTATTCGGACTATTGTCCTCATCTTCATTGTTATCTGTACAACGTTTCGACCGATGTGCCCTACGGCCTTCTTTAGGTATTTCTTGTCGAACATCGGGAACTCTATGTGTCCAATTCGACTCATAGTGTAGTGGATAAAGGAGTTAGGTTAAGACAATTCTAAGTTTTAGTTATCTCTAGACTGCAGGTTCAATCCTGGTCAGGGGCAGCAGTAACATAGAACATACTGTTTTGTCAGCCCTGTCGGTGGGTCTTTAGAATACTCCGACTGCACCTCTGCAAAGGGATAAGATCCCCCAATGGGACTACCTGTTGGCCTTAATTAGGCTAGACAGGCGGTCGGATAGGCATCATCCGACCAATCGGCTGGTCACCTCAAGCTTATAAAATTGTCCCGAACCTAATGCCTTTATGGCAAACTCCAACCCTCTTTATCATATTTGTGCTAGAAGGCGGTGGCTGGGGGTCTTCATGTCCTGGGAATGACGTTAAACTCTGTCTGATTGTGAAGTTACAGTTCTGGAGGTTTGGGGAATGTGGAGCACCCCTTCATCACCATTGCTCCCTGGTCCACTCTGACCTGGAGTGGTAGTACCTGTTAGGCTCCCATCTATGGGTTAAATAGAAAATGTGTTTATTACAAAAATTGAGTATCCATTAAGAATGAATTTATTTCAAAACTTTATCGGCATTAAATGACCCACTGAGGTTGATATGCCATAAAACAAACCAAAAAAAAACCACACTGTTTTGTTTTTATATGATCTTGTTGGGGATTCATTTAAAAAACAAACTCAATTTCTTTTTTAAACACATTTTTAAAACCCACCTTTTTATTATTTAACCAATAGATAGATAGAATCCTAATAGATACAACCACCCCGGGTCAGAGTGCACCTGGGTGTAATAGCGATGAAGATGTACTCCATACTCCCCACAGTACTAGAATTGGAACTTCACCACTAGATGCAAGTTGAACGTCATACCCATGACGCTAAGACCTCAGCCACCACCTTCTAGTACATATATGATAAAAAGGAAGCGCGTGGTGTAATGGTTAAAGTCATGAGAAAAGGACTCGTCACCCCGAGTTCAAATCCTGGACGTGGTAATTGCATTTCACTTAGCGCTAATACCCTTGGGAAAGGTATGAATCCTACTCCCCCTCCAGCTATGGGTAAATAGTAGGACAGACTGGGCTCTTTAACCTTGGTTAGGCAACCGGTCTAGGAAAAGGAAAACTCTGAATTCAAACCTGTTAAACTCCGCTTAAGAAATTGACCTTGTGTCGCATCCTGCTCGTGTGGAGGGGTTGGTAAACATATATATGATAAAAAGTGTTGGGATCTGCCATAGGAGCAATAGGGTCGAGCTAATCATATAGTTGCCAAAGTTTGATGTAACCAGGTGATTGATCGGATGGGCCTCTCTGACCGCTCGTCTTGCCTAAATAAGGGCTTAAGTGGAGAGTTACATGTCTTGGGCCGTTCAACCACCAGCAGGTGGTCCCATTGGGAGTGGCTATTCTCTCTGCTAGAAGTGCAGTCGGCGTATTCTACAATCCCAGCCAATAGGGCTATAGTATTTTGTGATTGTGTATATTTGTGTACATGTGTGTGTGTGTGTGTGTGTGTACTCTTTTAAACAAATAGGAACGAACCTGCATTCATAATATATTTATCATAAACTAGCAGATATATGCACCGTCCGTAGGGTGCAGGTATTTAAGTTTAAATATAATAAAATATTATATTGAATTAGAAAGGCTAATGAAACTAAATAAGAATGCAGATAAAAAGATTTGAATCAGAGGAGGTATAATCGAAAAATAGAACAACTGAAACTTATTCTTCCATCATTCCCGTCTTTCATTGCTAAATTTTAATAAATAATAATAAACATCCATCCAGTACAACATCCCGTTTGTCTACTTGTCTCCACATTTGTTATATATACTAGCAAATATATACACCTTCAGAGTGCAAGTATTTAAGTTTTAATATAATAAAATAATATATTAAATTAGAAAGGCTAATGAAGCTAAATAACAATACAGATAAACTTAATTGAAGCTTACTCTTACATCACTGTCGTCTTTCATTGCTAAATTTTCCTAATTTAACTATTTAGTTAAAATAGGAAGTAAAGAATAAAATGACGGTTATTTCTTCTTGTTAATGGATTTCTTTTAAGATTTATCCCCGAGAATTTTGCTCATGTTCATTAAGATAAAAACTTGCAATTAGAAATCAATAATACAAAGCAGATATTTATTAAAATCAATTTTTTTATATCAATATGCAAATTAGCCTTCCCATTCTCACTAAACAGCTATCTTGTTGTATATATTAATACAATTGCATATTATTAGTATGTAGATATGGCCAATTAATGGCGTCGATCCTAGGGGGCTGTCCCCCCAGGCAATACCTGCCCCCTTGATTTAGAGGAACAGGGCTGGGTTTATTGGCCAGCGCCTGAGGCGTCCCCCTTGAGGAGGAATGCCGAAGGAATCGACGCAATTTTTCACCCGCCACCCATGAGCTTCGGTTTGTGGGTGGTCCCACGTTAATAGGGTCTTGTGCCTAACCCGTACAAGTGGGGTACGAGGTAAATACAATGTAGATATGGTCAACAATATTAATAATATAAAACAATTTTACTAATAATTGAGGTTTAAATAAAAGTAAAATCATGGAGAATGTGACATAAATAAGAGAGGGAATTGTGACTTGAGTAGTAATATAGTTTCGGTTACAGACAGAAAAACATACAATATCCATTATAATATATATATATATATATATATATATATGATGATGATGATGACATATTGCTAATATACCTAATCTCTATTATTATGAGTACTAGGCGTGCAAACGAAGATCATGCATTATTATTATTATTATTATTATTATTATTATTATTTTCACTCCTTTTCGGTTTTTCACATCAGCATTAGCTGATGGTATTTTACTGAAGTCTGAGTGACAACAACTCTCTTCATGTCTCCAGGACTCTTCTATTATTATTTGCTCCTTTTGAGTTTTCACATCAGCATTAGCTGATGGTCTTTCACTGGGGTATGAGTGACGGTAAGTCTCCTCAGGTCTCCAGGACTCTTCTGGGTATTCTGGCAGATTGAAGCAGTGCAGTGTTCTGAATGATTTCAACCCTTCCTCTGATTTCCAAACCCTTTTCCAATCCTTTTGGGACCGTTCCAAGTGCACCAACTACAATTGGTATCACTTTCACTTTCATGTTCCATAACTTTTTCAGTTCTCTGGCAAGGTCCAAGTATTTGTCCATTTTTTAATTTTCCTTTAGCTTCACCTTGTGATCTGCTGGAACTGCAAAATCCACCAGTTGACAAGTTCTTTCTTTTTTGTTTATCAACACTAGGCCCGGTCTTCTTGTTGGGATAAGGTGATCCTTTTTTATTTCAAAGTCCCAGAGAATTTTATGCGTTTCGTTCTCAAGAACAGATTCTGGTTTATGCATATACTATTTTGTTGTATGGTCAAAATTAATTTTTTTGCACAACCCCGTCGTGTCTAGTTTTGTACTCGCGTTGTGCTAGTTTGCTACATTCGCATAGTACATGGTTTACAGTCTCATCTCTATTACCGCAAATTATACATTTATTATTATTATTATTATTATTATTATTTATTATTATTATTATTTTCACTCCTTTTCGGTTTTTCACATCAGCGTTAAATGATGGTATTTCACTGAAGTCTGAGTGACAACAAGTCTCTTCATGTCTCCAGGACTCTTCTATTATTATTATTATTATTATTATTATTATTATTAGCTTTTCACACCATCGTCAGCTGATGTTCTTTCACTAGAGTTTGAATGACAACAAGTATCAGCTCTCCAGGACTCTCCTGAGTATTCCAGCTGATTTCAACACTGCTGTTGTCTGGAGGATCTCAATCCTTTCTCTGATTTCGAGTTTCTCGTTTATTATAAATAGGCCAAATGATTCATTGCAACTGGCAAGGTGAGCAATAAACCTCGAGTATGTCGAGTAGAACGAATCTTGTCCAGACATTTCACGCGTGTCCAGCTTTTACGGTGCGGACTCGACGAGTCCTTCATTTTGATAATTGTTGGCCTGGCATCGTTGTTGATTTTATAAATGTTCAGTGTGTTCTTTCGCTCTAAGTATAAGATTATGTAAAGGGGCCGGGTTAGCTCAGTCGGTAGAGCGTTCGGCTAGAAACCGCAAGGTTCTTAGTTCGATACCAGCCCTCGCCAACTCAGCGTATGAGTAGCATAGGGATCTGTGCGGTAAAGTAAGGAGCTGATGGTAGGTGTGGCGCTCCACCTCAGATGCTAAAAATAATCTCCTTGGTCTAGCGCTAGATAGACTCCCTCGCTGATTGGCTGGTACCGACATTAGGCCGCCCCGACGACTTTACTATAAGATTATGTAGCTAATGTCCGTCCGTAAAGATGATAAGGGGGCACATTTATATGTAGAGGGGGGTCTACGCGCTGATGTAGGTAATTGCTGTTTTGGGGGTTCGTAAATATTCCATATGGACATTGTTTTAAAAATGTATGGAAACAATTAAACATATGGTTTCGGATACACACACCCACAGACACATACACATACGTACACTACACACACATACAAACTCAGATATACAGGCACATATATGCATACATATATATATATATATATATATGTGTGTGTGTGTTAACAGATATATGGGACTCATTTTCGCGTATATATGTATATACACGAAAATGAGTCCCATATATCCGTTAACTCACGCACGTATACACACAGATACTCACAGAAACGTGTGTGTGTGTGTTCTATTTCTGAAACTGTTTTAATTGTAACTAATGCATGAACATGGTATAACATTATTACACACACAAACACACACACACGCACACACACATATATATATATAATATATATATATATATATATATATCAGAAAAGGAATCTCATACACACATATGCTCACACACACACACACACACACACACACACACGCACACACACACATATATATATATTTGAAAAGTATTCCATATCTATGTTTGTAAATAAGCACGCATACATATACACACATACATTCCCACCTACACGCATACACCTGTTTATGTTTGTGTGTCTTAAATTTCTTAGAATGTTTTAGCATATGCACACCATTGTCAAAAACACACACACACACACACACATACACACTCACACACACATATATATATATATAATATATTTGTGTGTGTGTGTGTTTGACTAGATTATATTTCTTAGAATGTTTTAGCATATGCACATCATTGTCAAACACACACACACACACACACACACACACACACACACATATATATATATATAATATATATATATATTTGTGTGTGTGTGTGTGTTTGACAATATTATACCAAGATGTGCGTATTTCACGCCCTCAAGCAGTACAATAATGAGATAGATAGATAGATAGATAGAGAGAGAAGAGAGCGAGAGAGAGAGCGAGAGAGAGAGAGAGAGAGAGAGAGAGAGAGAGAGAGTATGTACTTATGTACCCTTTCGCCACCAGTAGGATGTGACACAAGGTTGCAAGTATGGTGCAACCAGCGAGGACCAAACTCGCTATTCACTAGTAATAAAAAAAAACGACCTTTGATGGTATTTTGATTTGAGTCATCGGGGTGGCCTAAAGTCAGTATCAGCCAATCAGACAAGGATCTTGAGCTAGACCAAGGAGATTGTTTTTGCGTCTTAGGCGGAGCGCCACACCTACTATCAGCTCCTTACTTTACTGCACATATCCCTGTGCAACTCATACGCTGAGTTGGCGAGGGCCGTTGTCAAACTAAGAACCTTGTGGTTCCCAGGCGGACGCTCTACCGACTGAGCTAAACTGACCTAAAATTAGATACTGCGTCTTTGATAGTAGGAAGTTTTTGTATACATAGTGTTCCAATCACGTTTTGTTCCAAACAGATTGAATACAAATAATTTTTATACAGACCTATTTGAGCCATGGACAATACCCTAACAGGTCATACCACTACATATCAGAGTGGGTGTGACAGTATTGACAATGAATTGGCCATTATTAAATTGTAATAGTTACTTTAAACCATACAATTGTATATAAATCACTAGTATTAAAAAGGAATGTTTAAAACCATTCAACAATATTAGTATTAGATAGGATTACTTGATATCCTATAACTGTGTGCAAACAAATGGTTATTATCAAATAGAATTCTTAATGTTAAATATGATTATTTGAATCTATTTAACAGCGTACAGATTCCTTGTGTTAAAAATAATCATTTGAATTTAAAATAGTTTATGACTGAGCAAAAAAATTGACTATCATTGAATAGCGATAGTTACTTTTAAACCATATAATTGTATATAAATGACTAATATTAAAAAAGAATGTTTAAAACCATTCAACCGTGAGCAAAATATTAGTATTAGATAGAATTACTTGATATCATATTACTGTATGCAAACAAATGATTATAGACGAATAAAAAGTGCAAAATGTAATGGAACATTTAAAATATAATTATGATAATAATAAATATTTACAAATGAATCAAATTTCGGCATCAAATAACTCGTAATGAATTGATATGCCGTTAAACAAATAAACAAATGCAACCTATATATATATATATATATTATATATTATAATATATATATATATATATATATATATATATATAAAGTAAAGTAAAGTCGTCGGGGCGGCCTAAAGTCGGTATCAGCCAGGCAGCGAGGGAGTCTATCCCCTTTTCAATAGCGCTAGACCAAGGAGATTGTTTTAGCACCTGAGGTGGAGCGCCACACCTACCATCAGCTCCTTACTTTACCGCACAGATCCCTGTGCTACTCATACGCTGAGTTGGCGAGGACCGGTATCGAACTAGGAACCTTGTGGTTTCTAGCCGAACGCTCTACCGACTGAGCTAACCCGGCCCCTTTTGCAGTCTCAATTCTCCAACAAAACTGAATTAGATATAGGCAAGTATAAGTGTTTAGCCAACTGTAGAGAATCAAATGATATATATATATATATATATATATATATATATATATATATATATATTAAGTCGGCGGGGTGGCCTAATATTGGTATCAGCCAGACAGCGACGGAGTCTATCCCCTTTTCACTAATGCTATACAAAGGAGATTGTTTTAGCGTCTTAGGTGGAGGGCCACATCTACTATCAGCTCCTCACTTTAGCGGACAGTTTCCTGTGCTACTCATACTTATCGAACCCGGAACCTTATGATTCCTAGGCGGACGCTCTACCGACTGAGCTAAACCGGCCATATATATATATAATATATATGGCCGGTTTAGCTCAGTCGGTAGAGCGTCCGCCTAGGAATCATAAGGTTCCGGGTTCGATAAGTATGAGTAGCACAGGAAACTGTCCGCTAAAGTGAGGAGCTGATATATATATATATATATATATATATATATATATATATAATATATATATATATATATATGAGGGTAAATAAATAAAAAAATATGTTTATTTATAAATGGCTTTAAGCCGACAATTTTTGGAGGATATGTGCTTAATTGAAGTCATACCTAATTTTGAAAATTAATTAGTTAATAATTAATGAATTTAGGTGGGCATATATGTTCAAATGTAACGCTAAACAAATCGAGAAAATGTCAATCCCTGAATGTACATTTCGACCTATTAGGTCTCATCAGCAAGCTTATAGACCTGGGAGACTGCTCCGTGTGTGACTCGAAACTTCGAAGAATGTGGGAATGGCCAGCTAGTCTAACGGTTAGAGACTTCGTCTGTCAGCTTGACAGTCGAGGTTTCGAGTCACACACGGAGGAGTCTCCCATGTCTATAACCTTGCTGATTTAAGCACATATCATCCAATATATATATATATATATATATATATATATATATATATATATATATATATATTTGTTTGTTTTGTTTTGTTTTACGGCATATCAACCTCAGTGGGTCATTTAATGCCGTATATATATGTGCATGTATATATATATATATATATATATATATTGCATCATCCACAGCCACCGTGTTTCGACGTATCAGTTCTCCTTCGTGTGGGCAGACATAGCAGGCTACCTCCAACCGGAATAGAAACCCAACTGATTTTTCAGAAGTCGGGGTCTAAACCACTTGGCCATCAGCCACCAGCGAAAAAAGGAGTAGATTATAACTGAGAAATACATACATAGGTATATATGTTACAGCCGCTAAAGAGCTCACATCCGGTTTACAAGTGAGCCAAGAGTAGTATATATATATTATATATATATATATAATATATATATATATATATATATATATATATATATATATATATATAATTGAATTAGCACACTTAGAGGATATTAACATATTTTTTATTTAGAGTAATTTATTTAGTAAATAAAGTAAAGACAGATAGTATGTAAAGGTTTTCAGCTTAAAAAATATTAATAATTAGAATAATTTAATCTTGTTTTCCAAGAAGCGAAAATGTTAGGTTATCGAATAATAAAACGTTTTTGTATTATCTGGTATAAGTTTATTTACAACTAAATAAAACATCCTTTAGGGCCAGGTTAGCTCAGTCGGTAGAACGTTCGGTTAGAAATCGCAAGGTTCCTGGTTCGATACCGGCCCTCGGAATCTGTGCGATAAAGTAAGGAACTGATTGTAGGCGTGGCGCTCCACCTCAGATGCTAGAATAATCTCCTTGGTCTAGCGCTAGTGAAAAGGGGATAGACTCCCTCGCTGTCTGACTAATACCAACATTAACCCGCACCAACGACTTTACTTTTTACTTACTTAAATATACTAATTTCATAATAGTCATCAGGGTGAGTAGAAACATACTCAATGACTATCCAGAGGCTTGAACCCGCGTTATTCGCATTTAAACCAGCCTGGTTTTGGCTTACGTCTACAGCAGCTGAGGCGCAATTCTACGCCCTTACATCTCCTGTGTTTGCCCGCGGCCGTTAAGCGCCTGTTTTGTCGATCGTGATTCTCGTCTCAAGTCTTTCGTGATGACTAAACCACCTGTTGGTGGTGCGCGCTGCGATCCGGGCGTTAGAGACAAACTCAGTTTTGTTCTGCGACAAAATGTGCCGCAGACAACCGCTTGTTTCCTTAATTTTGATTCCAGATATATTGGCCGAGGGTTAGCTGCACTCAGGGAAACACTGTTCTACCAGATGTTTTTTTTTTCTAGGGTAGACATCTCCTCTTTCTTTCTCATACACTGTGTGTAATTCAGTCACTTTCCATTTCTAGCTCATACCCTCTCTGGAACCAAAAAGGCTTTTGATGTAAAAATCTATCCACAGAGCACACACCCACTCATATATATATATATATATATATATATATATATATATATATATATATATGTATGTGTGTGTGTGTGTGTGTGTGTGTGTGTGTGTGTGTGTGTGCATGTGTAGGTATGTGGTTGCTTGCGTGAGTTGGTTATATCTCTCTCTCTTCTCTCTCTCTCTCTCTCTCTCTCTCTCTCTATATATATATATATATATATATATATATATATATATATATATGCTAAGTATGCAGCATAAGCAAATACTACATCTAACGTTTACAGATGACAGTGTGTGCTATATATATTATATATATATATATATATATATATATATATATATATATACTGAATTATCAAAATTGGTTTCTTGTTGAGTCCGTTATTTTCCACGAGTAAATTGAGGATTGTATGCATCCTTTCTTGCATTATATATATATATATATATATATATATATATATATATATATATATATATATATATATATATATATATATATATATATATATTATATGTGTGTGTTGTGTGTGTGTGTGTATATATATATATATATATATATATATATATGTGTGTGTTGTGTGTGTGGTGTATATATATATATATATATATATATATATATATATATATATATGCGTTTAACATACTTTGTATCCTCTGCAGAGGGCAAGACCCTTCTCACACAAAAAATAAATAAATAAACTAAATAAATAAACAAAATAAAAATAAAACCGTTCCTAGGTAGGACACAAAACCACATCTTGTGATGTGGATTTTGTTCTGTAGGTATGTGAGTGTGGGGGGTATTCTTTCATTGCTATTACTTCCAGGTCCACTTTAAACCGGAGTGATGGTACTTATCATATCCCATTGAATTTGATAGAACTTTTCAAACCTTAATTATTTCTAACCACCCTCACTTTTATTCAGCTCTTAAGAGTTAAAAAAATTCAATATAAAGATTGTTATTTGTGCTTGTAAATTTGACCTTGTAACATATCAATGGGGGAATGGGTTGAGTGGAAAGATCATTATAATTCATGAAGGGAGATAAGTATTAAATACTAATTATACCGGTTTTGGAGATGGAGATCTCTGAATTAAAATTTTGCTCCAAAAATGGACCTTCTTATTTCGCATTCTGCCCATATCGGAGGGGCTGGGTAAATATAGCCCTTCATATACGTGTTTTTTTTAGCTACATCATATTACATACATTATGTTTGTTTCCCCATAGTTGCTACCTTGTATCACATACTACCCGTGGTGATCGGGTTGGTTACATGCCTCTGCGAACTATTATCACTTTTAACATTGTTTTTCTTTCTATTTCTTTCTATTATTTTCTTGTTTCCCGCGTTTTAAATCTTTCATTTCATCGCATCATTTCATAGAAAGAGATAGCGTCTGATTTATTAGTCAAATATATTTTTTAACTAACTTAATTAAATTGATATGAATAATTGATACCATATAACTGTATGCAAACAATTTGTTTTAAAATAATTACTTGAAGCTCTTTTTACAAAATAATTATGATTATCATTTACTTGAAACGGTATATTGTTGCGAGATAGGAAAGTTGATATTTTCTAATAGGAATAATTTTCTTAAACCATAGATAGATTTTAGTATTAAGGAATAATTGCACAATTCAATTCGTGTGCAAATTATTAGCATTAGATAAGAATACTTGAAGCCATACAACTGTGTGCAAAACTTTGTTATTAATGTTAGGGAGACCTAACAAAAATAGAGTTGCTCCCCTTGATCAGTAGGGGACTGTTGGGAAATCGGAAGTAGGTTTCGCCATGTTACTTTTGGATTAAGGTTTTGATTGTGTGGGCGCAGCTTACTACACGCGTGAGCTAGTTAAGTCACTTTTAAGGTTGAAGCATACTCTATCCTGCGTTAAATAAAACCTTGTTAATTTTCCAACAACCTGGTCTGCATTATCATTCAGTCTTCCGTATTTATCTGTATGTAAAAACATAACAATTAAGTACATTTACTTAGATGTTATAACTGTTTACTAAGTATCATTATTGAAACTATATAAAAATGTGCAAACAAATGATTATTATTAAATAGAAATTTAACTGTGTGTTAAGTATTTGTATTAGAAAGAGTTACTTGAAGCTATAATTGTTTCCAAAGGATTATTATTATTATTATTATTATTATTATTATTATTATTAGCAACAGAAAACACCCTCCGGGCGTCGTAAAATTTAATTTTTGAAAGACATTGCCTGAGGAGTTAAAAATTCAATGTCAGAGGGTTTGTATCATAAGTAAGACAAATCCTCATATTTATTAAAGGAGTAAAAAAATAGATAAATAAAACAATTTGTAATGAAAACTGAGCCCCGTCCCTCTCAAATAACATGTTGCATGCATGTAATAATCAAACAATTATTTTGAATATTTTCCACATCAATTTTACACAAAATCGTTGGTATTTACTTATTTGTAAACTTTTTAGTTAACTTCTTGTTACTGTAAAAAAAGGATGAGAGTAAAAAACAATTTTTAAAATTGCTTACTCAAATTTTGGGTGTATATAGCATAAGAATATTGTGACGTAAGCTCTGACGTAGAGCTATTACGTAGTTTTTGTTACAGACACAAATACAGACAATCTCCATTATTATTACTAGTACAAAATAAAAAACGCCCTCCGGGCGATGTAAAAATAGATTTTTGAAACATATTGCCTGAGGGTGGGAGTAAACAATTCAATGTCAGCGAGTTTGTACCCTAAGTAAGTAAAATCATCAAATACCTTTAAAAAAATAAAACAATTTGAAATGTAAACTTTGAATATGTATTAAAATAAAACAAACTATATATAGATATATAATACCAGTCATGTTTTTATTAAAACTTGTTTTAAAAAACAATGAGGACTGTCTAATGCTGCATGTTCAAATTTTGTTTGTATTTATTCTATGTTATGACGATTTTGGGTAATGTGACGTAAGCAGTGACGTAATTTTTGTTACAGATAAAAAACTGGAAGCGAATCTCCATTATTAGTAGATTATTATTATTATTATTATTATTATTATTATATTATTATTATTATTATTATTATTATTATTAAGTTCACTCCTGTGAGTTTTTCACACTAGCGTTAGCTGATGGCCTTAAACTGAAGTCCGCGTGATAACAAGTCTCCTCATGTTTCCATGACTCCTCGGAGTATCCTCGCTGATTTCAGCAATGCTGTTGTCTTGGTGGTCACAATTCTTCCGCTGATTTCCAGTTCCTCCAGTCCTTTTTTCGTTGTTCACTCTATGAGAGTTTTTCACACCCGCCTAAGCAGGTGGTTCAATGGAGGCTGAGCGACAGCAAGTCTTCTCAGATGTCCAGGACTCTTCTGAGTATTTTGATTTTAACAATGCTGTTGTTTGGATGGTCTCGATTCTTCCTGGTATTTCCAATTCCTCTAGACTAGTGTATTCTTCGGCTGCTTGAATTGTCGCTTCTACACAATCTTCAATGTTGATGAGATCCCTTGCCCTTTTTTCTTGGCACATATTGTCTATCTATGTCGTCTCTCGGGGGTAATGCATTGTGAATTGTGCATTGTCATAAGTTTCCTTGTTCTTTGATCCATCTATCGGAGTTCCTCTCTTGTTCATTTTAAGAATGGTCCAGAGTATCTTAGACGAGGGACTACCTAGGTTTTTACTCATTTCTACTACTGAGCTTAGTTTCTAAAAGCTGTAGAAATTTCTTGTACTTCTGAGGTATTCGTTTCTTAATTTTTCTTTCATTTCTATTTGTTTGATGGTGTCCGCTTCCAATATTCCCAAGTATTAGTTGTAGAAATTTCTTGTACTTCAGAGGTATTTTCTTACTTTTTCTTTCATTTCTATTTGTTTGATGGTGTCCGCTTCCAATATTCCCAAGTATTAGTTGTAGAAATTTCTTGTACTTCAGAGGTATTTTCTTAATTTTTCTTTCATTCCTGTTTGTTTGATGGTGTCCACTTCCAATATACCCAAGTATTAGTAATTCTCTATTTCTCCAAGTGTCCTAACTCCTTTTTGATTCAGTAGTTCTATTCCCTTCACTATTTCATTTTTCCCCTTTTTCATCACGAAAACGAAATATCGTTGGGAGATAGGAATAGTTGATCTTTCAAAAAATAGGAATAATTTTCTTAAACCATACAAGCCCATTTGTCAATGCTGAATTTGTGGTATAATAAGAAACGGAAACACCGTTTCTACCATTGTTTTTGTTATGAAACGGAAGCACCGTTTTCATCCATCTTTTTGAGTTGTGAATAAAAGGTGGAAGTGATCACTTCTCGTGGTTAACCTCAGCTGGACTATCCGTATTATTATTTCGCTAAGCGCGTTAGAACAGAATTCCATTCTTATATCCTGGCTGTATATTCTTATGTTTTCTTTACAGTTCTTTTTCATTTTCGGCAAAAATCTTGATATTATCAATGTACATGAGGAGATTCGTTTTTTCCTGTTATTTTTTGTATCTATATCCCCCCGTATATTTCCTAAGTAGATAGTTGAGTGGCATCATTGCTATGATAAATGTTACATAATTATTAGATTCTTAATATTTATGTACAGTAGTGTAGAAATCAAAATGGCTGTTATGTTGCAGCCCACGGCCGTGAAGGATGAGTGACAAGGCTTGACCTCATCCTGGTCCTTTCCGGAGGATACCGTGAGAATCGGTGGAGGAGAGCCTCTTCCGGTTTAGATTAGAAAGATATTTTTAGTCAGTCGGTCAAAAACCACGACGGTAGTAAGTCGTGTTATACACGCTCCGACTCAATCTGCGCCGGTAGTCTGGTGGGGATTTCGGAATAAAATATGATCTAAGTAAATCGAAGTCTTGTATTATTATCTAAAAACTACCAATGACACAGGGCTTCTGATAAAGAGAAATCCCCAATGGAAGACCAGACACGAAGTCCAGACGATAGAAGAGATGTTAGAAGAGACCTAGAAGAACTTAAGATATCAAAGACGACAGAAGATGAATAGAAGTAAGTAAAGAAAAAGGGTATACAACATAAACAGCAGTGATGACAGGGTGTCTCCCTGGATGATGCCTCTTTGAACTTTCACCTCCACTAAGGTCTGTCAATTCCAATTTCCAATTTTTCATGGCTTTATAGATTCATTTTATTATTTTATCGGATATTTTGTACATTTTCAAACATTTGATTATCTCAGTTTGCATGATCATGTCGTAGGCCTTTCTGTAATCAATCTATGCCTTGGCTAAATATTTCCACCTTTCCACCAAGTTATGTAAGGATGTTCTGATTTATATGTAGTACATCATTTGTTCCTCTTGTTGCTTTTCAGCATCCTTTCTATTCTTCCGGAATTAGTCCGCGGGAATCAAGTGAGTTGTAGATTTCTTCTTTTATCTGTGCGGTCACGATATTCCACATCATAGGTAGGCACGTTATTGGCCTATAGTTGCTGGGGATTATTATTATCATTATTATTTACTCCTTTTGAGTTTTCACATCAGTGTTAGCTGATGGTCTTTCACTGGAGTCTGAGTGACAGCAAGTCTCCTCAGGTCTCCAGGACTCTTCTGAGTATTCTGACAGATTGCAGCAGTGCAGTGTTCTGAATGGTTTCAATTCTTCCTCTGATTTCCAAACTTTCCAAAAACTTTTCCAATCCTTTTGGGACCGTTCCAAGTGCACCAACTACAATTGGTATAACTTTCACTTTCATATTCCATAACTTTTTCAGTTCTCTGGCAAGGTCCAGATATTTGTCCATTTTTTCATTTTCCTTTAGCTTTACCCTGTGATCTGCTGGAACTGCAAAATCCACCAGTTGACAAGTTCTTTCTTTTTTGTTTATCGACACTAGGTCTGGTCTTCTTTCTGGGATAAGGTGATCCGTTTTTATTTCAAAGTCCCAGAGAATTTTTTGTGTTTCGTTCTCAAGAACAGATTCTGGTTTATGCATATACCATTTTGTTGTATGGTCAAAATTAAATTTTTTGCATAATTCCCAGTGGACCACCTTCCCAATCCAGTCGTGTCTAGTTTTGTATTCTCGTTGTGCTAGTTTGCTACATTCGCATAGTACATGGTTTACAGTCTCATCTCTATTACCGCATAATCTACATGTACTATTTTGTTGGGTCTTATCAATTTTTGCTTTGATATAATTTGTCCTTATGGCATTATTCTGTGCAGCAATTGTTAGTGATTCTGTTTCTCTTTTAAGGTTTCCTTTTCTTAACCACGTCCAGGTCTTTTCGTGTGCAACCTCTCCAATTTGTCGTTTGAAGTGTCAATATAATTGTTTTTCTTCTCATTTTTGTTTTCTAGTCTTTGTTGTTTTTCTGTTTTTCCATATGTCACATCTACTATTGTTGGCCGCCATTATTATTATTATTATTATTATTATTATTATTATTATTATTATTATTTACTAAAACCAATATAATTGCTTATACTTGTATTGGATATGAATACTTTAAACCATATAACTGTGTGCAAACAAACTATCAGAGGAAAACTCTTAATTCAAACCTGTTAAACTCTGTTGGAGGTGGTCACTACTAGAATA
Organism: Doryteuthis pealeii; assembly: GCA_023376005.1. Taxonomy (NCBI): domain Eukaryota; kingdom Metazoa; phylum Mollusca; class Cephalopoda; order Myopsida; family Loliginidae; genus Doryteuthis; species Doryteuthis pealeii. Next base: position 125,465,530 of record CM042147.1, on the reverse strand, counting down.
GACCCTTCCTAATTAATGAATATTTCAATAATTAGATTAACACTTTGTATTGAAACCTCTTCTTTTTTTTAAATCCGAAAGTACGGCTATAAATCGAATTCAAATTTTCATAATCGAAAAGATTGGGCCTTGAAATTTTTGGATAACCTCAGTATTGGATATGAATACTTTAAACCATATAACTGTGTGCAAACAAACTATCAGAGGAAAACTCTGAATTCAAACCTGTTAAACTCCGTTGGAGGTGGTCACTACTAGAATAGGCCCAGTATTAATTAATGATATATTTCAATAATTTAGATTAACACTTTGTATTGAAACCTCTTCTTTTTTTAAATCCGAAAGTACGGCTATAATCGAATTCAAATTTTCATAATCGAAAAGATTGGGCCTTGAAATTTTGGGATAACCTCAGTATTGGATATGAATACTTTAAACCATATAACTGTGTGCAAACAAACTATCAGAGGAAAACTCTGAATTCAAACCTGTTAAACTCCGTTGGAGGTGGTCACTACTAGAATAGGCCCAGTATTAATTAATGATATATTTCAATAATTTAGATTAACACTTTGCATTGAAACCTCTTCTTTTTTTAAATCCGAAAGTACGGCTATAATCGAATTCAAATTTTCATAATCGAAAAGATTGGGCCTTGAAATTTTGGGATAACCTCAGTATTGGATATGAATACTTTAAACCATATAACTGTGTGCAAACAAACTATCAGAGGAAAACTCTGAATTCAAACCTGTTAAACTCCGTTGGAGGTGGTCACTACTAGAATAGGCCCAGTATTAATAATGATATATTTCAATAATTTAGATTAACACTTTGTATTGAAACCTCTTTTTTTTTTTAATCCGAAAGTACGGCTATAATCGAATTCAAATTTCTAATCCAAGAAGAGAAAGAACATAATCGAAAAGATTGGGCCTTGAAATTTTGGGATAACCTCAGCGAACCTTTATTTTATTGTCTCGCTGTTGAGCCATCACGAATTTCTTTTCTTTTTTCTTTTTTTTTTTTTTTTTTTTTGACATTCTCAAGAACTGAGCGCATGCGTAGTAAGGCAGGTCATTTGCGCTAAAAAAAAAAAGAAATAAAAAAGTTAACCATAAAAGGGTTTTTTTTTTTTTTCACAGATGTTAAAAAGAAAGCCAGAAATTCAAGCAATGCACTCTACGAAAAGTTGGTTAGTAATTGTTTTCAGATGTTTGCGCGAGATGCTGCCGACGGCAACGACATGTGTTTGCAATAAGCAGTGGAGGTTAGCTGAGGTGGGATGACCTCTTTGATATATAATATATATATACATAATATATATATATATATAATATATATATATATACACAGTCTACAGTTACATGCATAAAAACACATATAGGGACGCATAGAATTGTGGACACACATGTATATAAACACATACGCGTAAACACAGAGGCCTGTGTAAGCATTGGTGTATGTGTTTAAATATTTATGTCTCAAAGTTAAGACATGCCTCTCTGAACAAACTAAAATTATACACGTGTATATGTATACATTTACATTTTAAATATATATTATTACCCCTGCCAGGTTCTCTCCCTCTTCCCCTTTCTCCATCTCCTTCTCTACCCCCCCTCTCTCCTCTCTCTCTCTCTCTCTCTCTCTCTCTCTCTCTCTCTCTCTTTCTCTTACCAAAACGTTGATTTTTACTAGGAAGATTGTTTTACGTCATTCCTCTAAGCAGGCAGGACCCCGCTTTTCCAAGAAAAACCACCTTCCAAAATCATAATCTTTACCAGGGCTCGAATGCTGACAACTGGTAATGAATAATTATTTTCCTCATACCAACGAAAGCCCTGGTGAAGGTCTATCGAAACAGACCGAAACGCTGCAACGTAGTCGAAATAAACGTTATTCGTTTATAAGGTTGTGTTTTTTTCAATTTTTTGTAATATTATATACTGTCGGATTCACTTCCATTTTTTCTTCATATCTAGGTCTATATATTTATATATTTATATCGTCGGGGTGGCCTAATCTTGGTATCAGCCAGGCAGCGAGGGAGGCTGTCCCTTTTTCCCTAGCGCTAGATCAAGGAGGTTCTTTTGCGTCTGAGGTGGAGCGCCACACCTACCATCAGATCGCCACTTTACCACACAGATGCCTGTGCTACTCTGTGCACAGATCTCTGTGCTACTCATACGTATCGAACGAAATTGCGATTATGTAGAGAAATAGACACGTGTTAAAGCTTTAAAATGATGTAAAGATCATTGACAATATATAAATATATGTATATCTATATATATATATATATGCTTAAGTGAAGTCATACCTAATTTGAAAATTAATTAGTTGATAATTAATGAATTGGGCGGGCATATCTGTTCAAATGTAAGGCTAAACAAATCGAGAAAAAGTCAATCTCTTTTTCTCGATTTGTTTAGCTTTACATTTGAACAGATATGCCCGCCTAATTCATTAATTATATATATATATATATATATATATATATATATATATATAAGTTAAACCTATTGAGTCAAATATACCTACTAATAATTTCGCTTAGTAGCTTATCAGGGCAAGAATCTGACTGAGTCAGATTCCTGCCCTGATGAGCTACTAAGCGAAACTATTAGTAGGTGTATCTGATTCATTAGGTTTAACTTTATTATTTGCTCTACTTAGGTATTGAACACTTTTTACATTTTAGCTTTAGATAATCCTAGCGGTTTATATATTTCATATATATATATATATTTTTTTCTCTTTTGGCCAAGTGTTATAGTATTAATCGATTATTTTTGGTTGGTACGACCCTCTTGGTCTTTTTCTTTTTTTCATTTTTTCCCCCGATGAAGTTTGGTAGTATATTTTTACTATCAAACTATTTACAGGATGTTTTTTCTTACCGCTAGGTTTTACCAATAAAGTTGTATATATATATATATATATTATATATATTATATACATGCGTTGGTCATCTAGCGATTAGCCCCATTGTGAACTCGGTGACTTGAGTTCAAATCCGAATTGAGTTGATTCACTTTGTGCTAATAACGTTGGGAAAGGTATGACTGGAATTATTATCCGCCAGTTATCGGTGAATAGTAGAGCAGACTGGCCTCTTAACATTAGGACAACTAGTCTCGGGAAAGGAAACTTTGCTTTCAAACCAGCCGGAAAATTGACGTAATGTCTCAACCTGCCCATGGTGGAGGGTTGGTTAAATACATATGTTCCCATCTATATGTACGCACATACACACACTCTGGAAGATGTGGGCAAGCACACAGTATACATATGTACATATGTGCATGTGGGTGAACTCCTGTATCCCATCCTTTTCCTATCTCAATCTTCCTTTATTTTCTTTCTTTCTTTCTATACTATTGAAGCAGACAATAAGCATCTCCCTCTTCTTTCTTTCTTTCTTACTTCTTTCTATTCCATAGCAGTAGACGATGAGAGTCCGATGCATAGCGTTATAGCTTCCTTTCGCTCTTCCCTTTCTTTCTTTCTTTCTTTCTTTCTTTCTTTCTTTCCATACCATTGAAGCAGACAACAAGCGCCTCCCCTTCTTTCTTTCTTTCTTTCTTTCTTTCTTTCTTTCTTTCTTTCTTTCTTTCTTTCTATTCCATAGCAGTAGACAGAGAGAGCCCGATGCATAGCCTTATAGCTTCCTTTCCCCTTTTCCCTTTCTTTCAATTCTTTCTTTCTTTTATACTATATTAAAATAGACGATGCGAATCCAATTATTTGTGCTATCGCTTACTCTCTCTATTCCAATTTTTTCTTTATTTTTCTCTTTCTTTTTCTCTTTCTCTTTTTTGTTCAAATTTCCTTTCTTTTTTCTGTCTGACGTAAAGCATATTCTTTTTTTTATCCCTTTTTTTCCCTCACACTCAAAACGGATTGGTCCATTATTTTATTTTAAGTGATGACAAGGTGTAACATTTAAACACATGCGTTCATGTCTTATTTAGTTATCATTAGGGATATTTACATTCAGATACAGGGCAACACATCTAATGTAACGGGTAGCGAGCAAGGCGAGCAATGAGTATAATTCTCATAAGGTACCCCGTACCCTGTAGTCCCGGGCCTTGCACGCCAACAAAGCTAAGATTAGTAAAACCTTATCTTCATATAGGTGGTGTGATCATAAAGTATCAGGACTGAAACTTCATCTTTTAAAATAGATAATTGAACACCACCTACATAGCTGATATGCAACTAAATCCGTACTTTTCCATAAACCGTTATTTTAATTTTAACTACACCACATTACATATTGATAGGCAACCTATCAATTATCTAACACCTATAGCTGGAAAGGAAAACGATGGTTCATGCATTTCCCAATGTAATTAGCGCGCGAAGTGAGAGACACAAACGGCGGCTTTGTCTGTTCAGAATTTGAATTCGCTCGCCGATTCATTTTCTTGCGACGATAACCGTTACACTGTGCATGTATAAATGTGTAGCCAATACCAGCTCTCTAGCAACACAAGCAGGGTGCAACCAGATAAGAAAAAAATTCTAAAGTACGAACATCTAATATCGATCACC
>CM042147.1:125443993-125460867 GCA_023376005.1 Doryteuthis pealeii | reverse complement strand
ATTTTGTATTTCTACGCCATTTCCTCTATGTTGGCAAACCTCTTCCCCTTCCTTCTACACTATACAGTCTAATCTCTATTCATCTTAGGGTGGAGGAGGGCCTTGTTGCTTTGTCATTAATTTTCCTCGTCCTTTGGTATCTATCTGTCTCTGAGTTTCTTTTGTCCATTACTTCTTAAGGAATGGTCCTGAGTATCTATAATGGGGACAGCCAGTATTAATTCCTTTGATCAGATTTCTTGCTGTTAAGTCGTTTCCAGAAGTTTTCTAGTTTCTCCTGAGGATATTCTTTTTTTAACTTTTCCTTTCATTTCTGTTTGCCATTGATATTGTCCGCTTCTTAAAATTCCTAAGTATTGTAGCTTTTTCATTTTCATCAAGAAGATTTTATAGTTTCCTGATTTGGCCAGTTGTATCCATTCAATTTAGTTTTCTTCACCCCTTTTTTATTACAAGCATAGCACATTTTTTCCGATTTCCAAATTCCATTCCCATATATCCTGGCTATAATATTCTATAGTTTGTACTAGGCCTCTCCAATTCTTTTTTATTTTTTGCAAAATTAAAAAAAAAAAAAATTATTTATTATTATTATTTATTATTATATTATTATTATTAGCAACAGAAACACCTTTTGGGCGTTCGTAAAGATTTATTTTTGAAAGACATTGCCTGAGAGGCTTGGGAGTTAAAATTCAATGTCAGAGAGTTTGTATTCATAAGTAGACCAGTCCTCATATTTATTTAAAGGAGAGTAAAAAAACAAAAAAACAAAAAACCAAAAAAACAAAAACAATTTTGAAATGGAAAACTTGAGCCGACGTCCCTTCTCAAATAAAATGTTGCATGCATGTAATAAATCAAACAATTATTGTTTGAATATTTCCTTCATTCAATTTACACAAAAATCGTTGGTATTTATTTATTTGTAAACTTTTAGTTAACTTCTTGTTACTGTAGAAAAAAGGATGAGAGTAAAAAAACAATTTTTAAATGCTTACTCAAATTTTGGGTTGTATATAGCATAAGAATATTTGTGACGTAAGAGCTCTGACGTAGAGCTTGACGTAGTTGTGTTTACAGACAGAAATACAGACAATCTCCCATTATTATTACTAGTACAAAATAAAAAACACCCTCCGGGCGATGTAAAATAGAGATTTTTAAAACATATTGCTTCAATGTCAGCGAGTTTGTCCCCAAGTAAGTAAAATCATCAAATTCCTTTAAAAAAATAAAACCAATTTGGAAATGTAAACTTTAAAATATGTATTAAATAAAACAAACTATATATAGATATATGATACCAGTCATGTATTTATTAAAACTTGTTTAAAAAAACAATGAGGACTGTCTAATGCTGCATGTTTTCAAATTTTGTTTGTATTTATTCTTGTTATTGACGATTTTGGGTAATGTGACGTAAGCAGTGACGTAATTTTTGTTACAGACAAAAAACCGGAAGCGAACTCATTAATAATAGATTTATTATTATTATTATTATTATTATTATTATTTTATTATTATTATTAAGTCACTCCTGTGAGTTTTTTCACACTAGCGTTAGCTGATGGCCCTTAAACTGGAGTCTGAGTGATAAACAAGTCTCCTCATGTTTCCATGACTCTTCGGAGTATCCTCGCTGATTTTCAGCAATGCTGTTTGTCTTGGTGGTCACAATTCTTCCGCTTGATTTCTAGTTTCCTCCAGTCTTTCCGTTGTTCACTCTATGAGAGTTTTTTTCACACCCGCCTAAGCAGGTGGTTCAATGGAGGCTGAGCGACAAGCAAGTCCTTCGCAGGTGTCCAGGACTCTTTTGAGTATTCTGATTTTAAACAATGCTGTTATTGTTTGGATGGTTTTCCTCGATTTCTTTCCTTTGGTATTTCCAATTCCGCCAGACTAGTGTGTTCTTCGGCTGCTGAATTGTCGTTCTACACAATCTTCAATGTTGATGAGATCCCTTCCCCCTTCTTTTCTTGGCACATACTGTCTATCTATGTCGTCTCTCGGGGATAATGCATTGTGCATTGTCATAAGTTTCCTTGTTCTTTGATCCATCTGTCGGAGTTCCTCTCTTGTTTATTTTAAGAATGGTCCAGAGTATCTTAGAAGAGGGACAACCTAGGTGTTTACTCCCTTGATGAGATTTCTACTACTGAGCTTAGTTTCTAAAAGTTGTAGATGTTTCTTGTATTTTCTTAATTTTTCTTTCATTTGTGTTTGCTTGATGGTGTCCGCTTCCAATATTCCTAAGTATTAGTAATTCTCCATTTCTCCAAGTGTCCTAACTCCTTTTTAATTAAGTAGTTCTATTCCCTTCACTATTTCAATTTTCCCCTTTTTCATCACGAAAACGATATATTGTTGGGAGATAGGAATAGTTGATCTTGCAAAAAATGATTATTATCAAATAGGAATAATTTCCTTAAACCATACAAGCCCATTTGTCGATGCCAAATTTGTGGCATACTAAGAAACGGAAGCAACCGTTTCTTACCATTGTATTGGAAGCACCTTTTTCTGTCATCTTTTTAAGTTGTGAATATATAGAAGGGGGGAAATATATGGGGCGAAATAGACCTTCGAATCAACAAGCTCCCGCCAAGGAGAAACCAAAAAACAGCGAGTTCTCAGTCTTCTCACAAGTCAGACCCCTCTGTTGGTCAACACATTCTTCGTTTCTAGCAGTTTGGAAAATCCGTCGTCGTAGTCGAAATAATCATTAGCAGTTTCAAAAATCACATTTCCTTACTTTGAAAAGCGCTTCGTCGTCGACTCTGCTTCTGTTTGCTGCTGACTGCTGACTGCCCAGCGCTTGATTCACTGTTATTTTATGGGCATATTAGCCAAACATCCGGGCACGTCAGTCAAACCTCGCGTCCTTCCAGTTCCTACATCACATCTGTTTTCGCATGCGGGAGGACGCAGGTTCGATCCCAGCAGGCAAGACAAAGCCTTGCTCTTTTTCGTTTCTCGTTCTCCGTCACGGAATAAAAGGCGGAAGTGATCACTGCTCGTGGTTAACGTCAGCTGGACTACCCGTGTTATTATTTTGCTAAGCGCGTTACAACAGAATTCCATTCTTATATCCTGGCTGTATATTCTTAGGTTTTCTTTACAGTTCTTTTTCATTTTCGGCAAAAATCTTGATATTATCAATGTACATGAGGTGGTTCGTTTTTTTCCTGTTATTTTTTGTATCTATATCCCCCTGTATATTTCCCAAGTAGATAGTTGATTGGCATCATTGCTATGATAAACAGCAGTGATGATAGGGTGTCTCCCTGGATGATGCCACTTTGAATGTTCACCTCTACTAAGGTCTGTCAATTCCAATTTCCAATTTTCCATGGCTTTATAGATTCATTTCATTATTTTATCGGATATTTTCAAACATTCGATTATCTCAGTTTGCATGACCATGTCGTAGGCCTTTCTGTAATCAATTTATGCCTTGGCTAAATATTTCCACCTTTCCACCAACTTATTTAAGGATGTTCTGATTTATATGTAGTACGTCATTTGTTCCTCTTGTTGTTTTGCAGCATCATTTCTGTTCTTCTGGAATTAGTCCGCGGGAATCAAGTGAGTTGTAGATTTCTTCTTTTATATGTGCGATCAGGATTTTCCAGATTATAGGTAGGCACGTTATTGGCCTATAGTTGCTGGGGATTATTATTATTATTATTATTATTATTATTATTATTATTATTATTATTATTATTTACTCCTTTTGAGTTTTCACGTCAGCATTAGCTGATGGTCATTCACTGGAATCTGAGTGACAGCAAGTCTCCTCAGGTCTCCAGGACTCTTCTGAGTATTCTGGCAGATTGCAGCAGTGCAGTGTTCTGAATGGTTTCAATCCTTCCTCTGATTTCCAAACTTTCCAAACCCTTTTCTTAATCCTTTTGGGACTGTTCCAAGTGCACCAACTACTATTGGTATAACTTTCACTTTCATATTCCATAACTTTTTCAGTTCTCTGGCAAGGTCCAGATATTTGTTCATTTTTTTCATTTTCCTTTAGCTTTACCCCGTGATCTGCTGGAACTGCAAAATCCACCAGTTGACAAGTTCTTTCTTTTTTGTTTATCAACACTGGGTCTGGTCTTCTTTCTGGGATGAGGTGATCCGTTTTTATTTCAAAGTCCCAGAGAATTTTATGTGTTTCGTTCTCAAGAACAGATTCTGGTTTATGCATATACCATTTTGTTGTATGGTCAAAATTTAATTTGTTGCATAATTCCCAGTGGATCACCTTCCCAACCCAGTCGTGTCTAGTTTTGCACTCCCGTTGTGCTAGTTTGCTACATTCGTATAGTACATGGTTTACAGTCTCATCTCTATTACCGCATAATCTACATTTACTATTTTGTTGGCTCTTATCAATTTCTGCTTTGATATAGTTTGTCTTTTTGACATTATTCTGTGCAGCAATTATTTGTGATTCTGTTTCTCTTTTAAGGTTTCCTTTTCTTAACTTAACCACGTCCAGATCTTTTCGTGTACAACCTCTCCAATTTGTCGTTTGAAGTGTCAATATAATTGTTTTTCTTTCCCATTTTTGTTTTCAAGTCTTTGTTGTTTTTCTGTTTTTCCATATGTCACATCTACTATTGTTGGCCGCCATTATTATTATTATTATTATTATTATTTACTAAAACCAATATAATTGCTTATAATTATATTGGATATGAATACTTTAAACCATATAACTGTGTGCAAACAAACTATCAGAGGAAAACTCTGAATTCAAACCTGTTAAACTCCGTTGGAGGTGGTCACTACTAGAATACCCAGTATTAATTAATGATATATTTTCAATAATTTAGATTAACACTTTGTATTGAAAACCTCTTCTTTTTTTAAAATCCGAAAGTACGGCTATAATCGAATTCAAATTTTCATAATCGAAAAGATTGGGCCTTGAAATTTTGGGATAAACCTCAGTATTGGATATGAATACTTTAAACCATATAACTGTGTGCAAGCAAACCTGTTAAACTCCGTTGGAGGTGGTCACTACTAGAATAGGCCCAGTATTAATTAATGATATATTTCAATAATTTAAATTAACACACTGTATTGAAACCTCTCTTTTTTTTTTATCCGAAAGTACGGCTATAATCGAATTCAAATTTTCATAATCGAAAAGATTGGGCCTTGAAATTTTGGGATAACCTCAGTATTGGATATGAATACTTTAAACCATATAATTGTGTGCAAACAAACCTGTTAAACTCCGTTGGAGGTGGTCACTACTAGAATAGGCCCAGTATTAATTAATGATATATTTCAATAATTTAGATTAACACTTTGTATTGAAACCTCTTCTTTTTTTTTAAAATCCGAAAGTACGGCTATAATCGAATTCAAATTTCTAATCCAAGAAGAGAAAGAACATAGTCGAAAAGATTGGGCCTTGAAATTTTGGGATAACCTCAGCGAACCTTTATTTTATTGTCTCGCTGTTGAAGCCATCACGAATTTCTTTTCTTTTTTTTTTTTTTTTTTTTTTTTGACATTCTCAAGAACTGAGCGCATGCGTAGTAAGGGCAGGTCATTTGCGATAAAAAAAAAAGAAATAAAAAAAAGTTAACCATAAAAGCAAGGTTTTTTTTTTTTTTTTCACAGATGTTAAAAAAAGAAAGCCAGAAATTCAAGCAAAAATGCACTCTACGAAAAGTTGGTTAGTAATTGTTTTCAGATGTTTGCGCGAGATGCTGCCGACGGCAACGACATGTGTTTGCAATAAGCAGTGGAGGTTAGCTGAGGTGGATGACCTCTTTGATATATATATATATATATATATATATATATATATATATATATATATATATATATACTCACAGTCTACAGTTACATGCATAAAAAACACATATAGGCAGACGCATAGAATTGTGGACACACATGTATATAAACACATACGCGTAAACACAGAGGCCTGTGTAAGCATTGGTGTATGTGTTTAAATATTTATGTCTCAAAGTTAAGACATGCCTCTCTGAACAAACTAAAATTATACACGTGTATATGTATAATTTACATTTTTAAAAATATATTTATTACCCTGCCAGGTTCTCTCCCTCTTCCCCCTTTCTCCATCTCCTTCTCTATCCTCTCTCTCTTCTCTCTCTCTCTCTCTCTCTCTCTCTCTCTTACCAAAACGTTAATTTTTACTAGGAAGATTGTTTTACGTCATTCTTCTAAGCAGGCAGGACCCCGCTTTTCCAAGAAAAACCACCTTCCAAAATCATAATCTTTACCAGGGCTCGAATGCTGACAACTGGTAATGAATAATTTATTTTTTCTTATACCAACGAAAGCCCTGATGAAGGTCTATCGAAACAGATCGAAACGCTACAGCGTGGGCGAAATAAACATTATTCGTTTATAAAGTTGTGTTTTTTCAATTTTTTGCAATATTACATAGTGTCGGATTCATTTCCATTTTGTCTTCATATCTAGGTCTATATATCTATATACGTATATCGTCGGGGTGGCCTAATCTTGGTATTAGCTAGACAGCGAGGGAGGCTATCCCCATTTCACTAGCGCTAGATCAAGGAGATTTTTTGCGTCTGAGGTGGACCTACCATCAGATCCCCACTTTACCACACATATGCCTGTGCTACTCATACGCATCGAACGAAATTGCGATTATGTAGAAAAATGGACACGTGTTCAAGCTTTAAAATGATGTAAAGATCATTGACAATGACCAAAAAGCATTTCTGTGATTTCTAAATATTTTGGAAAAGTTACCTTTGGTATATATATATATATATATATATATATATATATATATACCAAAGGTAACTTTTCCAAAATATTATATTATATATATATATATATATATATTATATATATATATATATATATATATATAAGTTAAACCCAATGAGTCAAATAGACCTACTAACAATTTCGCTTAGTAGCTTATTAGGGCAAAAATCTGACTCTGAGTCAGATTCCTGTCCTGATGAGCTACTAAGCGAAACTATTAGTAGGTATATCTGATTTGTTAGGTTTAACTTTATTATTTGCTCTACTTAGGTATTGAGCACTTTTTACATTTTAGCTTTAGATAATCCTAGCGGTTTATATATTTCATATGTATATATGATGTTTTTCTTTTGGCTAAGTGTTATAGTATTAATCGATTATTTTCGGTTGTTATGACCCTCTTGGTCTTTTTCTTTTTTTCATTTTTCCCCCGCTGAAGTTTGGTAGTATATTTTTACTATCAAACTATTTGCAGAATTTTTTCTTACCGCTAGGTTTTACCGATAAGTTATATATATATATAGTCATCCACAGACACGTGTTTCGACTTATCAAGTCTCTTCAGTGTGGCTAGACATTTATAAGCTACCTACAGCTGGGATTGAAATCCGATCGGTTCAGTGTCAGTCAGACACCTTAACCGCCAGGCTGTCATCATCTACATAATGCGAAGGGGATTTTAACTGTTTTAATACACACATCGCTTTGTATGTAAAGGCCGCCATAGAGTGCTCCATCACTTATATAGGAGAGCGTTGCGTTTACGCTTTAGTTGGCGGTCGTCAGCGAAATACCCCCCCAAAAAAAATGCTCAACCCTAGGGGGATGGGGAGCATATATATAGTCATCCACAGACACGTGTTTCGACTTAACAAGCCTCTTCAGTGTGGCTAGACATTTGTAAGCTACCTACAACCGGGATTGAAATCCGATCGGTTCTGTGTCAGTCAGTGCGTGTGTTGGTCATCTAGCGGTTAGCCCCATTGTGAAATAACTCAGTGACTTGAGTTCGAATGATTCACTTTGCGCTAATACCGTTGGGAAAGGTATGACTGGAATTATTTTCCTCCAGTTATCGGTGAATAGTAGAGCATGTATGGCCTTTTAATCTTAGGACAACTAGTCTCGGAAAAGGAAACTTTGATTTCAAACCAGTCGGAAAATTGACGTAGTGTCTCAACCTGCCAATGGTGGAGAGTTGGGTAAATACATATGTTTACATCTATATGTACGCACACACACACACACACACACACACACACACTGGAAGATGTAGGCAAGCACACAGTATACATATGTACATATGTACATGTGTGTGAATTCCTGTATCCCATCCTTTTCCTATTTCAATCTTCCTTTTCTTTCTTTCTTTCTTTTTACTTTTTTCTTTCTTTCCATACTATTGAAGCAGACAATAAGCGTCTCCCCTCTTTCTTTCTTTCTTTCTTTCTTTCTTTCTTACTTTCTTTCTTTCTATTTCATAGCAGTAGACGATGCGAGTCCGATGCATAGCCTTATAGCTTCCTTTCTCTTTTCCTTTTATTTCTTTCTTTCTTTCTTTCTTTCTTTCTTTCTTTCTTTTTCCATACTATTGAAGCAGACAATAAGCGCCTCCCATCTTTCTTTCTTTCTTTCTTCCTTTCTTTCTTTCTTTCTTTCTTTCTTTCTTTCTATTCCATAGCAGTAGACAGAGAGAGCCCGATGCATAGCCTTATAGCTTCCTTTCCCTTTTCCCTTTCTTTCATTCTTTCTTTTTTTTTATACTATATTAAAATAGACGATGCGAATCCAATGTATTGTGCTATCGCTTACTCTCTCTATTCCAATTTTTTTCTTTCTTTTTCTCTTTCTTTTTCTCTTTCTCTTTTTTGTTCAAATTTCCTTTCTTTTTCTGTCTGACGTAAAGCATATTCTTTTTTTTTATCCCTTTTTTCCCTCACACTCAAAACGGATTGGTCCATTATTTATTTTAAGTGATGACAAGGTGTAACATTTAAACACATGCGTTCATGTCTTATTTAGTTATCATTAGGGATATTTACATTCAGATACAGGGCAACACATCTAATGTAACGGGTAGCGAGCAAGGCGAGCAGTGAGCATAATTCTCATAAGGTACCCCGTACCCCGTACTCCCGAGCCTTGCACGCCAACAAAGCTAAAATTAGTAAAACCTTATCTTCATATAGGTGGTATGATCATAAAGTATCAAGACTGAAACTTCATCTTTTAAAATTGAAAATTGAACACCACAATACATAGCTGATATGCAACTAAATCCGTACTTTTCCATAAAACCGTTATTTTATTTTTAACTACACCACATTACATAATTGATAGGCAACCTATCAATTATCTAGCACCTATAGCTGGAAGGAAAAACAGATGGTTTCATGCATTTCCCAAGGTAATTAGCGCGAAGTGAAACACAAACGGCTTTGTCTATTCAGAATTTGAATTCGGCTCGCCGATTCCATTTTCTGCGACGATAACCGTTACACTGTGCATGTATATGTGTACCCAATTACTCTACACAAGCAGGGTGCAACACAAGATAATAGGAAAAAAATCCTAAAGTAAACGAACATTCTGATATGCGAATTCACAGCGATTTAAAAAAAATTAATAAGGAATTTGCTGAATTATTTTCCTCTTACTCCCTCTCTTACTTTTCATTCCCCCCTTTCTCTCTTTCTTTTTGGTGTTCCTAATATTAGAAAAGTTGGTGGTATATAAGCCGTGCCACAATACACCACTTAAATTTATAGACTAAGCGAGGTCAGGTGGTTTATACCTCAGAGACAATCAACAGCCCGAATACGTGGCTGGTTAACTACTTAATCGCTGATACCGAGAGACGTCCATTTACAATCATCGACGTCTCGTGTGCAAGACGGAGGAGCACCATGGAACAACAAAAGGATTCTTTACCAAGGATCGCGCTCTGCTTAACACAAAGGATCTCCACTGGACAAGCGCTCTTGCTTGAAGCCTAAACAATGGCCACTAAAATCGTTACACCTAAAATCCTTTTATATCGGTCATAGACCGGGTACCTCTGCTAGTACATTTATTTTAAATGACAGAATCTGAATCTCTGCTGCATAGCCTACAAAAAAGCAGCAAAAAACATTGGACTCTTCGTAAAGTCAGATGAAACAGAATTTATGTGTTTAAAAAAAAATTGTTGCCATCTCCTCATTAAATAATCTGTTATTAGAAAACCAGTTAACATACCTCGGTAGTAAAATCTTATTTACTGAAAGCGATGTCAGCACACCCATATATATTTACCAAACCTCTCCACACAAGCAGGATTTGACACAAGGTCAATTTCTTAAGCGGAGTTTAACAGGTTTCAATTCAAAGTTTTCCTTTTTCCAGACTGGTCCCTTATCCATGATTAAAGAACAAAGTCTGCCCAACTATTTTACCCATAGCTTGAGGGAGAATATATGGATTCACACATTACGCTAGGGTATTAGCGCTATGTGAAATGCAAACAGCCTAGTCCAGGATTTGAACTCGGGTCAACAAGTCCATTTCCCACGACTCTAGCCGTGTCAGTACCATTGTATAGTTGCACCACTCGGACTTTGGAAACGCCTGTAGAAAAAGCTAGAAAAGAAATACGCAAGTCTCAGGATATTTGCCTCTCATCCCACTTATGAGTGCGTTACACAAGGATATTTGTATGTGGGCCCACTCACAAGCCGAAGCTCATGGGTGGTAGGCACAAAAATGCGTTGATCCCGTTGGCATTCCCCCTCAAGGGGGCACCTCAGACATTGGGCAATAAAACCAGCCCTGTCCCATTAAATCAAGGGGGCAGGTACTGCCTGGGGCGTAGCCCACTGGGATCAACGCTGTTAATTTTACTTAGCCGCTCCAGAGGCCGAAGCACTCTGCATACTGGAAAATTCCAATAATGTGATAACAAGGATGGTGAACACATTAAAAAAAAGTTTTTAAATCAAAATATCGAAGAATATCTAATGCCATTAGATTTTACGCTTCGAATTATATAAAAAACGCAAAAAAATGTCTTTAATGATCGTGACTCTTCTCAAATTGATAAGGTCTGCAAAAACAATGATGTCATTATTTAAATGAGATCACCATGAATTCTACAACACTTTGTTTTCACAACAGTCAAATTATTCAAAATTATTACCCAAGTTAAACCATTACTATGCTCGGATAAATAGAATCTTAAGACTTGTAACGGAATAAGAACAATCTACCCCAGTGAATTACAAGAAACATCTGAAGAAGGCCGGAGACAGAAACGTTAAGTATGTATATTTCACATAAAAGAAGGAGACCAGAATTCGAAAAAAACAAATATAATACATACTATATTTTTAGTTGATTTAATGTTAGGTGTTTTAACAATTTTTCAAATTAAAAAAAAATCGATGAAAAAGTTATAAATAATCAACGATGCCCCCAGTGAGATTCGAACTCACGACCCCTGGTTTACGAGACCAGTGCTCTAAACCTCTGAGCTATGGAGGCTGACACAGTAGTCATCTTATGCATACTTGTTTATTCATTACTATCTGGTTAGTATTGATCTCTCTCTCTTTTTCTTTTTCTTTTTTCTTTCTTTCTTTCTTTCTTTCTTTCTTTCTTTCTTTCTTTCTTTCTTTTCTCTCTCTCTCTCTCTCTCTCTCTCTCTCTCTCTCTCTTCTCTCTCTCACTCAATAAATAAATAAATAACAACGAGCAGAATTACTGTTAGTAATATAATGTCACTCTATCAATGAGCAGACCTGGGCAAGGCTACTGAAAGCGATGACAACATACACATAGGCGTCCCATCGTGATGTATTGGTCAGAAAGCTCGTCTCTTACTACAGAATAGCGAGATCTAACCTCGGTGGATGTACCGTACCTCGTGTCACATCCTACCCATGGCAAAGAGGTTGGGTATATACCTACGCATAGGTAAGGCATGGACTGTTATTGACAGGTTAACGTCCATATGGAAATCTGATCTCCTTTGTGAAATAAAACGGGAATTCCCCCAAGCTATAACGTTGTCTGTTTTTTACGTACCTAGGTAGGAATATCTCATCAACAGAAAGCGACGTCAATGCACGCATAGGAAAGGCATAGGATGCCTTAAACAAATTGTCAGTGATATAGAAATCCGATCTTAAAGCGAAATTTTCTTCCAAGTCGTAGCTGTATCAGTGTTACTGTACGGCTGCACTACCTGGACTCTAACGAAGCGCCTGGAGAATAAGCTAGATGGGACTTGCACGAAAATGCTGCGTGCAATATTAAACAAGACATGGAAACAACACCCCACGAGAAAACAGCTGTATAGCCACCTACCCCATATCACACAAACCATTCGTGTGAGGCGAACAAGACAGGCTGGGCACTGCGGGAGAAGCAAGGATGAACATAAGTGATATTCTTCTGTGGAAGCCATCACATGGGCGCGTCAGAGTGGGTCGCCCAGTAAAGACGTACACAGATCAGCTCTGCGCGGATACTGGATGCTGCGCAGAGGACCTCCCGGGGGCAATGAATGATTGGGAAGGATGGCGAGAGATTGTCATGGATATCCGAGCTGCCAGCGCGACAGGATGATGATGTTGATAACCTTGTCAGTACAAGTCTATGGTTGCTGTACTTGGACTTTGATAAAACGCCAAGAGAAGAAGTTAGACGAGAACTATACAATGATTCTACGTGCTGCTTTGGAAAAATGATGGAAGCAGCATCCTACAAAAAAGGAAATTCATTACAAAAGTTTTTACTATATAGATGCATTTCAAAAGATGTTATTATATCAACTAGCCAGAATATGCGCCTTCTGAGCACAAGTATTTAAGTTTTAATATAACCAACTATTATATTGAATTAGACAAACTAATGAAATTGAATACGAACACAAAAAGATTCCACTTATTTTAAAAAAGTATAAGATAAGGAATAATAACCAAAATTCAAAGTGATAAATATGTTATTTTTAATCTTGTTTATTAATTTTACAAAACTCTTTGAGAAAAGTTAGGGGTCTACCTGAAATATCAGAATCGATAAATAACATTGAATATTCATTGCTCAACATCACTTATCACCTTGAATCGAGAGAGAGAGTGAGAGAGAGAGAGAGAGAGAGAGAGAGAGAGAGAGAGAGAGAGAGAGAGAGAGAGAGAGAAGAATCAAATTTTCTAAGGAACTTCCACCTTGTAAAATAAACAAAGAAATATAAATAAGATAAACACAAATGAGTAAAACCTTTTTTTTTTAAATTACTAAATTAACTAAATTCCTCAAGTAGGTAATATAAACAAAGGGTATTAGACTATTTAAACCAGTCACACCCAGGGTCCATATAAGATTTTCTTTTGGAGGGGGGGGGTCCATGCAAGCAAAACATTATATGGAACCCCCCACTGCAAGTATTTTTTTATAGATATATTGAGTTAGAAAGACTAATGAAATTAGATAAGAACACAAAGACTACTTATTTTTTACTTTATTCTAATTGATTTCTATATAAAATTATACAGACGATTACTTTAATTATGTTGGAGAATAAAACGATAATATTAAAATTCAATAATACCAAGTAATTATTTAATAAAACACGGTTTTGTTAGTAGTAATAGTAGTACTAATAGTAAAAAATGAAGCATTCAAGAATTACGGTAAGGGGGTGATTTTTTAAAACTCTGCTTAAACATTTGAAACGCTATTAAATGCTCTCTTGTTTTCTATTGTATATCGTAGGTATGTGCATTTTTGTCAGGGGAGGTAATACATTTTTTCTAAATTTCTAATTTTAAAACAATTATCAAAAATCAGAAGAAGTATCGAAACCATCCTAGCAACAGCATTGTAAAGATCGGGTGGAATAGTCAAACTAGTCCTGGAGACCTGAAAAGGCTTGATGTCACTCTAGTGAAAAGATGGCTAGCAATGACGGATGTGAAAAACTCTCAAGAAGTCATCTATACATATATAAAGGGCAGTTGTGTGTATATGTATGTCCGGAGGAAACTTCGAAAATAAAAAAATTAAGGACAAAGCAAATATATGTACACATTGAATATGACCAAGGCTTGGTTTTTGAGCAAAAATTAGGAAGATTTTGATTTATATTCGTGAAGAAATTAAAAAATAAAATTTAAATGATAATATCATGGAATTTTTTTTTGCATGTTGTATTTTAAATGGGAGACATTGATTTTCTTTTCAAAGTGTCTTGATCAACACAAGGTGTTTTTTTACGTAGGGATTTTAATGGGGCATCCTGCGATGATCCAACTCGAGGATTCTCATAATGGATCTGCGAGACTAACTTTCTGAACCCCTCTTCTACCCAGGCGACACTGGGTAGCCGCTTCTAGTATGATAATAAAGGTTTGTTGCAAAATTATATATTTTCTATCCAATACAAATAATTGCACGTTTTTGTCTATAATCATTTGTCTGCACATAGTTGTATAATATCAAGTGTTCCTATCTAATACGAGTAATTTACACACAGTTGTAGGATCTCAAATATTCCTATCTAATACAAATTATTCGTACAAAGTTATAGGATATCAAATATTCCTATTTAATACAAATAATTTGCTCAAAGTTATATAATATTAAAGTATTCATCTCCAATACAAATAATTTGCACACAATTATATACCAAGTATTTCTGACTAATATATATACCAAGTATTCTGCTAATACAAATAATTTGCACACAGTTATATACCAAGTATTCCTGACTAATACAAATAATTTGCCACACAGTTATATACCAAGTATTTCTGACTAATAACAAATAATTTGCACACAGTTATATCTGACTAATACAAATAATTTGCACACAGTTATATACCAAGTATTCTGACTAATACAAATAATTTGCACACAGTTATATACCAAGTATTCCTGACTAATACAAATAATTTGCACACAGTTATATACCAAGTATTCGGACTAATACAAATAATTTGCACACAGTTATATACCAAATTCCTGAATAATACAAATAATTTGCATACAGTTGTATTGTTCCAAAAATTCTACCTAATAATAATTTATACACAAGTATATATGGTATTGATTTATGATTTATTTTAGTTGATTTTAAATCGGTTTTGGGTAATTTTATTTTATTTTTTTTTTGGGGGGAATCACGTTCATGTTTACATTTTCGTCGAGTTCTTTTTAAAGAGTTTTTTTTAACACAGCACTATCACCGAGAGTTATATATGGTATCAAGTATTCCTATCTAATACTAATAATTCATACACAATCATATGGTTTCAAGTAATTATTTCTATTTAATAATAATTGCACACAATTATATGGTCCCAAGTATTCCTATATGACCAAATTATTTACAAGCAATTGGGTAATTTTATTTCAAAAGTAAAATTGTCACCCAACCACCTTCAATTGTTTTGAAATTTAGTCCAGATGTGGACTATGTTAAAGTGAGACAATCCTCAAATTTTGAGCTTCCAGTTAAAAAAAATGACCGAGTTAAGTCAATTTTTAGCTCTCCCAATTTTGGGTGGTGCCCGACTTTTTGTACTCTATTTTTGTCTGGGCAATTCCATGTCAAATCATCCAGAAAAAAAGCAAAAATCAAACTATCTTTTTGGTACAAATAATGTTCAGTAGATATGAAATGATAATAGAACATTTTTTTGTCTTAGATTCTGTGACACATCGGGATATTGATCTTGCTAGGAAAAAATCAGAAATCATCAATACCTTAAAATTGGTTGACTTTAAGACTTTTTCGATAGCATTTTCGAATTCCTCGAGCAAGAATGCTTTTAAAAAACAATTTTTAGGAGTAGGGACGCTCTAGAACTCATTTTACAAAAATAGATCACAAAAAGGTGCCATTTATCGTGACCCCACCTCAAATTTGGAGTGCTAATAATCGATATAACTCCTTCAATTCTTGGAATTGGAAGCTCAAATTTTGGGGATTGTCTAACTTTAATATCGTCCCCAACTGTACAAAATTTCAAAAAAATTGAAGAGGGTAGGTGACATGGCCTGGATGATTTGACATGAATTATCCGTCTGTAAAATGAGTTCTAGAGCTTTCCTATTGCTAAAAATTGATTTATAAAAAGTTTTTTTGTCCCAAAATCCAAAGAATTCAATCAAAAGCCTTAGAATTAACCAATTTTAATTTATTAATGACATCCGATTTTATTCATAGCAACATCAATAGGTGGGAAAATCTCAATGTGGCACTGCATCACGTGACCTGCATAACTCGACATGAAATTACCCAATTATATACTTTCATTTAAGTAATAATAGTACGTAGGTTTCAAGTCTTCAATATTTTTTTTCGTAATAATAATCTTTGGATTAGACACGTTCATATGTTTCCACGTGTTCTTATTCAATACTAATAATTTAAAACTATTTGACCCAGAGATGGCACCCAAACAAGTTTTTGTCTCTGAGAGTTATATATGGTTCCCCTAGTGTAATGGTTGTCGTAGTAGAAAATGGACTCGGCGACACCAGTTCAAATCCTGGACAAGTCCGCTTGCATTCATATACCGCTAAGAGCACTGGGAAAGATATGAATCCAAATATTCTCTATCCAAACATGGATAAATAGTAGGGCTCTGTAACCAGGGTACGGTAACTGGTCTAGGAGAAGGAAAACTCTGAATTAAAATCTGGCAAACACAACTTAAAAATTGGCCGCGTCACATCCTGCTTGTATGGAGAATTTTGGTAAATGTATATGGTATCAAGTAGGAAGCGCGTGGTGTAATGGTCAAAGTCATGGGAAATGGACTCGTCGCCCCGAGTTCAAATCCTGGACCTGGTAATTGCATTTCATTTAGCGCTAATATCCCTGGGAAAGGTATGAATCCTACACTCTCTCTACCTATGGGTAAATAGTAAGACAGACTGGGCTTTTTAACCTTGGTTAGGCAACCGGTCTAGGAGAAGGAACACTCTGAATTCAAACCTGTTGAACTCCGCTTAAGAAATTGACCTTGTGTCGCATCCTGCTCATGTGAAGGGGTTGGTAAATATACATATATGGTATCAAGTATTTCTATCTAATA
>CM042147.1:125431493-125441493 GCA_023376005.1 Doryteuthis pealeii | reverse complement strand
TTCAGTTCAAGTGAGTAATACGAGGAGGAAATATACACCAGTTTTTCTGTATGAAAGAACGTGATTGGAAATTTGTAAACTGGCATTCTTATTTGTAATAAAAAAAAAGGAATAAAGAGAAAGTCTACTTTGTTTATGAAATATTTAATTAGATTATAAATGAGTTTAAATGAGTTAGCGATGTGTAAATCAAATTATGATTAAACTTAGGTAATTCAATTTTTAAAAGGAATTGTGTGTAATAGCTGAGTGTAATGTTTTGTTAAGTTTTTAAGGGCCATTCTTTGGCCTTAAAGCAGAGCGGTTATCCCGTGGAATTGGATCCTTGATAAAGACTCCCTCGGTAATGAATCCTTTGGTTACTCTGGTAAAGAGTTATCAGTACCTGGTATAGAGTCCCTCGATAATGAATCCTTTGGTTACTCTGGTAAAGAGTTCTCAGTTACTGGTATAGAGTCCCTCGATAATGAATCCTTTGGTTCCTCTGGTAATCATATAAGTTCTTTCTAAGTATTGGTAAAGATCCAGCAAATCCTATGTCCGTCTTCAGTGAGCGCAGTTGTAATCATGACCAATGTTGTGGCGGGTGTTAAGTATTCTATCAGCCACGCAGTATTGCTAGTGATTGGATGCAAGAATAACTCACGTGACCTTGGCTAGTCTATAAATCTAGGTGAGCACACCTTATATAAAAAAAATAATTAGGGTACCTCGTGTGGTGTAATGGTTAGCAAGGTAGACTGGCAAATCATGACTAGTGAGTTCGAACTTCACTGGGCGCCCCTTACATTCGGCCTTGTGCCACATCTAAGCGAAGCTTAGTAAATAACTATATAAAAAACAATTAGGGTACCTCGTGTGGTGTAATGGTTAGCAAGCTAGATTAGCAAACCATTGTAAGTGAGTTCGATTCTCACTGGGTGCCTCATACTTCTGGCCATGTACCGCATCTAAGCTACGCTTAGTAAATAACTAGGGCACCTCACGTGGTAAGCAAGCTAGATTCGTTTACCATTGTTAGTGAGTTCGATTCTCACTGGGCACCCCATATTTCTGGCCTTGTGCCACATCTAAGCTAAGCTTATTAAATAACTTTATCAAAAACAATTCCAACATGTTTTTCCCAATGCGTATTAGTTATCCTATTGCATAAAGACCATACATAAAACACTAACACAATAAGACCAGATTATTGTGTAAACTCATAGCATAGCCCACATTGTTCATGGCCGTCATAATCAGACCCAGAAAGTGTCTCATCTGGTAAACTTAGTCGGTTTGTACAAATGCATTTATAGTTTAAACGGACGAGGGAACAATCTAAACCATGTTTCCTGTAAGAAAACATCATGGTATTGCAACCATATCTATAGGTTAATCCAACAACTCGCAGGAGTTTCTGGGTAACAGACTGAATATCTGTTGATTGTTTGGTTTAATGGAATATCACTCTTTGTGGGTTATTTACTGCCAAATTTGTTTTTTCTTGTATTATTTAAATAATGATGTTTATCAATTTTACTAGCAAGAACATGTGACCCCGGGCGTAACTATCTAAGTTTTAATGCAATAAAATATATTACATTAGAAAGACTAACAAAATTAAATAGGAACGCATATGAAAAGATTACACTTATTTAAATCATATTTTAATTGGTTTCCATATAAAATCATTAATAGGATTGATTTAAATACTTTGGAGAATAAAACCAATAATATTAGAGATCAATAACACCAAATGATTATTTACTGAACCCGGTTTTGTTAAAACCAGTATGCAAATTAACCACACCATATATTATGTAAACCTTTATTTCTTAGCGATATATAAGACACATTGCAGGATTTTAAACGCACTAATACCACGGGCCTTTCGGGCCTGTGTCTATTAATAAAATTAACAGCGTCGATCCCAGGGGCTATCCCCAGGCAACACCTGCCCCCTCGATTTAAAGGGCAGGGCTGGGTTTATTGCCCAGCGCCTGAAGCGCCCCTCGAGGGGGAATGCCGACGGAATCGACGCATTTTTGTGTCTACCAGCCATGAGCTTCGGCTTGTGGGTGGGACCACATAAAAATGTCCTTGTGTCACAGCCTCATAAGTGAGATGAGAGGCAAATACCCTAATAAACATGGGCTGTCTATCTCAGATTTTCAGATATCTTTGATAAATAAGATTTATTCTAATATATTAATGATTTTGACTATAAATTGAATATTCATTGGTAAATTTACGAAATTTCTGAGTGTATTGTGACGTAAGCTGTTATTGGATATTGTACAAATGGAAATATGAATTTCCGGTTAAATTAAACAAAGCGAAGAAAAGACGACAAAAATGACTAAGGGGTTAAGATGCCGGAAATAGATTTGATCGTTGATAAAACGCAAGCAAAGGAGGCGCGTAGGCGTTTGAGATATACAAAAGACAAGACGGTTCGACCCGACGAAAACAGTCAGGAGGGGACGGCGAACGGAGTGACCGACGCTCACGGTCCATCGCTGCCAGCGGGCAGTGAGGCGCGCCCACCACCATCCACCTCCCGATCGCCAGCCTGCAAAATTAGTAGTTCCCCTTGTCAAGCTCACTACCCACACGCACCACGAGGGAATTAAAGAAATAAAAAGTTCAATCTCCTACTACATACAGCATATCTTATGTCTTCGTTAAGCGACCCCTACATATATCGTCTAAGGGTTAGAGATGATACCCGCAGTATACCAGCAACGTATACGATTCAGAGTAGCGAAGAAGGCGCTACGCAACACTGTGACATAGTTTCGGCAACAGAGAGATATACACCGAATCTCCATTATAATAAGACGCGTATTGATAAATTGTTAAAAATAATGTGTATTGATAAGCACCCTTAGTCACCACCTTCTAGCACCTATATGTTAAAAAGTGTTAGGTGTTTGTATAAGAATATTATATATAATATTAAATAAGAATACAGTCGGGACAATTATATAGGTGCAAGGAGTTGACATGACCAGGTGATTTATATTTCTTTGACGACATGTTTAGCCCAAGTAAGGGGTGAAGTGAGTAATGCATATGACGGAACCACTTAATAAATAGTTAGTTCAGACACCACGATTCTCTCCTCTCGGCTATCACGGATCGCCACCCACGGCCGACAGGTGGTCGCATTGGGAGGAGGATCTTACGCATCTGGGTAGGGGCAAAAATACCTAAAAATGCACAATACCTTTTTTCGATACACATACTCACACACTCTCATACTCACACCGTAAAAGAGAATATTTGACGTCATATTTCAAACCGTCCACTTTTTTCAGCGTCCTTTCTTCAGATTTCAAATTTTGAACAGACTGATAAACAAGGACTATCACTTGCTTTTCTCGTTATTCTGTGATAAAATTTTTTTATCACCATCCATATATCAACAAATGCCCTGAAGATGATCTAATTAATAAATCGAAACACTGCATCGGCCAATAAACTTACCACTCAACTTATTTAAACCTGTGTTTTTTCAATTTTCTTAATATAGTACATATATATATATATATATATACCAACTCCTCCACACGAGCAGAATGTGATACAAGGTCATTTTTAAGCGGAGTTTAACAGGTTTGAATTCAGAGTTTTACTTTTCCTAGACAGGTTACCTAGCCATGGTTAAAGAGCCCAGTATGCCCTGCTATTTACCTTAGCTGGAGGGAGAATTGGATTCATACCTTTCCCAAAGGTATTAGCGGTAGTGAAATGCAAACAGCTTCGACCAGGAATTGAACTCGGGTCGACGAGTCCATTTCTACGACTCTAACCATTAGACCACGCACATCCATATTTCTAATAAATGTGTGCAAATAATGATTATTATTAAATTGGAATAGTCACTTTATATATATATATATATATATATATATATATATATATATATATACACGTTTCTAGCTAAAATAGTTTTAAATAACTACAAAATACCATAATTATTTAGTTATCATTCCCACTTTGTTCCCTTTGTTCTTATAAAATAAGTCCATTAATACGTTTTCTTGTCTTTTGTTGAATGCATTTCTTCGAGTTGCGTCACGCATCATGACATCTTCGTGTGTGCGGATCGCGACTCGTCTTTCAAAAATATAACGCTGAACAAATACAGTTACACAACAAAAAAATGTTATAAAGATTTTTTATTTCCTGTCATCTATAAAACATCCATCAATTTCTTCACCCCTTAATACATCCTGATGAAGTTTTAAAGAAACCGAAACGTTTAAGCGTCGATGAATAAATTCATCTCATTTTTGGAACACTTGTTTTTTCAAATTTCTTAATATTGTCGGATTTATTTCCATATTTACTCCCATATATATTTACCTAACCTATGCGCATGAGCAGGATTCAAAACAAGGCGAATTTAAGCGAAGTTTAACAGGTCTGAATTTAGGGTTTTCCTTCTTGACCGCTGACCATACCATGGTTAAAGAACCTAATCTGTCCTACTATTTACCCGTAGTAGTGGAGGAAGAATAATTGGATATATACCTTTCCCAAGAGTATTAGCGCTATGTGAAATGCAAACAATCTCGTCCAGGACTTGAACTCGCGTCATCATATCCATTTCCTTCAATGATAACCATTACAACACGTGCCTCTTTAGAAAATATTTATTTGATAAATACATATGGTGATTGCGGTAAAAATCATAATTTCGAATATTTTATCAAGACTACCTCTTAATCGTATATATTTGATATTAAATTTTAATTTTAAAAAATTATTTGTTTTTCGTCATACAATGTGTGATAGCACGTGCGATACCCTGCCCTCATCAGCTGCCTACTAGGAGTGATAACACAGTTTCGGTTATCACTCCTAGTTGGCAGCTGACTACCCTCTTAATTGCTATATATTTTATATTAAATTTTCATTCGTTTTATTATTTGTTATTTCTTTATATGTATATACTATTTAATCTACAGAGAAACAAAGACGAATGCTGCTAGTTTGAACTCTCTCCGCCTTTTATAGCCCTATCTCCACACCCGTAATTAATTTCGCTTACATCCTCCCAAACTATTTACCACACCACACACACGAACACATAATCTCTCTCTCTCTCTCTCTCTCTCTCTCTCACACACACACACACACAGACATACACACAAACTTCTCTCTCTTTCTCATGCACACACAAACTCTCTCTCTCTCTCTCTCACGCACACACAGACACACACACAAACTCTCTCTCTCACACACACAAACTCTCTCTCTCTCTCTCACACACACACACAAACTCTCTCTCTCTCTCATGCATACACAAACTCTCTCTCTCTCTCTCTCTCTTTCTCACGCACACACACACACATGCAAACTCTCTCTCTCTCTCTCTCTCTCTCTCTCTCTCTCTCTCTCTCTCTCTCTCGGTTCTTCAAATTCTCATAATTGCATGAAATTGGCGACCCGATTTCAAAACCCGTATAAGGCTGATTGCGTTTCACTTTGTGTCTGTGCTCTTGGGAAAGGTATGTATCCATCTGTTTTCCTCCATCTATGCTTTAATAGCAGATTGAGTTCTTAACATAAAATAGAATAAAATAAGACGATAACCATTATGCTAAGCGCGCCTAAGCTTATGCAATCCTTACATAGACATCCGCTAGACCGCGCGTTGTCGAAAGGCAAATGTGATATTGTTTTATACTCCAAGCAGAACATTTTACACTCACTGAAACAAGAGAAAAGCAAACAAGATGTAAAGAAAATGTAATCTCGAGTTGCTTTTCAATGTTGGTCGAGATTATTCGTATTTGTAATGCGCAAAAATAATACTAGTGTGACAAATCGTTGTACGCAGGAGAGCAAAAAAATGTTAATTTTTTTCCGGATATCAGTTTTGTTTAATTTATTTATTTATTTTGGTGTACCGTTACCACCACATAGGAATCACAAGGTTTCAGGTTCAATAGCGACGCTCGCCAACTCGTATCTCTGGATAAAGTGAGGGAGCTGATGGTAGGTGGCGCTTCACCTCAGTCGCAAAAACAATCTCTGGTCTAGCGCTATTGAAAAGGGAATAGATTCCCTCGCAGTCAGCTGATACACAGTAGGACTTTCCGCCGACTATATTTTTTTACAGTGGGGAGCTGGTGGTAGGTGTGGCGCTTCACCTCAGTCGAAAAAACAATCTCTGTTGAATTCCCTTCAGCATGTGATAGTTATCATTGAGAATTTGAGAAATAAAGATGTCGAAATAAACAATGTTTTGCGTTGGGATATGTTAGTATATAAGTCGTGATGCAATACACCACTTAAATTTATAGACTAAGCGAGGTCATGTGGTTTAAACCTCAGCCAATCAACAGCCCGAATACGTGGCTAGTTAACTACTTAATCGGTGATACTGACAGACGTCCATTTGCAATCATTGACGAAGGACCTGCAACGCTGAGGAACACCAAGGACCAACCAAAGGATTCTTCACTAAGGATCGCGCTTTTCTTAACACAAAGAATCTCCACTGGACAAGCGCTCTTGCTTGAAACCTAAAGGATGGCCACAAAAAAAAAGATTATGTTATAATATATAAAGTAAAGTCGTTGGGGTGGTCTAAAGTCGAATGAGCCAATGAGTCTATCCCCTTTTCACTAGCGTTAGACCAAGGAAATTATTTTTAGCGTCTGGGGTGGAGCGCCACACCTACCATCAGCTCCTTACTTTACCGCACAGATCCCTGTGCTACTCATACGCTGTGTTGGCGAAGGCCGGTATCGAATTAGGAACCTTGTGGATTCTAGCCGAACGCTCTACCGACTGAGCTAACCCGGCCCTATCATATAATATATAATGTTTATTTATACCACAAAGAAGACGGAGATAGAGATGAAGAAACCCCCAAGACCAACCCAAGAACTAGCTGGTAGATTTAAAAAAAAATTCGTTGTGAATCTCATCAGGACCGACAGCTGTATTGTGTGATTTTGTTATGGAGTCAGTAAGTTCTGCTATTGTGAACGGCTTGTTGTAATCTTCAGGGTTTTTTGAAGTGAAGTTTATGTTTCTCTTTTCTGTAGTTTGTTTGGTTTTTAGGAATTTTTTGTTGGTCTGACAGGAAGAATTCTTTGAGAAGCAATAGCCTTTTTTGTTGTTACATTTTCATTTCTTATGGAGAGGTGGTTTAATAAGATCAGCAGGACAAATGAATCGAACCAGCATGGCAACATAGAAGAAAACTAGTAATGATGAGAATAAAGGCAACTGTAATCTTTTTGTAGTTCGTGTATTGCCCTTACAGTGACCAGTGTTTTGGATTTCAATCTTCGTAGGTTAAAAAGATTCCCGTCTAATCGATAGTATATGCAGACACCATCTGAATATGCAGACACCATTTATATATATATATATATATATATATATATATATATATATGGAGAAAGGTAAACAAACACCATTCTGACACTCCCCATCTAGTGAGAAGAAAATCCATTAACCACCCCCAACCACCCGTCTCCCTACTGGCAACCTTCTGTTTCAGCATTTTGAGAATGTCCATCATTGAAGCGAGTACTGTATCCAGGTCCTGAAGATGGTCTAATAAGAGACCGAAACGTTGCATCGTCGACAATAAACATCCAGTTTCCTTAACATCCCGTGTTCATCTACCTTTTTCCACATACTGTCGGATTAACCTCCTCACATTTCTCCCATATATATATATATATATATATATATATATATATATATATAATAATATATATATACACACACACACACACACACACACACATATATATATATAATATATATAATATATATATATATATATATCTGTTCATATATTCTAGTCTTAGTCTATTATGTATTTGTGTTCTTATCTATATTATTTCATATCTATCTATCTATCTATCTATCTATCAGTATATTCACATCTATCTATCTATCTATCTCTCAGTATATTTACATCTATCTATCTATCAGTATATTCACATCTATCTAGCTTACTATCTAGCTAGCTATCTATCAGTATATTCACATCTGTCTAGCTAGTTATCTATCTAAATCGGTTATCATCTGCCGGGTTTACGTTCTGTTTGGCTATTTTCATTACTGCTGCCGCAAACAGATTGCATGTAATGGGCGCAATCCCTGCTTTACTTCGTTGCCTCCTAGGAAAGGATCTGATTTTGAGCCTGCAATTGTTACTCTGCAAGTCCAGAATTGGACTAACGAGGCACCAGAGGGTCCACAACTGAAGACATGGAGTGACGTCATCGTCGTCTGCAACGGACTGCAAAAAACCCAAAAAAACAACAACAACAACAAAAAAAAACAGAAAAAATCTTTTTGTATACGTTCTTATTTAGTTTCGTTAGTCTTTTTAATTTGATATATTTTGTTACATTGAAACTTAAATATCTAAGATATCTAAAAAAAACATTGGTAGAAATTTATGATAAAGTTATATTTGCTTCAAATCAACGACATATGTTTAAAGCAAAGTATATTAAGGGACCACTGTATATAAATATATTGTACGTATTTACGTACGTAAGTATAAAGGCTATTCAACAGTATGCTGTGTATGTTTTTACCCAACACCTCCACATGAGCAGGGTGTGACACAAGGTCAATTTCAAAGCGAAGTTTGATATGTTTGAGTTTAGAGTTTTCCTTTTCTTTCTCAACGTTAAAGAGTCCCTCTGCTTTACAACTTCAACCATAACCGGAGGGGGAATATTTTGAGTATTCTAACCGATCTTAACAATGCTGAGACTTCCTCTGGTTTCCAATTCATCCAGACTCTTTTCCAAACCCATGAAGATCATTCTAAAGGCACCAATAACAATTGCTACGATCTTTACATTCATGTTCCACAGCTTTTGGGATTCAGACCTTTCCTAAGAGTATTAGTGCTGTGGGAAATGCAAAGAGCCTCGTCCAGGATTTAAACTCGAATAACCGTGTCCATTTCCGACAGCGATAACCATTATACTACCAGTGCTTCTTGTGTATCCTGGATATGACACTAAATGAGGCCCCAATTCTGGAGATCTGGGGAGTGTGAAGTCATATTTCATTGCCATTACTCCCAGATCCACTCTGACCTGGTAGTACCTGTTAGGATCCTATTTATGGGTCAAATAGATTTGTTTAAAAGTATGTGTGCAAAAAAAAAAGCTCTCAAGAAACAACTATTAATATAAAATATAAATATGAACGGGATTTCCAAACCTTTATGCATAAGATAACCCTAGACGGGTTGATATGCCGTCAAAAGCAATTGAATCAAATCAAAATTAATTTCATCTATACTTGCGTATAGATTATTATTATTGAAATCATACAACTGTGTTCAAATTATTTGTATTAGAAAGGAACACTTGAAATCATATAACTGTGTAAGTAAGTAAAGTCTTCGGGGCGGCCTAAAGTCGGCATCAGCCAATCAGCGAGGGAGTCTATCCCCTTTTCACTTGTGCTAGACCACGGAGATTATTTTAGCATCTGAGGTGGAGCGCCACACCTACCATCAGCTCCTAACTTTACCGCACAGATCCCCGTGCTACTTATACGCTGAGTTGGCGAGGACCGGTATCAAACTAGGAACCTTGTGGTTTCTAGCCGAACGCTCTACCGACTGAGCTAACCCGGCCCCTTACAAACAAATAACTATAGATAAAAACGTGCAATTATCTATTATACCTATATAAGGGTGCAAAATAATTATTATCAAGTATTCCTAATTAATACATATAATTTTTAAACATATGTATTTGAACTATAGGTGTGACCCCAACACCGGGTCAGAATACTCCACTCTCCTTGAACCTCCAGAACTGGAACCTCACTATAAAATGCGGTTTAATGTTCTATCAAGGACAACCCTTTTTTTGGGGGGGGGGCACCCTCTTTAAGAGATGCACAAAAATATCCTAAGCGCATTGAGAGGGGACATCAGAAGATGAATAAGAAAGGAAAAGATTACTTAGCAATTTCAGAAGATCATCAGATGCAAAGTGCACTT
>CM042147.1:125426493-125428993 GCA_023376005.1 Doryteuthis pealeii | reverse complement strand
CAGCGAACATCTACACATGGACACATAAGTGTAGGCCGACTAGCAAAAACGGACATCAATCTGTGCGGATTCTGGATGCTACGCAGAGGAATTCCCAGAAGCCATAACCGATAGGGGTGGTTAGTTAGAGAGAATCATGGGTATCCATGCTGCCAGTACGACCTGATGATGAAGATGAATGATCATGATAATAATCATTAGTCAGTATAGACCGACTAGCGAAAACTTACATCAATCTGTGCGGATTCTGGTTGCTGCGCAGAGGAATTCCCAGAAGCCAGAAGCAATAGGGGTGGTTAGTGAGAGAGGATTATGGGTATCCATGATGCCAGCACGACCTGAGGATGATGATGATGATAAATGATCATGATAATAATCATTAGTAAGTATAACCGACTAGCAAAAACCTACATCAATCGGTGCGGATTCTGGATGCTGCACAGAGGATCACCTGAATCCATAACCGATAGGGATGGTTAGTTAGAGAGAATCATGGGTATCCATGCTGCCAGCACGACCTGATCCGATTCCATGAGTGATGATGATCATCCTATATGTGCGGATTCTGGATGCTGCACAGAGGATCAATCCATAACCAATAGGGTGGTTAGTTAGAGAGAATCATGGGTATCCATGCTACCAGCACGACCTGATGATGATGATGATGATGATGAATTGATGATGATGATAATCCTTATTAACAATTACAGCATCATATTTCTTTTTGGTTCTAACGTCATATGGGTTATTTCATGGCGAAATTTGATTCGTTTCTAAATGTTTGATTATAATCATAAATATTTATACTTTCAACGATGCGTTGCGGAGCTTTTTGTAAATCGTTTGTTTACACTGTTATAGGGTATCAATTATTCTTATCTAATACTTATTATTCAAGTAGTACACGGATTCAAGTAAGTATTTCCATTTGATAATCATTTGTTTGCACATAATTATGTGGTTCCAAGTATTCCGATCCCATGCCAACAATTTGTAAGTTTTATAAGGGTTCAAGTATCTAATATTTATACAAGATTATTCAAGAAATCCTATGGTTTCAAGTAACTATTCCGCCCTGTCGGCTGGGGCGTTAGAATGCACCGACTGCACCTCTGCAGAGGGGTAAAACTCCCCAATGGGGCCACCTGTTGGCCGTGGGTGGCGACCCGTGATGCTTAAGGATAGAGCCCAGGTGGATGAGAAGTTCATGACTTGCAATACTCCACTTTGGCCCTATCTTGGGCTAGACGGGCGGTCGGAGAGGCCCTCCGATCAATCGGCTGGTCACGTCAAGCCCTAGCACCTATATGATTTTCCCAACCCTATTGCCCTTATGGCAAGCCCCAACCCTTTTTATCATATGGGTGCTAGAAGGCGGTGGCTGCGGTCTACATGTCCTGGGAATGACGTTAAACTCTATCTGATGGTGAGGTTCCAGTTTTGGAGGTTTGAGGAATGTGGAGCACCCCTTCATCACCATTGCTCCCTGGTCGACTCTGACCCGGAGTGGTAGTACCTGTTAGGTCCCATCTATGGGTTAAATAGAAAAATGTATTTGTAAAAAAATTGTATTGTCCATTAAGAATTGATTTATTTCAAAACTTTATCGGCATTAAATGACCCACTGAGGTTGATATGCCGTAAAATAAAACAAACAAACCAAACCAAGTAACTATTCCTATTTAGTACTCATTTGTTTGCACACAATTGCATGGTTCCAAGTATTCCGATCCCATGCCAATTTGTTAGAATTATAGGGTTCAAGTATCTAATAATGCCGGTTAGCTCAGTCGGTAGAGCGTTCGGTTAGAAACCACAAGGTTCCTAGTTCGATACCGGCCCTCGCCAACTCAGTGTATTAGTAGTGATCTGTGCGGTAAAGTAAGTGGCTGATGGTAGTGTGGCGCTCCACTTCAGACGCAAAAAAAACAATCTCCTTGGCCTAGCGCTAGTGAAAAGGGGATAGACTCCCTCGCTGATTGGCTGATACCAACTTTAGGCCGCCCCGTTGACTTTACTTCTTTTTACTTATCATCATCATCATCATCTATATCTATAATTTTTATAATGGATATTGTATGTTTTTCTGTCTGTAACCGAAACTATATTACTACTCAAGTCACAATTCCCTGTCTTATTTATGTCACATTCTCCATGATTTTACTTTTATTTGAAACCTCAATTATTAGCGTACGAGTAGTGATCTGTGCAGTAAAGTAAGGAGCTGATGGTAGGTGTGGCGCTCCACCTCAGACGAAAAAAAAAGACAATCTCCTTGGCCTAGCGCTAGTGAAAAGGGGATAGACTCCCTCGCTGATTGGTTGATACCGACTTTAGGCCACCCCGACGACTTTACTTACTTACTCATTCAGGAAATCACATGGTTTCAAGTAATAATCATTTGTTTTCACACAGTGTTCACAGCCAAGTCGAGGCTATTTGCATTTGATATAGCGCTAATTCTTTCGAGAAGATATGAATCCAACAATTCTGCCTCCGG
>CM042147.1:125411493-125421493 GCA_023376005.1 Doryteuthis pealeii | reverse complement strand
TTTTCTGCAAATATCCAACCAAAACACCTAGATGTCTACTCATCATCGTCTCATGAGTCGTGCTGATAGCCCGGATTCTCACTCTCCTCCTCTCTCTGTCTCTCTTGTTACCTGACCTTATCGGTCATCGCTCTAGATAAGTCCTGTAGACAGAATCTAGTGTCCGCACAGAGCTGAGTAAAGTCTCTGTCGGTCGCCTAACATTAATGTGTTCATGTGTAAGAGCCCACTCGAGAACTTCGCTGACGAGTTCGTCCTTGCTTCTCCAGCACCGACCAGAATATCTTGGTCATTTTGGATGGTTTGTGAGATGGGAGGCAATGTTATATACCTCTTTTATTCTTCTGGCCGGATCTGCTTCTTCTATCTTCTAATGGTCTTAAGGCACCAAATCGATATATCTGTTGCATACTTCTCTTCTGGCCGGCTTGGTACTTCTATCATCTATCTTCTAATGGTCTGGTCTTTTATTGGGGGTTCCGTGTCTGGTTCTGCTGGGGACCATTTCTTATCAGAAGCCTTGTGTCATTGTTAGCTTTTAGTAATAACAACAAGACTTCGATTTACCTTTGATGTTATTTTATTCCGGATCCCCAGGCCAGACAACTGCGCAGTCAGCTCACATATTCCTAGCTTCGCTTCTAACTTCTAACTGTCTCTGCAACTGACTAAGTTGCTTACACCTTAAACCGGAAGGGCTTTCTATCGCTTCCGATTCTCACGATCATCCCAGAACGCAAGGTGAGAGTGAGGTCAAGCATTGTCACTCACTCTCAAGGCCATCAGTTGTACTGATCGCCATAAGGATTTCTATACTACCTTAAAAAGTAATAGGGATCCAATTAATATGTAACAGCAAGGGTATTACATCTCCTACTGGTCCCAATTCATATACTTATGGAAATCAACGTCGTCTCATGAACGCTAATTCGTTTTGGGATATCCAGCGAGGATCGAACTTTCTATTCATTTACCCAACTCGTTTTCCACGGGTAGGATGTGACACAAGGTCGCAAGTATGGGGCATCCAACTAGGACCAAACTTGCTATTATGTAGTAACGGATCTGTGGGACTAGCTTGCCAACCATTACCCATGATAGAACACCCTAAATCTTGTATCAATATGTTCAGTCGTTCTGAATGAGTTTCTTTTTATCATTATCAACTACTGATACAAGATTTTTGGTTTGGTTTGGTTTAGTTTTACGGCATATCAAGCTCAGTGGGTCATTTAATGCCGATAAAGTTTTGAAATAAATCAATTCTTAATGAATAATACAATTTTTTTATAAATACATTTTTCTATTTAACCCATAGATGGGACCCTAACAGGTACTACCACTCCGGGTCAGAGTGGACCAGGGAGCAATGGTGATGAATGGGGTGCTCCACATTCCCCAAACCTCCAAAACTGGAACCTCACCATCAGATAGAGTTTAACGTCATTCCCAGGACATGTAGACCCTCAGCCACCGCCTTCTAGCACCCATATGATAAAAAGGGATTGGGGCTTGCCATAAGGACAATAGGGTTGGGAAAATCATATAGGTGCTAGGGCTTGACGTGACCAGCCGATTGATCGGAGGGGGCCTCTCCGACCGCCTGTCTAGCCCAAGATAGGACCAAAGTGGAGTATTGCATGTCATGAACTGCTCATCCACATGGGCTCTATCCTTAAGCATCACGGGTCGCCACCCACGGCCAACAGGTGGCCCCATTGGGGGAGTCTTACCCCTCTGCAGAGATGCAGTCGGTGCATTCTAATGCCCCACCGACAGGGCGGTAGTTAGTGGGATGAGAACAGGATACCCCTGTGGATTGAATAAAGGCTTAGGTTCAAAGTCCCATGTAGGCTCCCGATTACGACAAGAAGGTTCCCGAGTTCGAAAAGAAGGTTCCCAAGTTCGAGAAGGCTCCAAAGTCCAACAAGAAATACCAGAAGAAGGCCGGAGGGCACATCAACCGAAACGTTGTACAGATAACGATAAAGATGAGGACAATTGTCCGAATAATCCAAATAATAAGAATTGGTAGTGTAGACAAAAAGAAACGTGTAAGCATGTATGTAAGTAGATGTTAGTATCATTCGATATACAAAATGTGACATATATATATATATATATATATATATATATATATATATATATATATATATATGAAGTGAGAAAACTCACGACGAAGGGGGAATGAACGAGAGGGTAATGCCAGCCTGCTCGACACTAAGTGTCTCGGGTTGAGCAACACGTGCGTGACCGCCCGTCAATTTACCATATTTGTACAGGGTGAGGCATCCTTCAATCTAAGGTGTCATAACAATGAGAGCTGAAGTCTTGACAGAGACGTTAAACGTGTGGAGTCACATCAAAATAAAAAATTAAAAAATAGAGATAGGAAGAAAAGAAATATCAAAATGAGGAGAAAAGAAAGAAAGAAAGAAAGAAGTTAAAAAACTTAAAAATTAAGGAAGAAAGAAAGGAAGAAAGAAAGAAAGGAAGTAAGAAAAAAACGGAACGAACGAATTGTGGATGCCCACCTTCGGGCTCGGTACAAAGCAAAAAATGCTTGTCTGGGAACTGAGAAAAGCACATCATCACCATCGTCATCATCCTCCTCATCATCATCATCATCATCAGATCATGCTTGGCAGCACGGATATGCATCACTCTCTCTTTCCAACAGTCCCTATTGGTCATCTTCTTGTACCTATTAAGATAGATTATATTTTCATCGTCATTAAATTGTGGAAATATTGATCTAAGTTGAAGGAAAGACAGTTTAAAAATGTGTCATCATCATCCTCATCCTCCTCATCATCAATAATCATCATGGTTGGCAGCACGGATATGCATAATCCTATCTCTCTCTCTCTCTCTCTCTCTCTCTCTCTCTCTCTCTTCTCTTCTTCTTACCAACGGTCCCGATTGATCATCGCCCCTGTACCTATAAAATAAGTTATATTTTCATCATCAGGTCGTGGAAATACTGATAAAAAAGACAGTTTAAAAAACGTGTCGTCATCATTTCATCATCATTATCCTCATCAGGTACAAAGCAAAAAAAATTCTTGTCTGGGAACTGAGAAAAGCACATCATCACCATCGTCATCACCATCGTCATCATCATGTCATCAACATCATCATCATCAGATCATGCTTGGCAGCACGGATATGCATGACTCTCTCTTTCCAACGGTCCCTATTGGTCATCTTCTTGTACCTATTAAAATAGATTATATTTTCATCGTCATTAAATTGTGGAAATATTGATCTACCTACGTCTAAGTTGAAGGAAAGACAGTTTAAAAAATGTGTCATCATCATCATCATCATCATGCTTGGGCAGCACGGATATGCATAACTCTCTCTCACTGCTCTCTCTCTCTCTCTCTCTCTCTCTCTCTCTCTCTCTCTCTCTCTCCCCAATGTCTGATTGGTCATCGCCCCTGTACCTATGAAATAAATGATATTTTCCCTCATTAGGTCGTGGAAATACTGATAAAAAAGACAGTTTTTAAAAATGTGTCGTCATCATTACATCATCATCATCATCATGGTTTGGCAGCACGGATATGCCATACCCCCCCTCTCTCTCTCTCTCTTTCTTTCTATCTCTTTTCCAACGGTCCCGATTGATCATCGCCCCTGTACCTATAATATAAATGATATTTTCAATCGTGGAAATACTGATAAAAAAAGACAGTTTAAAAAATGTGTCATCGTCATCATCATCATCATCATCTATCATCATCATCATCATCATCAGGCATGCTGCAGCGTGAATATCAATGACTCTCTCTCTCTCTCTCTTTCTCTTTCTCTTCCTTTCTCTTCCGCTCTCTCTCTCTCTCTCTCTCCCTCTCCCTCTCTTTCTCCCCTCTCTCCAACCATCTCTTTCAGTCATCGCCTTTAGGAAGGTTTCCGCACATCATCCAGAATCCACACAAAACTTATTGATATAAGGTTTTGGTGTTCGGCACACGGATGTATTCATGTGTAGTGTCCACAGAAGAACGTCATTCATAGGGTTCGCCCTTTCTTCTTCAGCAGTGCCCCAACAAGTCTTGTCTATCTTAGATGAATTGTGTGATAGTAGATGAGGACAATAGTCCGAATAATCAAATAATACTAATTATCAATCCTCATCTCAAAAATTCAAAGAAAGGCATTACTCTTTTGTATTAACAAACATATGTTGGTTGTTCTTTGGGGCATTATATAAAGCTAATTTTCATTTTTATTATCTAGATATTCTTGTTTGTTATTGAATATTAAGCATGCATATGTTTATTGTTTTATGCAAACTAGTTGATGTCTTTTCATACCGCATATTTAGTGTTAAAATATCCCGTGATACATCAATACATTATAAGAACTTCGTGTCAGTTATATACCGATAAGGACCTGTTCTTATACATGCTCCTCCATAAACTTTCTTCTGTAAATTCCACATGGTTTGCACTTCTTAGCTACCAAAAAATTGATGACAGATGTCTGTTTAGACCTGAAACAATCTGTTTGATTTGTCAGGAAAGCGAGATTAAAATATTTTTGCTATAAACCAATTTCTTTGGAAAACATATGAATCCAACTATCCTACCTCTAGCTATGGGTAAATAGTAGATCAAATTGGGAAATTTAACCTTGGTACGGCAACCATTCTAGGGGAAGGAAAACTCTGAATTCAAATATATTAATCTCTACTTAAAAATTGACCCTGTGTCACATTTTTCTCAAAGTGGATGGGTGGGGGATGTATATAAAACCAATTCCAAATAATGCAACATTTACATTTATAGAAAAAAAAACTCTGAAAAAAATGATTATGTTTTCTAATTTATTCAATGACCCTCGTACACACACACACACACACACACACACACACATATATATATTATATATATAATATATATATATATATATATATATATATATATAAGGAAAAGTTGACTTTGGTTACGATGGGATAGTAAGTGTGGAATTCAGAGGGAAAGTCAGCGATATAACAAATATAAAGTGCTCAATACTAAGTAGAAAAATTTATTATAAAATGGGAACAAGAGATAACCTACTCGAGTTTCACCATAAGGATCTTCAAGGTTAAATCAACTGAATTAATCGAGACACCGATTAATAACAGTCGATTTCACGTGTGTGGAGTCTCCGGGCAATGACCACAAACGTGAAATCGAGTGCTATCAATCGGTGTCCTCGATTAATTTCAGTGATTTTAACCCAGAAGATCCTTATGGTGAAACTCGAGTAGGTTATCTCTTGTACCCATTTTATAATATATATATATATATTATATATAATAGTGTGTGTGTGTGGTGTGTGTCGCCTGGTATAAGTCACAGATATAATATAGAAGATTTAGAATTTTTTGGATTATAGCCTATTTCAGGAAGCCTACAGCAAGTGTCTAAAGTTCCCAATCACCAGATGCGCATCTGAGGTTTAGAACGTTAGACAGTTTGGTCTAGGCTTCCTGAATAGGCTAGAATGCAAAAAATCTAAATCTTCTGTCATATTTTTTTACTTATATAATTTTGCTCTGTGGACAGTAATAGCACATATTGAGCTCGCAAACTACAACCCTTTTTTTTTAAAAAAAAAACTTCTGTGTTGGTAAACAAGATTTCTTCTCGCGGATTTTTGATTATATATATTATTGTATATATATATATTATATATATATATATTATATATATATATATTGTGGGTTTTATATGTTTGTTGTGTGTGTAATTAGGCTTAGCCTCCTCGTCAAGATGTTTACAGGAGAGCGTGCACGCCCATACACGTAAACAGACGCACACATGTGGGAATGACAGGATACCAGGGGAAAAAATGAGGACCCCACTCCACATCCCGTTAAAAAAGAAGTCATAAAACAAAAAACCCAAAAAAACAAACAAAAAACCCCCAAAAAACAAAAACAGGACGAATCCGGAATATAAGAATTACAAAAAACGAAGGGAAGGTGCTGGAATGTCAAGAATGAAACAATTTGGCGCTAAAACGTCACTTAGAGTCATGTTTGAAGAATGAAATCAAAACAAGAAACAAAAAAAAAAATTCAAAGAAAAAAGTGGCAGCTGATTGGGTGGGAAAGAATAAAAAAAATCTGGAAAAAAAAAGAAAAAAAAAGAAAAAGAAAAACTGCCAATCTGCATTTAATTTTTTTTTTATCAAGGATCTTTGATATTTGCCATTTGTATTTAACAGGCGCATATCAAAATAAATTTGTTTGGTGTGAGTATATATTATTATATAATTATATATATATATATATCGCTATTCCGGCCTACTCTATCTTCTATCTATCTATCTATCTGTCTATTATCTATTTATCTGCGACTCCCTGTTATCTGTCTGTCTGCCTTATGTTCGTATCTATCTATCTATCTATCTATCTAGTCCTATCTATCTCAGTCTGGTGGCCTATATTTCTGGTCTGGTTCCATTATTTATTCTTATTTTTTTTTCTTTTAAGATTTCTGAGTCTTGATGGGGTATCTATCTTGATCTGGTCTGTTTCCGATGTATTCTTGTCTTCTCCCCCTATGTTCGTTTTCTATCTTATCTATCTATTTCTATCTATCTCTATCTATCTATCTCTCAGTCTGTGGCTATATTCGGTGTCTGTTTTCGCATATCTATCTTCCTGTCTAATCTATTGGTATGTTATCTTTGTGGTGTGCTTCCCTGTATCTGTCTGTCTCCCTATGTTCGTATCTATCTATCTATCTATCTATCTCAGTCGTGCGGCTATAATTTGGTCTGTCCATATCTAGCTATCTACTATCTATCTATATCTATCTGCTCCCATGTATCGTCTGCCCCCAATGTTATCCTATCTATCTATCTATTATCTATCTATCTATCTTATCTATCTATCTATCTAATCTAATCTATGCTATACTATCTATCTCAGTCCTGTGGCTATATTTCTGTCTGTTCATATCTATCTATCTATCTAATCTATCTATCTGTCTGTTCCCATGTATCTGTCTGTCTCCCCCTATGGTTCGTAATCTATCTATCTATCTTATCTATCCTATCTAGTCTGTGGCTATATTTTCTGTCTGTTTCGCATATCTAATCTATCTATCTATCTAATCTATCTATCTATCTATTCTATCTGTCTGTTCGCGCATGTATCTGTCTGTCTCCCTATTTCGTAATCTATCTATCTTCTATCCTTCTACTCTATTATCTTCAGTCTGTTGGCTTATATTTTATGTTCTGTTTCCATAATCTATCTATCTGTGCTATTTTTTATTTAATCTGCTTCACCATGTATGCTGTCTGTCTTCCCTATGTTCGTATCCTATCTTATCTATCTATCTATTATCTATCTATCTATCTCAGTCTGCCGGCTATATTTTTCTGTCTGTTTCCCTATCTATTTTTCTATCTATCTATCTATCTATCTGCTCCCATGTATCTGTCCTTGTCTCCCAATGTTCGTAATCTATCTATCTTATCATATCTATTTATCTATGCTATTCTATCTATCTTCAGTGTGCGGCTATCAATTTATGTCTGTCTCCATACTTAGTCATCTATCTATCTATCTATCTATCTATCTATCTGCTCCCATGTATCTGTCTGTCTCCCTATGTTCGTATGCTATCTATCTAATTCTATCTATCTACTCTATCTATTAGTCCTGGCGGCTATATTTCTGTCCTGTCTCCATATCTATCTTTCTATTCTATCTATCTAATCTACTATCTATCGCTGCCATGTATCCATCTCCCTATGTTCGTATCTATCTTATCTATTCTATTCTATCTCAATCTGCTCCTATGTATCTGTCCTGCACACTATGTATGTATGTAACACAAAGCAAAAAAAAAAAAGAAAATAAAAGCAAAAACAAAACAAAAAAAACAACGTTTTTCGGTGATAGTGTGGAAGGAGTGTCCAGTGTGCTTTGGTATTCCCGTCGATAATTGGGAGTCCCTGACATCTGATTGATGGGTTTGCGAATTATCAGGAGTGCAGAACTGTTTGAAACTGGAACTGGGCAAAAAACTCAGGAGAGAGTGCCGAAAACGTGAAACTCTGCCGGCCATTTCTGGTGATGTGTGGACCTGTTTGAGGAGTGTGACCGGGCCCTGTTTTCAAGGTCTGGGCTTGGTCATCACATAAAATCACATGGAGCCTACCCGACTGCAGATTGTTGGTCTCACCAATGCGCACACGTCTGATTCCCAGTATAATCGCCCAACAAGAGGACAGTGATGAGTATACAACATCTGTCGACTCTGTCAACAACAGATCGTTTATGTGTCCAGAATATGTTTCTAAATATGCAAGACCTTGGGCAGGTTGAAAAGTATGAACGAGCCACAAACGTGACAATGAATGAAGAGGGTGGAGTCGCCAGGACAAGACGTTGCGATCAATAATATGTATGTATGAATGATGCATCTATCTATGCTATCTATCTATCTATCTATTTATCTCTTTCATTCATGTCTTATTCACCCCATGTATCTATCTACGCTTAACTATTTAGATCCTCCTTGGCTTATCACCCCTCTCTGCTTCTCGTCTCTGTATAACTATCACTCTCTCCCCCTCTCAAATCCCTCTTCTTGTCTCTCTTGCTGACTCTTTTCTCGCTTTAACCGTTGCCTGTCTAACTCGGTTTATATATATATATAATATATATATATATATATATATATATATACAACTTACCACAACGTCGTGTAATAAAAGTCACTAGAGAGGAATTTAACCTACCTCTAAAAACAAAATCATAAAAAATCTCTTAAGAAGTTGTTTGGTGTTGGGGTTATGAGATCGGCCTGTCAGCTTGGCAGTCGCGGATTTGGGTGTTGGTGGGCTTTTTGTCTTACTCATCACCTACGCTCTCAAAACGGCCAAGGCGGTGCTTTTTTTTTTCGCCCGATCTATGGCTCTGGCTGTAATGAAGGCCTAATAGGCGCGATGTACATAGCAGAGATTGATTTTTCTTTTCCTTTCCTTTCTCGATTTTGTTTGTTAGAGCCATACATTTAATAGGTATTCCCGCGCCTATAATTCAGTTAGTTTATAATTAATTATTTTCAAATTTTAGGTAGCGAACCCTTTTCTTCCTAATTAAAGAACAACTTATTTCCTTCTCCCTTGCTTTCTTTCTCTCTTATTGCTCGGCTCCGCTTCCAAAAAAATTAATTCTGGGGGTATCCGGCAAAAAGCGCATTTCTAATCACCTTGTTTTTACC
Source organism: Doryteuthis pealeii (assembly GCA_023376005.1). Lineage (NCBI taxonomy): Eukaryota > Metazoa > Mollusca > Cephalopoda > Myopsida > Loliginidae > Doryteuthis > Doryteuthis pealeii. Next base: position 125,412,251 of record CM042147.1, on the reverse strand, counting down.
AAACTATACCTTAAGCCAACAACAAAAACGTCGTGGCAATAAAAAAGTCACTAGGAAGAGGAAATGTTAAAATGTTAACGCCTACTCTAAAAAAAAACAAATCATCATAAAAATTCTATAGTAAGTTCGTTTGGTTGTTGGGGTTATGAGAATCGGGCCTGTTCAGCTTGGGCCAGTCGGTTTTCAAATCACGGGCACAGGGCGGTCTTTTTTTCCGATCTATAGCTCTGGGTGCTGATGAGCCTAAATAGGCCGAAATGTTACATACAGTAGATTGGATTTTTTTCTTTCTCCCTCGTATTTGTTTTAAGCCCATCATTTAATAGGTAATTCGGCCGCCTTAATGCAATTAATTAATTTAATTGAATATTATTTTTCCAAAATTAGGTACGGACTTCTTTCCAAATTAACACTTATTCTCCTCATCCTCTCTCTTCTTATTCTCGCCTGCCAAAAAAATATTATTCGGCAAAAAGCCCATTCTATAAACAACCGCGCCCCCCTTGTTAACAAACTTAACCAAACGATCCGTTGTTAAATTAAACATCACTTAGTTAAGAGGGAATGGGTTACCTGACTCTAAAAACAATCATTAAATCTAAGAAGTTTCGTTTTCTGTTGGCGTTATGAGATCGGGCCTGTCCAGCGTTGGAGTCCCCGGTTCCAATGCTAGCGGCCACAGTGGCGGTCCTTCGTATCTATAGCTCTTTGGGCTGATGGAGCGCTGCCTAATAGGCCGGATGTATACAATACAGAGA
>CM042147.1:125410299-125411393 GCA_023376005.1 Doryteuthis pealeii | reverse complement strand
ATCATATCTTTTCCAAAGAAATTTGGTGTATCGCAAAATTATTTTAATCTCGCAAAACATTTTTATTTTTGAGACAAATATTTTCCTGACAAATTAAACAGCTTTGTTTCAGGTTAAACGACATCTGTCATCAATTTTTTTTGGAGCTAAGAAGTGCAACCATGTGGATTTACAGAAGAAAGTTTATGGAGGAGCATGAATAAGAACAGGTCCTTATTCGGTATATTAACTGACACGAATTTCTTATAATGTATTTGATGTTATCACGGGATATTTTTACACTAATATGCGGTAGGAAAAGACAACAAACTTATTTGCATGAAACAATAAACACTCCATGCGGCTTAAATATTCAATAACAAACAAGAATATCTAGATAAAAAAAATGAAAATTAACTGTATATAATGTCCCAAAGAACACAAACATATGTTTGTTCATACAAAGAGTAATGCCTTTCTTGAATTTTTGAGCATGGATTGATAATTAGATTATTGTATTATCGGGACTATTGTCCTCATCTACCTATACACAATTCATCTAAGATAGGAAAGACTTGTTGGCACTGCTTGAAGAGAAAGGGCGAACCCATGAATGACGTTCTTCTGTGGAAAACCTACAACATGAACATCCGTGTAGGACGGACACCAAAGACCTTATTATCAATTAGTTTGTGTGGATCTGGGAGATGTGCGGAGAATTCCTAAAGGCGATGACTGAAAGAGATGGTTGGGGAGAGAGGAAAGAGAGAGGGGGAAAGAGGAGAGAGAGGGAAGAGATGAGAGAGAGGAGCGGAGAGAAAAGTGAAGAGAAAGAGAAGAGAGAAGAGAGAGAGATCATTGATATTCACGCTGCATCATGCCTGATGATGTGATGATGATGATGATGATTGATGATGATGGATGATGACGTGACAGCATTTTTTTAAACTGTCTTTTTTTTCAGTATTTCCACGAATGATATCATTTATTATTAGTAGGTACATGGGCCCGATGATCAATTCGGACGTGAAAGAGATAGAAGAAAGAGAGAGATAGAGAGGGGGTATGGCATATCCGTGCTGCCAACCATTGATGATGATGATGTTGGTAATGAT
>CM042147.1:125397799-125405299 GCA_023376005.1 Doryteuthis pealeii | reverse complement strand
ATCACATAAAATCACATGAGAGCTACCCGACTGCAATTGTTGTCTCACCAATGCCACACTCTGATTCCCAGTATAATCCCCAACAAGAGGACAGTGATGAGTATACAACATCTGTCGACTCTGTCAACACAGATCGTTATGTGTCCCAGATATGTTCTAAAATATGCAAGACCTTGGCAGGATTGAAAAGTCATGAACGAGCCCACAAACGGACAATGAATGAAGGGGTGGAAGTCGCCAGGACAAGACGTTGCGATCAATAATATGTATGTATGAATGTATGCATCTATCTATCTATCTATCTATCTATCTATTTATCTCTTTCATTCATGTCTTATTCACCCCATGTATCTATCTACTTAACTATTTAGATCATCTTGCTTATCACCCTCTCTCTCTCTCTGTATAACTATCCTCTCCCCCCTCTCAAATCCCTCTCTCTGTCTCTCTTGCTGACTCTTTCCGCTTTACCTTGCTGTCTAACTCGGTTATATATTATATATATAATATATATATATATATATTATATAATACAACTTACCAACAACGTCGTGTAATAAAAGTCACATAGAAGAGGAATTGTTAACCTACTCTAAAACAAATCATAAAAATCTAAGAAGTTCGTTTGGTGTTGGGTTATGAGTCGGCCTGTCAGCTTGGCAGTCCGGTTTCAAATCACGCACAGGGCGGTCTTCCGATCTATAGCTCTGCTGATGAGGCCTAATAGGCCGAAATGTAACATACAGAGATTGATTTTTCTCGATTTGTTTAGCCATACATTTAATAGGTATTCCGCCTAATTCATTATTAATTAATTAATTTTCAAAATTAGGTACGACTCCAATTAAACACTTATTCTCCAAAAAATTATCGGCAAAAAGCCATTCTAACAAACCTTGTTTACAACTTACCACAACGTCGTGTAATAAAAGTCACTAGAAGAGGAATGTTAACCTACTCTAAACAATCATAAAAATCTAAGAAGTTCGTTTGGTGTTGGGGTTATGAGATCGGCCTGTCAGCTTGGCAGTCCGGTTTCAAATCACGCACAGGGCGGTCTTCCGATCTATAGCTCTGCTGATGAGGCCTAATAGGCCGAAATGTACATACAGAGATTGATTTTTCTCGATTTGTTTAGCCATACATTTAATAGGTATTCCGCCTAATTCATTATTAATTAATTAATTTTCAAAATTAGGTACGACTCCAATTAAACACTTATTCTCCAAAAAATTATCGGCAAAAAGCCATTCTAAACAAACCTTGTTTACAACTTACCACAACGTCGTGTAATAAAAGTCACTAGAAGAGGAATGTTAACCTACTCTAAACAAATCATAAAATCTAAGAAGTTCGTTTGGTGTTGGGGTTATGAGATCGGCCTGTCAGCTTGGCAGTCCGGTTTCAAATCACGCACAGGGCGGTCTTCCGATCTATAGCTCTGCTGATGAGGCCTAATAGGCCGAAATGTACATACAGAGATTGATTTTTCTCGATTTGTTTAGCCATACATTTAATAGGTATTCCCGCCTAATTCATTATTAATTAATTAATTTTCAAAATTAGGTACGACTCCAATTAAACACTTATTCTCCAAAAAATTATCGGCAAAAAGCCATTCTAAACAAACCTTGTTTACAACTTACCACAACGTCGTGTAATAAAAGTCACTAGAAGAGGAATGTTAACCTACTCTAAAACAAATCATAAAATCTAAGAAGTTCGTTTGGTGTTGGGGTTATGAGATCGGCCTGTCAGCTTGGCAGTCCGGTTTCAAATCACGCACAGGGCGGTCTTCCGATCTATAGCTCTGCTGATGAGGCCTAATAGGCCGAAATGTACATACAGAGATTGATTTTTCTCGATTTGTTTAGCCATACATTTAATAGGTATTCCCGCCTAATTCATTATTAATTAATTAATTTTCAAAATTAGGTACGACTCCAATTAAACACTTATTCTCCAAAAAATTATCGGCAAAAAGCCATTCTAAACAAACCTTGTTTACAACTTACCACAACGTCGTGTAATAAAAGTCACTAGAAGAGGAATGTTAACCTACTCTAAAACAAATCATAAAAATCTAAGAAGTTCGTTTGGTGTTGGGGTTATGAGATCGGCCTGTCAGCTTGGCAGTCCGGTTTCAAATCACGCACAGGGCGGTCTTCCGATCTATAGCTCTGCTGATGAGGCCTAATAGGCCGAAATGTACATACAGAGATTGATTTTTTCTCGATTTGTTTAGCCATACATTTAATAGGTATTCCCGCCTAATTCATTATTAATTAATTAATTTTCAAAATTAGGTACGACTCCAATTAAACACTTATTCTCCAAAAAATTATCGGCAAAAAGCCATTCTAAACAAACCTTGTTTACAACTTACCACAACGTCGTGTAATAAAAGTCACTAGAAGAGGAATGTTAACCTACTCTAAACAAATCATAAAAATCTAAGAAGTTCGTTTGGTGTTGGGTTATGAGATCGGCCTGTCAGCTTGGCAGTCCGGTTTCAAATCACGCACAGGGCGGTCTTCCGATCTATAGCTCTGCTGATGAGGCCTAATAGGCCGAAATGTACATACAGAGATTGATTTTTCTCGATTTGTTTAGCCATACATTTAATAGGTATTCCGCCTAATTCATTATTAATTAATTAATTTTCAAAATTAGGTACGACTCCAATTAAACACTTATTCTCCAAAAAATTATCGGCAAAAAGCCATTCTAAACAAACCTTGTTTACAACTTACCACAACGTCGTGTAATAAAAGTCACTAGAAGAGGAATGTTAACCTACTCTAAAACAAATCATAAAAATCTAAGAAGTTCGTTTGGTGTTGGGGTTATGAGATCGGCCTGTCAGCTTGGCAGTCCGGTTTCAAATCACGCACAGGGCGGTCTTCCGATCTATAGCTCTGCTGATGAGGCCTAATAGGCCGAAATGTACATACAGAGATTGATTTTTCTCGATTTGTTTAGCCATACATTTAATAGGTATTCCCGCCTAATTCATTATTAATTAATTAATTTTCAAAATTAGGTACGACTCCAATTAAACACTTATTCTCCAAAAATTATCGGCAAAAAGCCATTCTAAAACAAACTATTATATATATATATATATATATATAATTATTTATCTGTATTTCTATCATTCTATATATCCTAAACCATTGATATTTTCTTATTTATGTTAGCCTTCCCATATCTATCTATCTATCTATCTATCTCTCCCCTTTTCTGTCCCTTATCCAATAAACTTCTAAACACACAAATACATTTATCTCAACAAAATCTTTAAGGACTTTTCTTTAAAATATTTTCAAGCAAAAAATATCCCCGGACACCTGATACGCATAAAACCCACTCTCCAAATATCAACTTCTCTTCTAAAGTCAACCGACTGACCCCATAAAAATAAAAGCACCATGCCCTCATCCTTCCTGACTTTTTCTCCGACCCCTCACCCATTTACCTTTTTCACTATAAAAGCAAAATCTACAAGAGCGTATGCCAATAAAGTTTTAAAAAGGCTTCATATAATGAGGCGAAATATTAACAGAATTTAACTGTCTGTGTTGTTACATCCACACTTTCCTATATTCTCAACCACATTCTGCCGGATTTATTAAAACCCTTCACTCCTCCTATCTATCTATCTATCTATCTATCTATCTATATATATATATATGTCTCTCTGTCTCTCTGTCTCTCTGTCTCTGTCTCTGTCTCTCTGTCTCTCTGTCTCTGTCTCTCTCTCTCTCTCTCTATATATATATATATATATATGTATATATATATATTTAATATACCAAACTTGTTGGCAAATCCTCGCGGTGAGAAAAAAAACAGCAAATAGTTTGATTGTAAAAATATACTACCAAACATCAACCGGAAAGAAAATTTTTTTGGAAAAAAGAAAAGACCAAGATAATCGTACCAACAAAAAATAATCTATTGGTATAGTATTTGGCCAAAAGAAAAAACAATTTATATGCATATATATATATATAAGATATATATATTCATACAAAACCGCCAGGAGACTAAAGCTAATAAGTAAAAAGTGCTCAATACCCAAGTAGAGCAAATAATAAAGATAAATCTAATGAGTCAGACGAACCTACTAAAAGTTTCGCTTAATGCTCTTCAGGGCTAAGATCTGACTTTTTGTCAGATCTTAGCCCTGAAGAGCATTAAGCGAACTTTTAGTAGGTTCGTCTGAATCATTAGATTTATTTATTTATATATATATAATATATATTTTTTTTAATGTTTTTTTAAAGTTGGGCGTCATTACGAAGCATTAAAAATGTATAAATGAATGAACTCGATATTATGGAGTATTGGATTCACTTTTTTTTAAAAATTATTTTTTGTCATAAATTTTCAGGTTCGTTAGATACCCTTTATCAAATGAATGTTATTACTGTTTAACGGCTTCCTTGTCTCTGTTGTTATCGACAGTGGCAGCGTCTGTGAAGTATTTATAATAACGGAGAATTCCGATGTCTGTGTTCAATCCCTTCACGTGTGTTTGTAATTTTAGAATCCATTTAGTTTCTGATATAATATATATATATATATATATATATATATATATATATATATATATATATATATATATATCATTCTCTCTAGCACCTGTGATCGTACGTTAATAATTAAGCTGATGCAGATATTACTAGACAGTCATTTAGCTAAATCATCCTGCTAATTAAATCTATTTATATATATTTACTGTAATTACCTTTGAATTAATGACATTCCAGGAATATTTCTTACTTTCATCACCAACACGAAGAATCGGTCATTTTTGAGTGTTGAAAACTGGTACTTTGCAGAAGAGATGAAATGGTGTAGCCTAGGTACTGGCATTTTTGTCGTCTGCTACGAATTTTAAAAGCGAATTAGAAATAATTAAATCTATTATTTAAGGTCAAACTTTTGTCTAAAACAATAAGTAGTAACATAATAGCCATCATTAAAAAAGAAAAATATAATTACATATGCAGATTATTTTTAATAGATTTAAAACTATTTGTTTTCGGTCAATTTCGATGCGATCCGCCATTCTGTCTATTTTTCAATGGTTTTGCGCGCTTTTTTACAATTTTTATGTAACATTCGCGATTGCAAAAAAAAAATAAAAAAATACCAAAAATCAGGTAATTATCTGATTTTAATGAAATTTTCAGTATTGATTTATCAATTAATGAATTTTATCATGCATTAGTTATTTTATTTCAAAACTTTAATTTAGCATTTTTGCTATGAAAAATTAATATATAAAATTCATTTAAAATGTGAAAAGCCTGATGTTCAGTTTAAAATGTCATATTTTTAGATTCTAGAAATAAATATCTATTTAATGCAAACCTTATTTTGGACACATAAAGTAATAAGTTTTGAAGAAAAACTCTATTGAAAATGTACTCCCACCTTTTTAAGCAGAAAAAATATCAATGTATAATTTCTTTTCTTTTATAAGATAATAGCCAATTAAATAATTATCGAAATGGGTAAAAAAGAAATCTCCAAAAAATTAATTATTTATTATTTTTTTACATTTCATTTTTCGATTTTCGGTACTTATTTTCTCATAGAAAAGCCACCGTAATTTTTTTTTTGTTTCTATTCATAAGTTTGGTCTTTTATCCCATTATTTATACTGTAATTAGAAAACTATAAGACCAACTTGAAAAAAATGTTATGCCCCCAACATGAGGGGGGATCAAAAATAAGTGACCTGAAAAAAAATGAGAAAGTTTTGAAATAAAATAAATAATGCATTATAAAGATCATTCATTGATACATAAACACTGAAAATGTCATTAAAATCCGATATTTCCCTGATATTTGATAAATTATTTTCTGGTGGGGGGGGGGGGCTAAAGTCATTTTGTCAAAAACGCATTTTAGGCTCAGTTTGCCAGTACCTAGTGTATCCTAAAGATGAACTTTGATATATAAAGGGCAGTTCGTGTGTATGTATGTCCGTAGGAAACTACGAATATAAAACAACGAAAAAGTAAAGATATATACACATTCACTATCACCAGATCTTGTTTTTTGTGCAAGAATAATGAAGATTTGATTTATATTCATGAATATAATTAAAAAAAGAATTAAATAGTAACAGCATGGATGTTTTTTTTTTTGTTTTTTGTTTTTTTTGCATTTGATATTTTTAATGGGAGACATTAACTTTTCTTTTTAGAGTCTCAGTACCATTTTTTGACGCCACACCAGACCGGATCATCGCAAGGTTTTTATTACATAGGAATTTTAATGGGGCATCCTTGAGGGTCCAAATAGAGATTCAGGCATAATGTATCTGCGAGACTAACTTTTTCCTTCCTCCCTCTACGCAAGCTACGCCGGGTAACCGCTTCTAGTTTAAAGAATAATTGCAAGACCCTTAGGGAAAATCACAGAACTGTAAAGCTTAAATTTCAATAGAAAACCACCCTGGTCATATTTTGGAACCACCCCCGGGAGTAGGGTTGGTTTATTTGTTTAATAGCATATCAACCCCCATGTGAACTACACAAGGATGCTGCATGTTGTCTTGAAAAAAATCTTGGAAGCAGCACCCAACATAAAATCAGCTGTACAGCCACTTACCTCCTATATCACAAACTGCCATATAGTATCTATCATCAATCTATCTATCTATCTATCTATTATGGAAATACGATGAGGAAATTAATTAATTTAATTAAATATGTGAAGAAAATGTTTTCAAAAATATAACAGACACAGGATGTTACGATCAAAGGACTAATTTTATATGTCTATACTTAAGTATTTCGGTTTATGATAAACCATCATCAGGACAATGCAAGAGAAATTTTTGTAAGGCAGAAAAACGAAAAAATGTTAAGCGTATGGTGAATGTGTGAATATAATATTATTTACCGTTAATTTTTATCTATCTATCTATCTCAATATGTTCACATCTATCTTTCCACACACACACACACACACACACACACACACACTTTTTGTACTTTTTGACACACCTTGTATTCTGAAAAATTAACGTTCCATTCATTGTTCATTTCTATCTTGGTAAATACAGCTCTGCTTTTCCTATGAATAATGTCTGACGAAACCCCGGAAGAGAGAAACAACAAGATTTCACATCATTTATGAATTCAACCCAGCAATTGCTAATTACTCTGTACATCTTGTATCTTTGGTTAGTAAAAAAAAAAAATGAACTCTCTCGTCAATTTTCGACGCATGAGTGTTCATTCGGTGAACAACCAACACAGGGATTTGTTTATAGTGGTGAAGGCTTGTGTTGGACCATTCCGTACTTTTTGGCACAGTCGATAGGAAAGAATTGGTGCATCAAGGAATGCCACGAACCCATTCAACGACTGACCTCAGGAAATTTTTTGAATTCAGAGTTTTCCTTCTCCTAGACTGGTTACCTACCCAAGGTTAAAGAGTCCAGTCTGCCCTACTATTTAACCCATAGCTGGAGGG
>CM042147.1:125392799-125395299 GCA_023376005.1 Doryteuthis pealeii | reverse complement strand
TTTGGTCATATTTATCTATATTACTTTAAATACTAAGATTTTTTTTATTCATGTTTGTTTAATGTCTTGTTTTTAGTTTAAATAGACAAGAATTACGACAAAAAAAGAAGCGACAAGTAAATGTACTGGGGGGGGGGGGCAGTACATTTACTTGTCGAAAATATATATCTCTATTTGTTCGTATCTATCTATATTATTTTGTTTGTTTATCTATCTATCTATCTCAGTCCATTCAAAACTATATATCCATCTTCATATCATAACAAGAACTACGACAAATTACGATAAATAAACAAGAATTACGACGAGCTGGGGCTGTTATTTTGATAGTCACCGGGTAGCGGTCTTTGAGGCGTGAGACCGGGACGCACTTCCTCATAAATTACCTTTCTTTCTTTTATACTTCCTTCCTTTTTTCTTACTTTCTTTTAATCGGTCTTTTTAAAAGTTTGTCATAGCATTTTCCTTCTCTTTCTTCCCTATTTCCTTCCTTTTATTCCCGCCCTAATTTCTTTCCTTTTCTCTTTATTATCTCTTTTATCATTTGTTCCTTCTCAACTATTATGTTTTTCGACTTTTTTTCACTCCCACCTACTTCTTTTCTTTCCTTCTTCCTTTCCTTCTTTCTTTCTTTCTTTCTTTCTTTCTTTCTTCTAGCTCCCCCTTCCTCTCTTTTGTCTTATCGTCTTTAATCATAGCATTTTCCTTCTTTCTTCCCTATTTCTTCCTTTTATTCCCGCACTAATTTCTTTCCTTTTTCTTCTTTATTATTCTCTTTTATTCATTTGTTCCTTCTTTACTATCATGTTTTTCACGACTTTCTCTTTCACTCCCACCTACTTCTTTTCTTTCTTTCTTTCTTTCCTTCTTTCTTTCCTCCTTTCTTTCTTTCTTTCTTTCTTTCTTTCTTTCTTCTAGCTCCCCCTTCCTCTTTTTTGTCTTCTCGTTCTTTAATCATAGCATTTTCCTTCTCTTTCTTCCCTATTTCCTTCCTTTTATTCCCGTCCTAATTTCTTTCCTTTTTCTTCTTTATTATTCTCTTTTATTCATTTGTTCCTTCTCTACTATTATGTTTTTTACGACTTTTGCTTCCTTTCTCACCCACTTCTTTCTTTCTTTCTTTCTTTCTTTCTTTCTTTCTTCTAGCTCCCCTTCCTCTCTTTGTCTTCTCGTTCTTTAATCATAGCATTTTCCTTCTTTTTCTTCCCTATTTCCTTCCTTTTATTTCCGCCCTAATTTCTTTCCTTTTTCTTCTTTATTATTCTCTTTTATTCATTTGTTCCTTCTCAACTATTATGTTTTTCACGACTTTCTCTTTCACTCCCACCTACTTCTTTTCTTTCTTTCTTTCCTTCTTCCTTTCCTTCTTTCTTTCTTTCTTTCTTTTTTTTTCTTTATTTCTTTCTTCTAGCTCCCCCTTCTCTCTTTTGTCCTTATCGTTCTTTAATCATTAGCATTTTCCTTCTTTTTCTTCTATTTCCTTCCTTTTATTCCCGCTCTAATTTCTTTCCTTTTTCTTCTTTATTATTCTCTTTTATTCATTTGTTCCTTCTTTACTATTATGTTTTTCACGACTTTCTCTTTCACTCCCACCTACTTCTTTTCTTTCTTTCTTTCTTTCCTTCTTTCTTTCTTTCTTTCTTTATTTCTTTCTTCTAGCTCCCCCTTCCTCTCTTTTGTCTTATCGTTCTTTAATCATAGCATTTTCCTTCTCTTTCTTCCCTATTTCCTTCCTTTTATTCCCGCTCTAATTTCTTTCCTTTTTCTTCTTTATAATTCTTTTTTTATTCATTTGTTCCTTCTTAACTATTATGTTTTTTACGACTTTCTCTTTCTCTCCCACCCACTTCTTTCTTTCTTTCTTTCTTTTTTTCTTTCTTTCTTCTAGCTCCCCCTTCCTCTCTTTTGTCTTCTCGTTCTTTAATCATAGCATTTTCCTTCTTTTTCTTCCCTATTTCCTTCCTTTTATTCCCGCCCTAATTTCTTTCCTTTTTCTTCTTTATTATTCTCTTTTATTCATTTGTTCCTTCTTTACTATTATGGTTTTACGACTTTCTCTTCTCTCTCTCTCCCACCCACTTCTTTTCTTTCTTTCTTTCTTTAATCGTTCTTTAATCATAGCATTTTCCTTCTCTTTCTTCCCTATTTCCTTCCTTTTATTCCCGGTCTAATTTCTTTCCTTTTTTTTCTTTATTATTCTCTTTTATTCATTTGTTCTTCTCAACTATTATGTTTTTTACGACTTTCTCTTTCTCTCTCACCACTTCTTTTTTTCTTCTTTCTTTCTTTTCTTTTTTCTTTCTTTCTTTTTTAGCCCCACTTCCTCTTTTGTCTCTCGTTCTTTTATCTTTTTCATTGCTTATTTTAAACCCATTAAAGTGTTTTATGTATAGATTATTTTAACGGCGTAAAATGTTTTCTTGTTTATATATATATATATATATATATATATATATATATATATATATATCGTTAAATCGTGCGTCTGTGTGTTTTAACG
>CM042147.1:125377799-125387799 GCA_023376005.1 Doryteuthis pealeii | reverse complement strand
AAAATTAGAAAGATTTTGAAAAATTAAACCAAAAAAAATTGATTAAAAATAATTTGAAAATTATTATTAATTATAAAAAAATTTGTTATATGTGTATGAACATTAGAGAGTGTTTTTTTTTTTTTCAGTCGTCTTATCGTTTGTGATGCTTGCCATAAACCGGAAACAGGAACATACCGAAAGGGAACCAAAAAAAACAGGTGGACGTGAGCCGAAGTCTGCAATGACAATTGCCTGCGTTTTTCGACAGACTTAAAAGCGGCAAATAATTGGCCAACAATCACCTTTCAAGAGGAGAAGAAAAACGGTAACTGGAAACTAAACTAAAGCAGAAAGTTTTAACAATTAAAGTTATTGTTTTTAAAAATGCATAAAGTGCTTTCATTCTTCTTTTTTCTTTGTTAATTCAGTCTCTCCCATTATTTTCAAGTCGTTTTTTTTTCTTTCTCACTCTTTGAACTTTATTCCTCTTTAGTGTCACGGTTTTATCTATTAACCTTTCTTCTTTCTTTCTTCTTTAATTTTCTCTGTTTCTTTCCTTCTTTCTATCTTATTAATTTTCTTTTCTTCTTTCTTTCTTTCTTCGTCTTTCTTTCTTTCTTCTCCTTTAAACTGATTCTGTTCCTTTTAGTTTCGTATTAACTTTCTTTGTTTCTTTTTTATCTTCTTTCTATTCGCTTTTCTTTTTTCTTTTTTTCTTTCTTTCTTTCTTTCTTTCTTTCTTTCTCACTTTTAAACTTTATTTTTCCTTTAATTACGCTTTTATTTCTATTTATGTTTCTATTTCTTTTCTTTCTTTCTTCTTTCTCTTCGTTCTCACTCTTTAAACTTTATTATTCTTTAGTGTCACAGCTATTCCTTATATTTAGCTTTCTCTGTTCTTTCTTTCTTTCTTTTTTAGTTCTTCTTTTTGTTTGTTTCTATCTTTATTTCTTTGTTTTCTTTTCATTTTATTTCTTGTCTTTTATATTTTTCTTTGTTTTTTTCCTTCTTTTCTTTCTTTCAATTCACTCTTTGAACGTGTTATACTTTCTTTCTTTCTTTCTTTCTTTCTTCAAGTAGTTCCTTTATATGCTTTACCCTTTCTTTTCCTTCTTTCTTTCTTGTTTCTTCAGTTCTTTCAGTTCTTTTGATTAAATCCTCTTTCCTTTTTGGCTATTTTTCCTTTTCTCTAATGCTCCCATAATAATTCTTTCTTCTTTTCTTTTTCAACTAACCTCTTTTGCTTGTAGTTTCCTTCCTTCCTTACTTCCTTCTTTTCTTCCTTCCTTCCTTCCCATAGTTTTTCATTTTTAATGTTTTTCTTCCTTTTGTTATTATTTCGTACTTGTTTCATTCTTCCTTCTTCCTTCTTTGTTTCTTCAGTCCTTTCATTTATTTGTTTTCCTTCTTTTTTCTTTCTTTCTTTCTCTCATTCGTTCCTTCGATTCATTCAATCCTTTTCTCGTTCGTTCTTTCTTTGAATTTCTGTTTGAATCTTTCTTTCCTTCTTCTAATGTTCTAAAGTCTTCTTTCTTTCTTTTTTCTTTCTTTCTTTCTTTCTTTTCTTTCTTTCTTCTTGCAGACTGTCGCTTTCTTTTTTAACGTTATTGTATGGTTCTTTTAGTTTATGATCTGCTTTCTGCTGTTTGTTTCTTTCTCTTGTTTTTCTTTCTTTCTTTCTTCTTTCTTTCTTTGCTTCTTTCTTTCGATGCATACTTCGTTTTCTTTTTAACGTTATTGATATTACTTTTCTTTCTATGTTTCTTCTTTCTTGCTTCTTTCCTTCATGTTCTTTCTTTTCTTCTTCTTTCCTTTATTCCTTCCTTTTTCTTTCTTCGTTTGCGTTTTTACATTCTTTCTTTCGTTTTCTTTCTTTCTTTCTTTCTTTCTTCTTCTTTCCTTGCAGACTGTCGCTTTATTTTAACGTCATGTATGATACTTTCTTTATTGATCCTTTTCTTTCGTTCTTTTTTCTTTCTTTTTTCTTTCTTCGCGTGGCGTCGTATATTCTTTCGTTCTTTCTTCTTTCTTTCTTTCTTTACAGCCATCTTTTTACCATAAGCACAAACATTATTCAACCTTACCAAGTAACAAATAAAATCCACAAATAAACCAAAAACCAAAAACTTTCTACCATTAAAGTAAACTCTAAGTAACAAGACATTCACACTTACTGTGTTTTCAGAAGAGAAAAGCACAGAAAGACAAAAAGGAAATCAACACCAAAAAAGAAAAGAAAAAGAGAAAAGAAGAGAAAGAAAAGAAAGAAGATCTAGCCACAATACAATATTTGCACAAGATCTCTTGTTAACCAATCAAAATAACTTGCCTTTTGCCGCCAAGTCCACCCTGGAAATCCATAAGTTCTCAGAAAAGAAAACCTGTCGTTGACAAGTAAATATATGTCCACCTATATCCCCGAAGACTGTTATCCTCATTGTTGTTGTTTATGTCACAACACGAGCCGGTATTTATGTGGCAAGATATTATTTTACGCCTTAGATATGTTCGAACTGTTATCCTCGTTGGGCATGTTTTCCTTAAAGAAAACCTGTATGTGTATTTGTAATTTTAATCGTCATGGAGATATGCCTGAATTGCGACATCGTTATTGTTGTAGTCGTAGAACAAGCATACACAAGCTCAAACTAAGGTATACATCTACATATAATATTGGAATAAATAGTCCTTATATATATATATATATATATATATATATATATATATATATATATATAGAAAGTACGCAAACAGTTTGTTTGATATGGCCTATGCCGACCATTTTTTTTGAGAATATGTGCTTAATTGAAGTCATACCTAATTTGAAAATTAATTAGTTTGATAATTACTGAATTAGGCGAATATATATGTTCAAATGTAAAGCGTAAACAAATCGAGAAAAAGTCATTCTCTGTAAGTACATTTCGACCTATTATGCCTCATCAGCGGCTTCTAGTTTATAACTCTGCTGATGAGGCATAATAGGCCGAAATGTACATACAGAGAATGACTTTTTCTCGATTTGTTTACGCTTTACATTTGAACAGATATATTCGCCTAATTCAGTAATTATCAAACTAATTAATTTTCAAATTAGGTATTCTCCCAAATATATATATATATATATATATATCATCATCATCATCAAGTCGGGTTGATAGCATTAATTCCCATGACCCTCTCACACCACCCGTCCCTATCAATCATCCCTCCCGGTCATGTGATGATATAATATATATATATATAATATATCTGTGTGTGTGCTGTGTGTGTAGTGTGTGTGTGTACATGTGTTTTTTCGACTAATACCGACGTCAATATTATATATATATATATACTATATATATATATATATATATATTATATGGGGTTGCGTACATGCTATGTTTAGTTATGATATAGTTTTAATTATAAACTTTTATGTTTTCTTACAATTATTGTGCAATTATAAAATTTCAAAAAAAATTGGATAATTCGGGGTGAATTTATCCAATTTTATTTTTGAAATTTAAATTTTGCAAATAATTTGTAAGAAAACATAAAAGTTTATAATTAAACATATATCATAACTAACATACATGTACGCACCCCCCCATATATATATATATATATAATATATTATATATATATATATATATATATAATATATAGCTACCAAAAGTAGAGGAATCATATGTATGTTGAGAGATCATACAAGTTGCGAGATGGTAGATAAAATAATATTTTATTACGAAATAAAATATGAATATAGGGTATGAAAAAATACGAAGGCCTTTTCTTCCGGTTCTCGTTTTTCAAATACCCCCCATATTTTATTTTTGTAATAAATATTGTTTTATTCTACCATCTCGCAACTTGTAATATCTCCCAACATACATATGATTCCTCTACGTTTGGTTCTCTATAAGCTTCCTGTATTAAATGTGTTCATATATATATAGATATATATAATATATATATTATATATATATATATATATGTGTTGTGTGTGGTGTGTGTGTGTGTTGTGGTGTATGTGTCTGTGTGTGTACATATATATACACTAGTTGAATTTGTTCGTATTTGAATTATTCAGATAAAGATATGAGACAACAGCCAGATAGACAGACAGATATATGTGAAATGATAATAGAAACAATTTCTGTCTTAGATTCAGTGCCACATCGGGATATTGATCTTGCTAGGAAAAAAATCAGAAATCATCCATAACTTAAAATTGGTTGACTTTAAGACTTTTCAGTAGCATTTTTTTTTGATTCCTCAGGCAAAAATGCTTTTATAAATTTTTAGGAGTAGGGACACTCTAGAACTCATTTTACAGACAAAAATAGATCACAAAAAGGCGCCATTTTTCGTGAACAGTACAAGATTTGGAGAGCTAAAAATCAACATAACTCTGCCAATTTTTGGTATTGGGAGCTCAAATTTTGGGGAATGTCTAACTTTAACACAGTCCACACCTGTACAAAATTTCAGAAAAATTGAAGGGGATGGGTGACAATTTTACTTTTTTCTGGATGATTTGACATGGAATTGCCTGCGTGCAAACAAATGATTATTATTGAATTGGAATAATTACTTTAAACCATATCATCATCAAGGTATGCAAACAGCATGAATTCCGCCGATTCACCCTCCATCCCTATCAATCATCGCTCTTAGCAAGTCTTCTAGGTGGCATCCAGTATCCACACAGAACTGATGGATGAAGTTTTTGCTGATCAGCCAACAATTGTGTGTCCATATGTAGGAATCCATTGGAGAACATCATGAATGCGAAAAGTATTCGTTCAGTTTTTTAAAGAAATGAGTATTTTTCAATTTAACATGGGTGAAACACTGATATTTACACAATATACATTTCTAAATTTAAAATATCGATGATTTGAAGAAGATATTCATGGATGAATTGTCTCAAATACCCAAACATAGTTTCACAGCACTTATAAGAAACTAGCGAAGCGCGTGGTGTAGTGGTTAAAGTCATAGGAAATGGACTCGTGGAACCGAGTTCAAATCCTGGACGTTGCATTTCACTTAACGCTAATACACTTGGGAAAGGTATAAATAGTAGGGCAGACTGGGCTCTTTAACCTTGGTTAGGCAACCGGTCTAGGAGAGGGAAAACTCTGAATTCAAACCTGTTAAACTCCGCTTAAGAAAATATATCATCATCATCATCATCATCATGTCGCGCTATTAGCACGGATATCCATGACAATTCTCTCGCCAACCTTTCCCTATCATTCATTTCCCAGGGAGGTCCCTTCAGCAACTGCGTCTTTGCTTAGTTGGTCAATGTAGCCTTGCTGGGCGGCCCCACACTACATGTCCGTGTTTGGCTATGACGTAATATATATATATATATATATAATATATAGAAAGAGAGAGAGAGAGAGAGGAGAGAGAGAGAGAGAGAGAGAGAGAGAGAGAGAGACAGATAGAACAGTGAATAAAGAGTTAACGGCGCTTGATAATTTCAGTAATACGATCGTCAGAGTAAATTCCTTGGTTGGATGATCGGATTGTCGAAAATCTGACAGTTACAAGGCCATTGACACTGTGTCTACACCTCTTATATATTATACTCCATTTCAACATTATTAGCAAGGGACACTTTTCCATCCTACCCAACAGTCTACTCATTGAATTAACGTATTTATCAAAGAATGGTAACACTATGTACATACACGTACTCCGTAAAAAATTTGTAGGTTCTAAAAACGGGAACAGAAATTACAGTCGTTTTACTAATTACTTATCAATGAGCCAAATTATCGGGGTCGGGGTTATATTAAAAAAAACTATTAAAAAAAGTAACACTTTAACTGTTTCATTTAACCGGATATCTATAGATACATACAGTAAACTAAGATCGAAAGTCATCGAAATAAAAAAGTAAACATAGTTAAAAATAAGAATATATTTTCGCTATAAGAAACTAGCGAAAACGATTGCCAGTAGTAAAACTTAATAATGGCTATGCAAAAATTATTAAATGTTAATTTATGATTTTCACACCCTTTTTCGTTTTTCTTTTATAAGTGGAAAAAAATTGCATTTCCTTAATTGTTGTATAGTAGTTAAGAGTATGGTTGTTTTCACATTTATTGTGTGAATATAAGAAAGCTTCAACCATGTAAGTAGGAAATTATTTCAATTTAAAAGTGTGAACGAATACTCTCATCCCAATAGGGCCGGTTAGCTCAGTCGGTAGAGGGCATGTCTGCTAGAACCACAAGGTTTCCTCGTTCGAATACTGGCCTCGCCAACTCAGCTATATCTATGCAGGGATCTGTGCGGTAAAGCAAGGAGCTTGATGGGAGGAGCACGTGGCGGCCTTCACCTCAGACGCAAAACCAATCTCCTGGCTAGCGCTAGTGAAAAGGGATAGCTTCCTCGCTGATAACGACATTAGGCCCTCTCCCCCGGATGTCTTTACTTTTAACCACACACATCACACACACACAACACACACACAAACACACACATATATATATACCATATATATATATATATATATATATATATCTTTAATAATGATAGCGGTCGATGAAGCTTATGGGTATATTCAGATACCTGTTGAGTGTGTGGAAGAGGGGTACCATAACGGCATAATAGCCGTTTTTAAGCATTTTTCTTTACAATGTATCAATATATTAATTAGTATAATATATATATTCCTCGTGCAATATGTAATAATTACCACGTGCGATACCCTGCCCTCACCAGCCGCTAAGAAGGTGTGATATTACGGCGGCTAAAAGCGGGACAGCCACAATCTAGTGCCACAAGCAGCCTTTTGCCATCGGACAGGGTATTTAAAAAATATCAAAATAAGCATGACATCGATAAATAAGTAAATAGCGTCCGTTCATCTTAGCAAGATTTCAAGTTGAATTATCTAACTTGAATCTACTAAGATGAGGAACGGACGTTAGTTAATTATTGCATACCTATTTATTACCACTTTGATATCTCTCACTATAAAATATATATATAATATATATATATATATATATATATTCATGTTGTATTTTCGGGTCTCCGTATGCTTCTCGCGGTATATAATATAATCTATTTTTTTTTTTAATGTTGAAGTTGGGCGTATTACGAAGCATCTAAAAATAAATGAATGAACTCGATGTTATGGAGTATTGGATTCACTTATTTTTTTTATTATTTGTATCATAAATTTCGGGATCGCTTTTTGAAAAAGGGAAGCTAACGATCCCGAAAATTTTATGATAACAAATAATAAAAAAATAAGTGTATCCAGTACTCCATAACATCGAGTTCCTTCATTTATTTTTAAATGCTTCATAATAACGCCCATCTTCAACATAAAAAACATAAAAATGTATGTATATGTATATATATATAATAAATCGAGGAAAAAACATTAAATTTGATTCATTTCAATAATCTATTTAAAGTTTTTTTCCCTTATTTATTGAATATATTAATCTGTTCGTCCACTCAGTAGTACTAAGCACATCAAGCTCTCACGAAGGTTTACATGTATCACTACGGAGGAATATATATACCAGGAATATATATATATATATAATATATATATATATATATATATATATTTACTTATTATTCATTTATTTATTTATGTATATATATTTATATACGCAACATCCATATATATATGTGTTTGTATAATATATATGTATTATTATAAATTTATGTAATATATATTTATTATGCAACATCATATATATACATATATGTTATATCATTTATAATATACACACACACACACACATCATATATATATATATATATTATATATAATATATATATTATATATAAGAGAGAGAGAGAGAGAGAGAGAGAGAGAGAGTAAAAAGTAAAGTCATCGTGGTGTCCTTAGGTCGTATCGAACTAGGCAACGAGAGAGTATATCCTTATTCACTAGGACATTACAAATGAGATTGTTTTTAGCGTCAGGGGTGAGCACCACACTTAGCATCAGCTCCGTCACTTTTAATACGGCAGATATCTTGTGATGACTTATGCTGAGTTGGCGACGGGGTCAGTATCAAACCAGACATCCTTTGGTTTCTTAGGCAGACTCTCTAATGACTGAGCCAAACTGGCCTGATATAATACTATTATTATATAGATATAATCTTGGATATAATATTAATTATATATGCATATCTTAATAGATTAATACTGATATGATATATATATAGTATTATATATTAGTATATATTAATATATAGTATGAATAATACAATTATCGTAGCTTATTTTATTTTACTATAGAAAGGAAAGCTTTATTCTAATTTTGTTTTTTTGGAATATTACGAGTCAGGGCAATATTTCTGCAAGAAATTTATCAACTGTCAAAATCTGTTTTATCAATTATATAACGGGAACTATTCCGATAAAATGTATATTCTCCGCCATATAGATTTTCAGAAAGTCTAATTAAGGGATTACTTAAGAAGAATATGTACACAAGTCTACTATAACTTAAAACGTTTCACAATTAATCATATTTGTTTTATTAATTATACGGGAGACAATGAATTGTACCAAACATTTCCAATGCACATTATTCCGTTATAAATATATGTCAATTTTTGCTGGTTGATTCTTTGGATATTTCATGTTGCTATTCATAGGATTCTGTTTCTCTTCAGCTTTCCTCTTCACAGCCATTTTCCAGGTATCTCGTGTGCAGGTTCCTTATTAATTATGCATTATATATTCCTTTTCAGTTTTCACAATCAAGTGTTAGCTGATGGATCCTTTCGACTGATCTGTGGGTGACAGCAAGTCTCCCTCAGGTCTGCCAGGACTCTTCTGAGATTCGTGGCAGAAATTGCCGCCTGCACGCTGTCTGCTGAATGGTTTCCAATCCAGTCCCCTACCTCTCGATTAACATTCCAACTTTGCTGAATCCTTTTGGGACCTGTTCCAAGTGCACCAAGCACAATGGTTACGACTTTCCTTTCATATTCCATACTTTTCAGTTCTCTGGCAAGGTCAGATATTGTTAATTTTTCATTTTCCTTTAACTTCACCCTGTGATCCGCTGGCACTGCCAAACTCCACCACGTATGAACAAGCTTCTTCTTTTTTTGTTAATCACACAGAGTCTGGTCTCTTGCTGGGATAAGTGATCCGTTTTAATTTCAAAGTCCAGAAGAATTTTGTGCGTTTCGTTCTCAAGAGAAGATTCCCTGGTTTATGCATATACCATTTTGTTGTTGTGGTCAAAAATTTAAGTTTCTTGATAACTCCCAGTGGATCACCTTCCGCAACCCAGGTCGTGTCTAGTTTGTTTGACTCGTTGTGCTAGTTGCTACATTCGCAGGAGTATATGGTTACAGTTCTCATCTCTATAGCCGCAAAGTCTACATTCTATTCTGTTGGTCTATATCAAATTTTCGCTTTGATGTGACGTTTGTACTTATGTCATTATTTGTTGGCAGAATTATAAGTGATCTCTGTTTCTTCCTTTTGAGGTTTTCCTTTTCTTACATGTCCAAGTCTTTCCATGTGCAACCTCATCTATTTGGTCGTTTGAAGCGTTCATATATTTGTTTTCTTTCTTCCCATTTTTGTTTTCTGTCTTGTCAGTTTTACTGTTTCCAGTTGCCGTTTCTACTATGGGTTGGCCGCCATAAGTAATTTGTCTTGCTCTTCCTTGTATTATCTTCAAGTGTGATTGTGGTTTCTACCGCATTCCTCTATGTTGGCAAAGAACCTCTCCCCTTCCTTTCTGTGACACATACATCTATTCTCTATCATCTCTAGGTGGAGAGCCTTGTACATGGTCATTAATTTTCTCGTGCTTTGTCTATCTGTCTGAGTTCTCTTTTGTCCAATTTTAGAATGGACCTGAAGTATCTTTAATGGGGACGCCAGTATAATCCTTTGATCAATTTCTGCTGTTAAGTTTCGTTTTCTAGAAGTTTTCTAGTTCTCTGAGATATTCTTTTTTAACTTTTCCTTTCATTTCTGCTTGGCATGATAATTGACCGCTTCTAAATTC
>CM042147.1:125374407-125377699 GCA_023376005.1 Doryteuthis pealeii | reverse complement strand
CACCTATTATATAAATCAATATAGGAAATAAAAAATGAATAGATAAATAAATAAATAAATAAAATAAAGAGATAAATATAAACAAAAAGTTGCACGCTTCCTCACCGTCCTTGAACGTACAGATTTCTTTTTTTCGAATTAAAACGTAATTTCTTATGAAGCCATCCTTATTGTGCAACATCCCAATTTGATTTTCTGTATTGTCTCTCCTTTTTCTTTTTCTTCTTTACTATTTTCACGCTACTTAATTCTCTTTTCTCTTCTTTTCTTTATTTCATTAGTTCTTTTACTATTATTATATCTTCTGCAAACTTTCTTTCTTTCCGTAATTTATGAGGAAGTGCGTCCCGGTCTCCTGCCTCAAGAGTTGCTGCCCGGTGACTATTAAAATAACGACCCAGCTCAAGCCATTCAAAAACTATCCATCTATCTATCTATCTCAATTTGGTCATATTTATCTATATTACTTTAAATACTAAGATTTTTTTTTATTCATGTTTGTTTAATGTCTTGTTTTTTTAGTTTAAATAAACAAGAATTACGACAAAAAAAGAAGCGACCCCCCCCCCCAGTACATTTACTTGTCGAAAATATATATCTCTATTTGTTCGTATCTATCTATATTATTTTGTTTGTTTATCTATCTATCTATCTCAGTCCATTCAAAACTATATATCCATCTTCATATCTAAACAAGAACTACGACAAATTACGATAAATAAACAAGAATTACGACGAGTTGGGGCTGTTATTTTGATAGTCACCGGGTAGCGGTCTTTGAGGCGTGAGACCGGGACGCACTTCCTCATAAATTACCTTTCTTTCTTCTATACTTCCTTCATTTTTTCTTACTTTCTTTCATTGTTTTAATCCGTCTTTTTAAACATTTGTCATAGCATTTTCCTTTTTTTTCTTTCATTCTTTCTTTCTTTCTTTCATCTAGCTCCCCCTTCCTCTCTTTTGTCTTCTCGTTCTTTAATCATAGCATTTTCTTTCTCTTTCTTCCCTATTTCCTTCCTTTTATTCCCGTCCAAATTTCTTTCCTTTTTCTTCTTTATTATTCTCTTTTATTCATTTATTCCTTCTCTACTATTATGTTTTTTACGACTTTCTCTCTCTCCCACCCACTTCTTTTCTTTCTATCTTTCTTTCTTTCTTTCTTTCATCTGGCTCCCCCTTCCTCTCTTTTGTCTTCTCGTTCTTTAATCATAACATTTTCCTTCTTTTTCTTTTCTATTTCCTTCCTTTTATTCCCGCTCTAATTTCTTTCCTTTTTCTTCTTTATTATTCTCATTTATTCATTTGTTCCTTCTTTACTATTATGTTTTTTACGACTTTCTCTTTCTCTCTCACTCACTTCTTTTCTTTCTTTCTTTCTTTCTTTCTTTAATCGTTCTTTAATCATAGCATTTTCCTTCTCTTTCTTCCCTATTTCCTTCCTTTTATTCCCGGTCTAATTTCTTTCCTTTTTCTTCTTTATTATTCTTTTTTATTCATTTGTTCCTTCTTTACTATTACGTTTTTTTACGACTTTCTCTTTCACTCCCACCCACTTCTTTTTTTTCTTTTTTCTTTTCCTTCTTTCTTTTCCTTTTCTTTCTTTCTTCTAGCTCCCCCTTCCTCTCTTTTGTCTTCTCGTTCTTTAATCATAGCATTTTCTTTCTCTTTCTTCCCTATTTCCTTCCTTTTATTCCCGTCCTAATTTCTTTCCTTTTTCTTCTTTATTATTCTCTTTTATTCATTTATTCCTTCTCTACTATTATGTTTTTTACGACTTTCTCTCTCTCCCACCCACTTCTTTTCTTTCTTTCTTTCTTTCTTTCTTTCTTTCTTTCTTTCTTTCTTTAATCGTTCTTTAATCATAGCATTTTCCTTCTCTTTCTTCCCTATTTCCTTCCTTTTATTCCCGGTCTAATTTCTTTCCTTTTTTTTTCTTTATTATTCTCTTTTATTCATTTGTTCCTTCTCAACTATTATGTTTTTTACGACTTTCTCTTTCTCTCTCACCCACTTCTTTTCTTTCTTTCTTTTCTTTCTTTTCTTTCTTTCTTTTTTTTAGCCCCCCCCCTTCCTCTCTTTTTGTCTTCTCGTTCTTTTATCTTTTTCATTGCTTATTTTAAACCCATTAAAGTGTTTTATGTATAGATTATTTTAACGGCGTAAAATGTTTTCTTGTTTATATATATATATATATTATATATATATATATATATATATATATATATATCGTTAAATCGTGCGTCTGTGTGTTTTAACGTCGGTGTCCCAAACGGGCAATACTAACATTCACAGTTGCTGGATATTTCTCACTAAACATTCTAATAGTCTTCGCCATGTTGTTCTTAACCATCTTGTTTGTTGTCCGCCCTTTACTTCCTCATACCTACATCAGTTTTTCGCCGCTCTTGTGGCTTGTCAGCCATTGCTGGGCTGCCTCGTTCGCTTTTCCCTTCCGTCTTTTGCTTAACCCACCCTTTTTCGATCAAAACAATTCTAGTCCCGTAAGGGATTTCTCGCACATGGCATCAAACAAATACTTTTGGATCCACTTTGCGCTTGCCTCAGTGGAGACATCGGTAGTCAGTGCGTTACTCGCTCCGAATTGTCTCTATCCAGTATCCGAATGCCGTACGTACATCGGTGTTGCATAGCCTTCTTTACCGGCACTAAATAGGTATATGTTATATACTTTCTTACTTCTTACTCTGGTCGTATCTTCTTCTGGCCGGCTTTGCTATTCTGATCGTCTATCTTCTATCTTGGTCTGGTATATCTTCTAAGGTCTCGTCTGGTCTTCTATTGAGGATTCCGGGTCTGGTTTCTGTTGGGGTTTCTCGTTATCAGAAGCCCTGTGCTATTGTTAGTTTTTGGTAATAAACACAAGACTTCGATTTACTTTTGATGTTACTTTATTCATAAACCCCCAGACCAGAGAATGCGCGCGGATCCTTACATCTTGCTAGCTCGGCTTCTAGGTTCTGACTGACTAAGTTACTTACTTAGTATCCTTAAACCGGAAGGGCCTTCTATCGGGGTTCCCGGTTCTCACGGTTTATCCCGCAAGGCAAGGTCAGAGTGAGGTCAAGCATTGTCACTCACTCTCTCAAGGCCATCAGCTGTACTGATCGCCATAATGATTTCTACACTATTGTCATAATTATTAGGTTTCTAATGATTATGTAACATCGGCAGTCGGTGCGTTACTCGCTCCCGAATTGTCTCTATCCAGTATCCGAATGCCGCTACGTGGTATCCGAAGAGGTTGAATCCTATTTTTAATCCGCGAAAGATC
>CM042147.1:125356907-125364407 GCA_023376005.1 Doryteuthis pealeii | reverse complement strand
AAACACTGATATTTACACAATATATATTTCTAAGTTAAAAATATC
The DNA here is from genome assembly GCA_023376005.1 of Doryteuthis pealeii. Taxonomy (NCBI): domain Eukaryota; kingdom Metazoa; phylum Mollusca; class Cephalopoda; order Myopsida; family Loliginidae; genus Doryteuthis; species Doryteuthis pealeii. Next base: position 125,364,362 of record CM042147.1, on the reverse strand, counting down.
AATGATTTGAAGAAGATATTCATAGAAGAATGGTCTCAAATACACAAACATAGTTTCACAGCACTTATAAGAAACTAGCGAAGCGCGTGGTGTAATGGTTAAAGTCATAGGAAATGGACTCGTCGACCCGAGTTCAAATCCTGGACGTTGCATTTCACTTAACGCTAATAAACTTGGGAAAGGTATGAATACCACTCTCCCTCCAGCTATGGGTAAATAGTTAGGGCAGACTGGGCTCTTTAACCTTGGTTAGGCAACCGGTCTAGGAGAAGTTAAACTCCGCTTAAGAAATATATATATATATATATATATATATATATATATATATATATATATGAGCTGCACAAGAATGCTGCGAGCGGTCTTGAATAAGTCGTGGAAACAGCACCACACAAAGAAGCAATTGTATGGCCACCTGCCTCCCATATCACAAACTATACGAGTAAGGAGGGTTAGGCATGCAGGACACTGCTGGAGAAGCAAGGATGAGCTCATAAGCGACGTTCTACTGGGGAGGCCAACACATGGACATGCTAACGTGGGCCGCCCAACCAGGACTTACATCGACCAACTATGTAAGGATGCTGGCTGCTGCGCGGAGGAGCTCTCAGAGTCGATGAATGATAGGGAGGTTTGGCGAGAGATCGTCATGGATATCCGTGCAAATTGCGCGACATGATGATGATGATGATATATATATATATATATATATAATATATATATATATATATATATATATATATATATATATATATATATAGAGAGAGAGAGAGATAGAGAGAGATAGACTACAGTGAATAAAGAGTTAACGGCACTTGATAACTTTCAGTAATAAGATTGTCAGATAAATTCCTTGGTTGGATGATCGGATTGTCGAAAATCTGACAGTTACCAAGCGCCATTGACACTGTGTCTACAACATCTTAATACATATACTCCATTTCAAATTATTAGAAAAGGGACACTTTTCCATCCTACCCAAAGTCTACTCATTGGAATTTAACGTATTTATCAAATAATGGTAACACTATGTACATACACGTACTCCGTAAAAAATTGTTAGGTTCTAAAAACGGGAACAGAAATTACAGTCGTTTTACTAATTTACTTATCAATGAGCCAAATTATGGGCGTGATGTAATAAAAAAAAACTATTAAAAAAAGTAACACTTTAACTGTTTCATTTACGGATATCTATAGATACATACAGTAACTAAGATCAAAGTCAATCGAAATAAAAAAGTAAACATAGTTTAAAAAATAAGAAATATATTTCGCTATAAGAAACTAGCGAAAACGATTGTCCGTAGTAAAACTTAATAATGGCTATGCAAAAAATTATTAAATGTTAATTTATGATTTTCACACCCTTTTTCGTTATTCCTTTTATAATTGAAATAAAATTGCATTTCCTTAATTTTTTGTATATTAGTTAAGAGTATGTTGTTTCACATTTATTGTGTGAATATAAGAAAGTCTCAACCATGTAAGTAGGGAAATATTCAATTTAAAAAAATGTGAACGAATACTTTCTCATCTCAATAAGGGCCGGGTTAGCTCAGTCGGTAGAGCATTCGGCTAGAAACCACAAGGCTCCTAGTTCGATACTGGCCCTCGCCAACTCAGCGTAAGGGTAGCACAGGGATCTGTGCGGTAAAGTAGAGAGCTGATGGTAGGTGTGGCGCTCCACCTCAGACGCAAAAACAATCTCCTTGGTCTAGCGCTAGTGAAAAGGGGAGAGACTTCCTCGCTGATTGGCTGATACCGACATTAGGACCCACCCCCGGACGTCTTTACTTTTAAAACTTTTACACACACACACACACACACACACACACACACACACACACACACATATATATAATATATAATATAGGATGATTCTAAGGTGGTTCTTTCTTCCAACGGTAAAAAGAGAGTTCAGGTTCGATTTGAGAGGTCGATGTTTAATTCTTTTATAAACAGAGCAATATAATTAGTAAAGCAAACATGCTTAAAAATCGGTTATTATGCAGTTATGGTACCATTTCCACTCATAGGTATCTGAATATACCCATAAGTTTCATCAGACCGCTATCTTTCAATAATGATAGCAGTCTGATGAAGCTCATGGGTATATTCAGATACCTTTGAGTGGAAATGGTACCATAACCGCATAATACCTGATTTTAACCTTTTTTCTTACAAATTATATATATATATATATATATATATATATATATATATATATATATATATATATTCCTCATGCAATGTGTAATAATTACCACGTGCGATACCCTGCCCTCACCAGCCGCTAACTAGTTGTGATATTACGGCGGCTAAAAGCGGGAGTGCCACACCTAGTACCGCCAAGCAGTCTTTTGGCCATCGGACAGGGTATTTAAAAAATGATAAGATAAATAGAGGCATAAGTAAATAGCGTCCGTTCATCTTAGCAGTTTCAAGTTGAATGTATTTAACTTGAAACTGCTAAGATGAACGGACGTTATTTAATTATTCATCTATTTATACTCACTATGTTGATATCTCTCACTATATATATATATATATATATATATACATATATATATATATATATATATATATAATAAATGAAGGAAAAACATTAAAATCTATTTGAAGTTATTTTTCCATCATTTATTGAATATTTTAATCTGTCCGTCCACTCACTGGTACTAGGCACATCAAGCTCTCACGAAGGTTTACCTGTATCACTACAGTTAAACTACACATGGAAAGATCCTAATTACCAGGACTATATATATATATATATATATATATATATACGCAACATCATATATATATATATATATTTATATAACAAGGACTACCACTCGCTTTTCTCACTATTCTGTGATAAATAATTTCTTATCACCTACCACATACCAACAAATGCCATGAAGATGATCTAATTAATAGATCGAAACACTCCAGCATCGGCCAATAAACTCACCACTTAACCCATTTAAACCTGTGTTTTTTCATATATATATGTATATATATGTATATATATATCTGTATATATATATTTATGTATATATATTTATATATATATATCATATATGTATATATATTCATATATATATATATATATATATATATATATATATATATATACATTATATATATATATATGTATATATATATATATAGAGAGAGAGAGAGAGAGTAAAAAGTAAAAGTCATCGTGGTGTCCTTAGGTCGGTATCAACCAGGCAACGAGAGAGTATATCCCTTATCCACTAGGGCATTACAAATGAGATTGTTTTTAGCGTCTGAGGTGGAGCACCACACTTAGCATCAGCTCCTCACTTTACCGCACATATCTCTGTGCTACTTATAGGCTGAGTTGGCGAGGGTCAGTATCAAACCAGAAACCTTTGGTTCCTAGGCTGACGCTCTAATGACTGAGCTAAACTGGCTCTAATATATATATATATATATATATATATATATATATATATTATATATGATATAATACAATTATTACATTATTTTTTTACTATGAAAACAGAAAGCCTTTATTTCAATTTTTGTTTTTTATGCCTTTTAAATATTACGATTCAGGGAAAATTTTCTGCACGAAAGGTTATGACGTTTCAAAATCTTTTTATCAATTTAATATATCGGTAAACTTATTTCAATAAAAAATGTATATTCCCCCATATAGATTTTCAGAAAGTCTAATTAAGTGATGTACTTAAGAAGAATATATACAAAGTTCTACTATAATATAAAACGTTAAACAATTAATCACATTTGTTTTATTAATTATACGGGAACAAATGAATTGTACTAAGCATTCATATTCACATAATTCCGTTATAAATATATCAATTTTTGCTTTGATTCTTATAGAATTATTTCATGTTGTTATTCATAGTGATTCTGTTTCTCTCTTCAGCTTTCCTCTTCACAGCTTCCAGGTTATCTCGTGTGCATGTTCCTTATTATTATTATTATTATTATTATTATTATTATTATTATTATTATTTCTGAGTGACAACAAGTCTCCTCAGGTCTCCAGGACTCTTCTGAATATTCTAGCAGATTGCGACAGTATTCTGGATTGTCTCAATTCTTCCAGTCTTTTTCCAAGCTTTTTTCCAAGATTATTATTATTATTTACTCCTTTTGAGTTTTCACATCAGCATTAGCTGATTGTCTTTTACTGGAGTCTGAGTGACAGCAAGTCTCCTCAGGTCTCCAGGACTCTTCTGAGTATTCTGGCAGATTGCAGCAGTGCAGTGTTCTGAATGGTTTCAATCCTCCCTCTGATTTCCAAACTTTCCAAACCCTTTTCTAATCCTTTTGGGACTGTTCCAAGTGCACCAACTACAATTGGTATCAATTTGACTTTCATATTCCATAACTTTTTCAGTTCTCTGGCAAGGTCCAGATATTTGTCCATTTTTTCATTTTCCTTTAGCTTCACCCTGTGATCTGCTGGAACTGCAAAATCCACCAGTTGACAAGTTCTTTCTTTTTTGTTTATCAACACTAGGTCTGGTCTTCTTGCTGGGATATTATTATTATTATTATTATTATTATTATTATTATTATTATTATTACTAGCAAATATCTGCACCCTTCGGGTGCAAGTATTTAGGTTTTGATGTTATAAAATATTGTATCAAATTATAAACTATTTAGAAAATGATAAACTGAGGGGGTATAATCGAAAAATAGAACAGCTTTAGATTTAACTCTTCTATCATTTTCTTTCCACCCCCGTCTTTCATTTTTCCTAATTTATCTATTTAGTTAGATTATGAAGTATTTAATAAAATTACAGTTCTTTCGTCTTGTTTATGGATTTTCTTTAAGATTTATCCCCGAGATTTTGCTCAGATTCGTTAAGAGAAAAACCAAACAATTAGAAATCAATAATACTAAGCATATATTTATTAAAATCAAATTTTAAATATCAATATGCAAATTAGCCTTTCTCGTTCACACTGTAAACCGCTATTTTGTTGTATATTAAAATACAATTACATGCTATTAGTAGGTGGATATGGTCAACAGTATTAATAAGGTATAACAATTTTATCGATAATTGAGGTTTAAATAAAAATAAATAAATGAGGTTTAAATAAAAATAAATAAATGGTAAATGTGACGTCAATAACTAAGGGAATTATGACTTGAATAGTGATTCAGTTTCGGTTACAGACAGACAAACACACAATCTCCATTATAATAAGATTATTATTATTATTATTATTATTATTATTATCCTTTCTCTCCTAGTGATTTTTTCTTCATGCCAGCAGATGGTCTTTCACTGGAGTCTACGTAACAGCAAGTCTCACCCAGGTCTCCAGGACTCTTCTGAGTTTTCTAGCTGTTGTGGCCTTGTTAGGGATCAGAATAAAGACACAAGAGTGGAAATGAGTTAAACAAATATATTAACAATGAACAGTGGTACAAACATATACAAATGAGAAGGTTACCCGCGAGGCGGTCGATCAACTGCCCGAGCACATCGCTGGAATATTCTGGAAGATCTCATGCGTGCGTGGTAAATTACCATAACACTAGCCGATATCAACAATGCTGATGTCTGGATGGTCTCAATTCCTCCTCTTATTTCCTGTTCCTCTAGTCTGTTTCCTAAACTTTTGGGGATCGTTCCATGTGTACCAATTACAATAGGTATCACTTTGATCCTCATATTCCATAGGTTTTCAATTCTTTAGCAAGGTCCAGGTATTTTTCTATCTTTTTGTTTTCTTTCATCTTTACCCAGTGATCTGCTGGGACTGCAAAATCTACCAGTTGACAAGTTCTCTCTTTCTTGTTAATCAATACGAGGTCTGTTTTTTTTTTATTTTTTAATTTTTTTTTTTTTAGCTGGGATAAAGTAATCCATGAGTTTTTCACACCCTCCTAAGCAAGAGACTGATTGACAGCCATCTTCTCAGGTCCCAGGACACTTCTGATTATTATTATTATTATTATTATTATTATTATTATTTTACTCAATTCGAGTTTTCCCCACCTGCCGTAGCCGGTGGTTCACTGGGGGCTGAGTGATAGCAAGTCTCCTCAGGTCTCCAGGACAATTTGAGGATTCCAGCCGATCTCAACAATGCTGTAGTCTGGATGGACTCGATTCTTCCTCCGATTGCTAATTCATCCAGACTCATTTCCAGACCACTGGGGATCGTTCCAAGGGTCCCAAGTATTATTATTATTATTATTATTATTATTAACGTCTTTAATTAAACACTTAATTTTTACTAATTTCTATTTCTATTTCTAACCTTACCCCCCCCTTTTTTTTTCTCGTTGAACGACTCACCTAAAGCATCGGAACTTTTTTACACCTTGCTTCCCACACGAACACTTGCCCGACCACAAACCCTATTACTGGTCCCTCGATCTTTTTTTTTTTTTCGACCGTGGCAAAACATTTTCTTAACAAACACAAACTGTTGCTATAAAGACGGTATTTCAATTAAATGTTTCTGGGGTTAGCGTCGATTCTCCAAGAACAGATCAAGATGGATGGAAAATTGGTCTGAGGTCTGCTAGATTCTCATGGGACTGAAAAAAAAAACCCGGGAAAAACGGTCAAATAGAATGTGGGCTTTCGTCTATCATCCGCTCCTTCCTAATTTTTCAATGGGTTCTTTACTTTCTTTTACGCATCTGTCTATTCCTTTCTTTCTTTCTTTTTTTTTCTTTCTTTCTTTCTTTCTTTCTTTCATTCTTCTTTCTTTCTTTCTGTTGTTTTTTCTTTCTGTTCTTTTACGCATCTGTCTATTTCTTTCTTTCTTTCTTTCTTTCTTTCTTTTTTTTTCTTTCTGTTTCTTTTACGCATCTGTCTATTTCCTTTCTTTCTTTTCTTTTTCTTTCTTCTTTTTTCTTTCTGTTTCTTTTACGCATCTGTCTATTTCTTTCTTTCTTTCTTTCTTTCTTTCTTTCTGTTTTTCTTTCGTTTCTTTTACGCATCTGTCTATTCCTTTCTTTCTTTTTTTCTTTCTTTCTTTCTTTCTTCTTTCTTCTTTCTTTTTCTGTTTCTTTTACGCTATTCCTTCATTCTTTCTTTCTGTTTCTTTTACGCATCTGTCTATTCCTTTCTTTCTTTCTTTCTTTCTTTCTTTCTTTCTTTCTTTCTGTTTCTTTTACGCATCTGTCTATTTCTTTCTTTCTTTTTTCTTTCTTTCTTTCTTTCTGTTCTTTTTCTGTTTCTTTCTTTTCTTTCTTCTTCTTTCTTTCTTTTTTATTTATTTTTTTTTCTTTCTGTTTCTTTACGCATCTGTCTATTCCTTTCTTTCTTTCTTTCTTTCTTTCTTTATTTCTTTCTTTTTTTTGTTTCTGTTTCTTTTACGCATCTGTCTATTCCTTTCTTTCTTTCTTTCTTTCTGTTGTTTTTTTCTTTCTTTTTTTTTACGTATCCGTCTATTCCTTTCTTTCTTTCTTTCTCGTTTTTTGTCTTTTTCT
>CM042147.1:125336907-125351907 GCA_023376005.1 Doryteuthis pealeii | reverse complement strand
CACTAGGCCACGGGTACTCCCCTCTTTCGGATTTTCACGTATCTGACACCTGCAAGAGGAAAATACTTGTGTCCGGAATATTGTGCCTGCTAGTAACCGTATCCTTCGGTCCTGATGGTCTGACCCTCAGCAACCGCCAAGTTCCCTTATGGAGATATTTATTTTTTTCCAATTCTTTCAAGATTTGGCCACCCTGCCCTTTCTTACGCTTACCCTTCATACAGATTCTCCGTCAGCCCCCCCCCCTTTAGTCAAAATTTAGTCAAAGGGACAAACTATTTCTTCCCACGTCCTCTAAAGATGTTCAAACTCTCGAGCCTACCATGAGGTATAAACATAGGAAACCCCCCCTCTCTCTCTCTCTCTGTCTCTCTCTCTCTTTCTCTCTCTCTCTGTCTCTCGCTCTCTCTCTTTTCTTTTCTCTTTCTATGAACTCCTTTCAGTCAACCATTGCAGCTGTCGAATTCAAACAGATTGAAGCATAGACATTCTTCTTCTTCTTCTTCTTCTTCTTCTTCTTCTTTTTCTTCTTCTTCTTCTTCTTCTTCTTCTTCTTCTTCTTCTTTGGCCGAATCTTCTTCTTCTTCTTCTTCTTCTTCTTCTTCTTCTTCTTCTTCTTCTTCTTCTTCTTCTTCTTCTGTCCTTCCTGTTTTCTTTCTTTTTCCTTTTTCCTATTCCCCAACAAAATCTTATATTTCATTTCATTTCTATTCTTTCTTTCTTTCTCTCTTTCTTTCTTTCTTTCTTTCTTTCTCTTATATTTCTCTGTTTCATACCCACCTTTTCTTCGTTTTTTTTTCTTTTCTTTTATCTAAATGCTGATATTTCTTCTTTCTTTCTTTCTTTCTTTCTTTCTTTCTTTCTTCTTTCTTTCTCTTTATACTTCTCTATCTCTTACCCCACCTTTTCTTCGTTTTTTTTCTTTTCTTTCTTCTATCTAAATGCTGATATTTCTTTCTTTCTTTCTTTCTTTCTTTCTTTCTTCTTTCTTTCTTTCTTTTTATACTTCTCTAGTTCTTATCCCATCTTTTCTTCATTTTTTTCTTTCTCTTTTCTTCTACCTAAATGTTGATATTTCTTTCTTTATTTCTTTCTTTCTTTCTTTCTTTTTTTCTTTCTTTCTCTTTATATTTCTCTATTTCTTACCCCACCTTTTCTTCGTTTTTTTCTTTTCTTCTATCTAAATGCTGATATTTCTTTCTTTCTTTCTTTCTATTTTTCTTTTTTTCTTTCTTTCTTTCTTTTTATACTTCTCTAGTTCTTACTCCATCTTTTCTTCATTTTTTCTTTTTCTTTTCTTCTACCTAAATGTTGATATTTATTCTTCATTTTTGCTATTCTCCAATTATTATTAATAATGAGAGTTTTTTCAAACCCGCATAAGCAGGTGGTTCATATTATTATTATTATTATTATTATTATTATTATTATTATTATTATTATTATTATTATTTTTTAATTTTTTATTTTAAAAAAAAAAATTATTTTTTTTGCTTTTTGACCATTTCTTTTCCTTCTTCACGTTTTTGTCTTTCACTTTTATCTGTTGTTTTTTTCCCCTCATTTTTCTTCTCTTTCTCTTTCTAACGCAGCCTATATTTCTTTTTTTTTCTCCCTTTCTTTTTATTCATTTTCTTTTTCCCATAACCACACTTTTCTCCTTACTCACTCTTCTTCTCTTGCTTAAAAGAGAGGAGACAACTGCGACGAGCAAAGCATATGGTTCCCATCGCGGCCATAACAAATGTTTACTGCCCTTTTCACCTTTCTTTTTAGCATCTCCAACTGAGCGTTACACTCCCCGCTGACCAATGTTTATGAAATGAAACCCGGTCTAAAACCCCAAGAGGCCTCAAATTCCCAGGGTCTCAGCGCCGCCCATGGGACCAAAGTAATAAACTGGACAGGTGTATTGGGGTCTATAATACACAAGCTTAAAAGACGCCTCTGGTTGCCTTTAAACTCGGCATTTAAAGGCGGTATTAAATGGAACTGTAGCCCAAATTTGGAGAGGGATATATATATATATATATATATATATATATATATATATATATATATATATAAGTTAAAAGTTGTTGGACTGGTTATTGCCGGTATCAGCCGGACAGCGCGGGAGTATATATATATTTATGTATATATAATATATATATATATTAATTAATAATTTTCAAAATTAGGTACGACTCCAATTAAGCACTTATTCTCCCAAAAATTATCGGCAAAAAGCCATTCTAAACAAACCTTGTTTACAACTTACCACATCGTCGTGTATAAAAAGTCACTAGAAGAGGAATGTTAACCTACTCTAAAACAAATCATAAAATCTAAGAAGTTCGTTTGGTGTTGGGTTATGGGATCGGCCTGTCAGCTTGGCAGTCCGGTTCAGATCACGCACAGGGCGGTCTTCCGATCTATAGCTCTGCTGATGAGGCCTAATAGGCCGAAATGTACATACAGAGATTGATTTTTCTCGATTTGTTTAGCCATACATTTAATAGGTATTCCCGCCTAATTCATTATTAATTAATTAATTTTCAAAATTAGGTACGACTCCAATTAAGCACTTATATATATATATATATATATACTCCGGCGCTGTCAGGCTGATACCGACAATAGGTCATTCCGCTAACTATTCATTTATATATGTATATACAATCCCATATTAAAATATTAAATATTGTTCTTTATGTAAAATTCATCCAGAGGACATGAAATAATCTTCCTATGTGTCTATGTCAAACAAATAATTTATACACACACACACACATAAATACACACACACACACACACACACACACACACATATATATATATATATATTGAAAGGGTTTATTTTATATGGATTTATATGTGTGTGTATATATACATATGGAATATGTATGTAAGAAAACGAAAGTTCTGAATAGAATCATTCCCACCAAAAACCCATAATATATATATTACAGTGTGTACAGAAATCACCTACTCGAGTTTCCCCGTGAGGAATTATGTTTGGGCAATTTATATCCGTTAAAAAGACTGTTTACAGAAACGAACGCTGAGTTCAACCGCTGAAATCTTTGAAAAATGCATGTTCTGTTTTAAAAATAAAATAAATTTTATTTTTAATTTTTAAAAAATCAGAAGCTTTATAGTTTATAGAAAAACTCAAAAGAGTTTGTTGTAAAAGTTTATATAAAAATGTAAAGTGGGTATCAAAATAGTATAGTATATATTTCAGCTGTTAAAAAATATACGGATATCTTCTCTTCCCATCTATGTCGCTCTTTGATGAAGACCAACTTATCGATTTGGTCGAAACAGTACTGTCAGCAATTACATAACAAACATCATATGTTTTTTCATAATGTTAAATTTCATACTGTCGGATTAAGTCCCATCTATTTTTCATATTTGTCAAATGAAATAACATTATATCTGGGACTTTTACACCTTGAAGACTTTCATCTATAACTACGGACTTATCAACGCCACAAGTAAATTTTGGAACTCTAACATCTTTTTCAAATTACCATGTGGACTTGTATATTTTTTAACAGCTGAAATATATACTATACTATTTTGCCACTTTACATTTTTATATAAACTTTTACAACAAACTCTTTGAGTTTTTCTATAAACTATAATGCTTCTGATTTTATAAAAATTAAAATAAAATTTATTTATTTTTAAAACAGAACATGCATTTTTCAAAAATTTCAGCGGTTGAACTCAGCGTTCGTTTCTGTAAACAGTCTTTTTAACGGATATCTTTCCTCCATCTATGTCGCTCTTTGATGAAGACCAACTTATCGATTTGGTCGAAACAGTACTGTCAGCAATTACATAACAACATCATATGTTTTTTCAAAATGTAAAATAATATAATATATATATATATATATATATATATATATATTATATATATATATATATATATATATATATAAAGAATGGAAGTGGAAATGAATCCGACAATATATAGTATTATAAAAATTGAAATAGCACGAGACTTATTAAACATCATTCGTTAATGAAACTTGTGTTTTTACAATATATATATATATATATATTATATATATTATATATATATATATATTGCATTTTGACTTTCTTCTTTGTATTTTAATCATGGAATTTTGGTACAAAAATGCATTCACATTCCAAATCCGCTTCTGCTGCACATTCCAAGGTTTCTTTTTTCTCCTGATCCATATTTGTATAAGCGCTAACCGACTCACCAACCAATCGGCACATCAACCTCTCGACCTGCCGGCCGACCTATTCTTCAACCTCCTGACCGACTAACATTCTACAAGAAACCGAATCGCTCATAAGATGAATGAACAAACGGAAAGCTCGTAATACTATCGCCAACATATCTCAGGAGACCGAAATTTCTTCTACACCCCTCTAGCGGTTGCATGTGTCCATCTCTTCCTCTCTAACGAAGAGGGGGTTGAGAAGATTATCTTTCTTCACCGACTTCAGCCTCGTACACCGCCTGCGAAGTGTGCATGTGTGTGTATGCGTATTACTTTTCTTCTGTCTTGCACATGCTGAAGAGGGTTCGGATTCTTTCGTAGATTAGAGAAATAATCTTGGTAACGTGAGGTACAAGCGCCGCCAGTGTTCGGTAGATCCTATCAAATCGAGATTGTTAACCCCATGCCCACCATTCATCTCGTCTGATACGTTATTTGAGGTTCGTTGAATTTTTACGGCATGTCAATCCTAGAAATATTTTATGTCGAAAACGTTTTTGTTTTATTCATTCTTGATGGGCATTCATTTTTTTTAAAACTCATTTTTAAACACATTTCTAAATCTATTAAACCCATAGACAGTTTATACCACTCCAGGTCAGAGTGGACCTGGGAGTAATGCCAACACTTAATTTCGTCTGATATAATTTTTATGTTGAGTATAGCAGGTTTTAATTTTTAGTTTTCTTTCCCCTAGACTAGTTACCATACTTAAAAAGGTTATATAGATCAGTCTACCCTTCTGTATATATTTGAGATTCGTTGGATTTTAAGTCATATTAATCTTTGGGTAATTTTCTGCCGAAGAGGTTTTTTATTTCATTCATTCTTGAGGAGCATTCAATTTTTTAAAACTCATTTTCAAACACATTTCTTAAGTCCTTTTAACCCATAGATTCGACTCTAACAGATTCTACCACTTCGTGTCTGAGTGGACCTGGGATTAATGTCCACATCTCGTCTGATACGTTATTTGAGGTTCATTGGATTAATATCAATATCTGGGTTATTTTAATATCAATATGTGGGTTATTTTATGCCGAAGAGGTTATGGCTTCATTCATTCTTGATGGGCATTCAATTTTTCAAACTTATTTTTTTAAACACATTTAAAAATAATCTGTTTAACCCATAGATACGACTCTAACAGGCTCTACCACTCCAGCTCAGTGGAGCTGGGAGTAATGGCGATGAAGGGGTGCAATACACGTGCTAGATCTATTGAATCGGGCGTCACCACTAGGTGCAATTTATTGTCATGCCCGGACACTAAGACTCTCAGCCATCGCCTTCTAGCGCATATATGATAAAATTGTTTTGGGGTTGCCTTGAGAAATAGGTCTAGGAAACTCATATAGATGCTAGGGCTTGAATTGACCAGCCTATTGATCGGAAGGGCCTCTCCGCCCGTCCGTCTAGCCCAAGTAAGAGCCAAAGTGGAGTCTTGCATGTCTTAGACTACCTAGCCAGCAGTATTCTGTCTTTAAGCATCACAGGTGGCCCTATTAGCGCGAGGGGGGGGGTTAGCTTAACCCTCTTCTGTGGTGCAGTCTGCGTATTCTATATTCCAACCGATTGGTCGGACGTTATTTTCGAGAGGCGCTTAACATAACGGCCTGGAAATGGAATCGGCGAGCCGAGTTCAATACCTGGACCGAACTGATTCACTTCCGGTTTCACTTCCGGTTTCACTTCGCGCAAATGCACTTGGCATTAAACAGAAAGGCAAAAATTCATCCGTTCTTGCCTCCAACCGTTTTCATTCCATAGCAAGCAGGTTAGGTTATTTAGCCAGAGTAAACTCTGAAATAAAACCCCGCTGTACTACACTAAAGTTCTCGTTACTGGCATGTTACAATGACTGATCTAGAAGAGAGTGCTGGTTGAACATTAGCGTATACATCTCTCCTTGAACTGCTTGACCTGCTCGAAGAGTAGTTAAACTTAGGATACGCCGACAGCATCCCTTCGGCAAAATATAACCCATAAGGGGTTGATATTAAGGGTGTTCATCATTTAATGGTTATCGTCATAGGAAAATGGAAACGGCGAACCGAGCTTCTTCTTGCATCTTAAATACCGCTAATAACGTTGAAAGAGGTATGCATCTAACTATTCTCCCTCCAGCTATGGGTAAATTGTAGGGCAGACTGATCTATATAACCTTTTTAAGTATGGTAACTAGTCTAGGGGAAAGAAAACTAAAAATTAAAACCTGCTATACTCAACATAAAAATTGACCTGGTGTCACATCCTACTCCTACGGAGGTTTTGGTAAATACATACTCCGTTTAGAAATTGACCTTGTGTAACATCCTACTGTGCTATCCAGCTATGGATAAATAGTAGGGAAGACTTGGTACAGTAATCGTTATAGAAGGAGGAAAACTGAATTCAAATCTTTTAAACTATGCTTAAAAATTGACCTTGTGTCCCATCTTACTCGTGCAGAGGGGTTGGTAGATATGCTATTAAACAAATAAACTAAATCAAACCACAACTACAACTACGCTGCTACATTACCAATTGATATGGTGTTGAACATGTCTTGCATGCTCCATGCAATATAAAATCACGTCTTAACAGTTGTTTGTTTTACGGCATATCAACCTCGATGGGTCATTTAATTCCGGCAAACTTTTGAAATAAACTCATTCTTGATAGGTACTCAATTTTTTATAAACACATTTTTCTATCTAACCCATAGATGGGACCCTTACAGGTACTACCACTCCGCGTTAGGGTGGACTTGGGAGAAATGGTGATCAATGGGTGCTACACATTCCTCAGACCTCCAGAACTGGAACCTCACCATCAGATAGAGTTTACCGTCATACCCAGGACACTCAGCCACCGCCTTCTAGCACATATGATAAAAAGAGTTGGGGTTGCCATTAGGGCAATACGGTTTGGAAAATCATATTGGTGCTAGGGCTTGACGTGACCAGCCGATTGATCGGAGGGGGTCTCTCCGACCACCCGTATAACCCAAGATAGAACCAAAGTAGAGTATTGCAAGTCAGAGTAAGTTGGAGTGTTGCATCTCATGGACTGCTCAGCTTCCTGTATTCCATCCTTAAGCATCACGGGTCGCCACCCATGGCCAACAGCTGGTTCCATTGGGGGAGTATCAACCCTCTGCAGAGGTGCAGTCGGTATATTCTATAGCCACTGCCGACAGGGCTCTTAACGGTTGTAGAATGTCAAAACGATCTAGGCTATGCAATCAGAAAGAAACAAAAATACGATGAAGAATAAACTAGCGAACAGTCCATCATGAAGGTGCTTAATATATGAAACTAAGCTGAAGTGTATCTTTACATTGTGAAAAATCTATTTTCCTTCTCCCACATGAGACTGACGGTAACGAACGTTACTTAACCAGATGTTAGTATGGAATTTTTCCCCCTTCTCGGCGAACATTACGAACTGAGACGAATTCATGGGTGGGCAGGATCGGAAAAAAAAAATTGAGAAATTTCCAGGACGCGCCTGCTGGAAAGATAAAGTTTTATTGGCACATGTCAGTTTTGCAGTGTGTTGTCGACGTGGGGCAGAGTAAAAATCAACATGTCAACTGAAAAAGACTTGTTATTTTTCTTTCGACGCGAAATAACGACAATCAC
The DNA here is from genome assembly GCA_023376005.1 of Doryteuthis pealeii. Classification (NCBI taxonomy): domain Eukaryota; kingdom Metazoa; phylum Mollusca; class Cephalopoda; order Myopsida; family Loliginidae; genus Doryteuthis; species Doryteuthis pealeii. Next base: position 125,344,031 of record CM042147.1, on the reverse strand, counting down.
GTTTGAAACGAGACTATGACGAATACGTCAAGCAAAATGGCAGAGTTTTTTTGGGCCGTTCAAATCTCTCCCGTTTGTCGCTTGAATTATTATTATATACCCCCTTTACATCGGGTATATAAATGGAGGCGCCTGGTGTAATGGTTAGAGTCGTAGGAAATGGACTCGTCAAAGCGAGTTCAATTCCTGGACGAATTTATTGGCATTTCACATGGCGCTAAAACCATTGGGAAAGGTATGAATCCATTTGTCCCTCTATCTATGGGTAAATAGCAGGGCAGACTGGACTCTTTAACCATGGCTAGGTAACCAGTCTAGGAGAAGGAAAACTCTGAATTTAAACCTGTTAAACTTCGCTTAAGAAATTGACCTTGTTTCGCATCCTGCTCGTGCGGACAGGTTGATAATAATATATATATATATATATATATAAATGAGAGAGGAGTTCTTATGTGGTTTTATTTCGTCGCTACCATCCTCGTTTTCTGAGTTGATTCCTTCCTTCGGAGCTCCTGACTTAAAAAGCGCTAGGCGGTGATAGCTGAAAAAACAAACCGCCCTACGAATGAAGTCCCTAGCTGAAACGGTGCCTGCTGAAAAAAACAACAACCAGCGCTTAAGGCGTTTTTCCCGAAAAGTTATTGCGATATTTTACCCCCTCCAGTCTTTTTTCGCAAAGTAAATGTAAATATGTTATCCCCCCCCCTCTTGTAGTGGTAGGGGACTAAATATTTACATTTACTTGTCGATAAAAATTTGGCTTATTTTTAACGCCTTCAAACCATTAAAAATAAATAATTTGTCGATAAAAACGCATTCAATGCGCTAAAAAAATATCTTTTTTTTGTTTGTTCGATATTTTCATTTTTTTTTTCGACAATCAATTACTGTTACATAATTATTAGATTCCTAATATTTATGTACAGTAGTGTAGAAACCAAAATGGCTGTTATAAGTTCAGCCGACGGCCTTGAAGGATTGAATGACAAGGCTTGACCTCAGTCCTGATCCTCCTTCCGGTGGATACCGTGAGAATCGGTGGAGAAGACCCTCTTCCGGTTTAGATTAGAAAGAGATTTTTAGTCAGATCGGCCAAAGACACGACGGTGGTAAGTCGTGTTAAGCACGTGCCGACTCAATCTGCGCAGGTAGTCTGGTGGGGATTTCAGAATAAAATATGATCTAAGTTAAATCTAAGTCTTGTGTTATTATCTAAAAACTACCAAAGACACAGGGCTTCTGATAAAAAGAAATCCCCAATGCAAGACCAGACACGATGTCCCCAAGACGAATTCCAGACGCTAGAAGAGACGCTGGAAGAAGAAGAATAGAAGTAAGAAAATAAGGAAAGAGAGTATACAACATTACAAATAAAAAATCAAAACATTTGTTGGGGTATTTTTTATTTTATTTTAATATATTTATTTCCAACAAATCAATTACAAATAAAAAATAAAATATTTAGATATTCTTTTTTATTTTAACTAAAAACAAGACATTAAACAAACACCGGCACAGTTTCAGCTAGGGACTTCATTCGTAGGGCGGGTTGTTTTTTTCAGCGATCACTGTCTAGCGTTTTTTAAGGCAGGAGGCTGAAACGCAATTCAGCGAATAGCCACCTTCCTTCTTCTGGGCTGGGATGCCTGTGCTCATTTCGTTGTTTGTAATAAATAATCAAGACTTTGTTATTTTTTTTTCTTGGGCCGTTCAACTCTCTCTAGCTTGTCGTTTGAATTATCCATATATATATATATATTTACCAACACCTAGGATGTGACACAAGGCCAATTTCTTTAACGGAGTTTAACAGGTTTGAATTTGAAGCTTTCCTTCTATTAGACTGGTTACCTGGCCAAGGTTAAAACGCCCAGTCCGCCATACTATTTACCCATAGATTGAGGGAAGGTATTTCGATGCATACATTTCCCAAGGGTATTAGTGCTATGGGAAATACAAACAGCCTCGTCCATGATTTAAACTCGGGCCGACGAGTCCATTTCCTACGACTCTAACCATTACACAACGCATCTCCAATTATCCATATTGTTGTTTTTATTCCAATTTCTGTTTTTTTTTAGTTTTTGTTGTTTTTCTATTTGTCCATACGTTGTAATTGCTCGGAAATTTTGAGTGGCCATTCTTTCCTTCGACGTTTGGAAGCTGAGGAAACTGTCATTCGGACTTCACTGAAAATTACCCCTAAAAATACCAAATTCAATGTTATTTTATTAATTTTCAATATTGCTACACATGTTTTTTTTAATAGCGTGCTTGGATGTAAAAAAAAAAAAAAAATAAAATAAAAAAAGCTTTCAAAGTCAAATTTTGATTTCTAAAATTTTCCCGAAAATTTCGACCGCACCAACTATCAAGTAAGGTGTGTGAGCATGGACTCTTGCTAGAAACAAAAGTTAATTTCATAGTTTTAATGCGTTCTAAAAGAGTTTTAATGGGTTTTGTCTTGCGTCAAAACATAGTCAAAACAGGTCGATTTGGACGTCTTTTTCAAGGATTTTAGTGTAGTTAGGGGACGGTCGGTAGAACACCCTCAAAGTAGATTAGTCTTTCTTTGCTTTTTTAGTATATACCTTGAATTGTTGCATCTACGCAATCCTCGATGTTTGCGAGTTCTCTGCCTTTTTTTATTTTCATGACTCATATAAAGTAAAAGTGACTGCAATGTTTTTACATACAGATAAAATACGGAAGACTGAAATGATAATGCAAGACCAGGTTGTTGAAAGATTGACAAGGTTTTATTAAACACAGGGTAGAGAATGCTTATACCATAAAAAATGACTTAACTAGTTCAACCGTACTGTGAACGTGCTTACACTCAGAACGAACCCCAATCCAAAAATGACATGGCGGAAACCCCACTTCCGGGTTCCCAACAACCCCCTACTGATCAAAGGGAGCAACTCTATTTTCGTTAGGTCTTCCTTACAGTGGTCTAAAGTCGATATCAGACAGACAGCGAAGGAGTGTATCCCCTTTTCGCTAGCACTAGGCCAAATAGATTGTTTTTTGGCATCTGAGGTGGAGCGCCATGTCTATCATCAGCTTCTTACTTTACCGCACAAATCCCTGTGCTACTCATACTGAGTTGGTAAGGATCGGTATCGAACCAGGAAGCTAGTGGTTTCTAGGCTGACGCTCAACCAACTGAGCTAAACCAGCCTTTCTCAAGTGTAATGCTTTGTGTTTTGTCTTCAATTTCCTTGTTCTATTGATCCATCTGTTGACGTTCCTCCCTTCTTTATTTTAAGAATTATCCAAATTATTTCTTCTACTCGTTGCAAGTTTTTCACACTAGTAGAAAGTTGTTGGCGGGATGGCTATTTGTCAATATCAGCTGGACAGCGAGGGGCTCTATCCCCTTTTCGCTAGCGCTAGACCAGGGAAATTGTTTTTGCTGAGGTGGAGCTCACACCTACCTACGTAAAGTGGGGACCTACTGTTGGATTATTTGTGGCATATAAGACATGCTACAATACTCCCCTTAAATTTATAGACTAAGCGAGGTCACGTGGTTTAAATCTCACTCAATCAACAACCCGAATACGTGGTTGGTTGACTACTAATCACTGATACTGGGAGACGTCCATTCGCCATCATTAATGAAGGACTTTGCAGGGAAGGTCGATTTTGGAACTGGATACAGCACTGATAGTGATATTTGGGGTTTGACTTAATAAATAACGACACAAATTATTTTTTTCCCCAATAATTACCAATTTTTGAGGAAACGACTTTTAAAGGCTGAAAATTAAGGCTCTTCTTTCTTCATTTTTTCCCCAGGATTTCTTCCTCTTTTCATTTATTTATTATTTTCATTTGATTTGATTTCTTTTTGCTTTCTTTCTTTGCTTATCTGCTTTCTTTGGTCTTTCTTTTTCTCTTGTCTTCTTTCTTTCTTTCTCCTCTCTTCTTCTTTCTTCTTTTTTCTTTCTCTCTTTCTTTCTTTGTCTTGCTTTTTCTTGTTACATCTTTCCTTGCGTTTCCATCCCTCCTTTCTTTCTTTCTTGCTTTCATTTTATTTTTCTTGCTGTCTCTTTCTTCTATTCTCTCTTTCTGTTCTTATACATTGCTTATTACGTCTTCTTTTACTTCTTGCTGCTGTCGTGTAGACCAATTTCATTTCATATTACTCTGTCTTTGATTGTGTCTATTTCATATCACTCATCCTTTCTGATTCTTCCTTTCTTAGCTTATCTTTCTTCTCTATACCTTATTCTTTCTTTCTTCTTCTTTCATTTACTTGTCATGAGCTATTCTTTCTCTACTTTATCTTTTCAATATTTTACTTTCATCCTTCTTATTCACTATTCTTTATATTAAAAGTTCTTTTCTTTACATTTACATACTGAGTCTTATATTACATTTCCTTACTTTTCTTTTCTTTCTTTTTCAATATTCTTTATAATTCAATACAACTTTATGCACTTATTTATAATTTAAAGATAATGTGCTTTCTGTTCTGTTCAGCGTGTGCTGAGTTCCTCTTTCTTTCGTTTTCTTTTTCAATATTTCTTCAGCCTTTCTGTCTTCTTGTAGTTAAGTGCTTTCTTTCTCTGCATTGTATTGTTCCGTGTTCTTTCTTTCTTTCTTTTGATGATATTTCTATTCATCCTTCTTCCATTCTATAGTTAATAGCTCATTTTTCTTCTATGCGACATTGTCTGATCCTTTCCTTCCATCTTCTCCTTTTTAATATATTTACTTTTACATCCTTCTTTACCTTTACTAGTTTGTGAGCTTAAATTACCTATATCTTTCTGTTGCGTATGTTGTTGATCACTTTTATCGTTTACTTCTTTCTTTTTCTCAGATGAGTTCGTTTCATCCATTCACTTCCTTCTATATATATAAAGAATTATATCATTACTCACATTGATTTACTGAATCTCTTTCTTTACTTTATCATCTTTAGTCAAAATATTTCTTCATCCTACTCTTTCCTTTACTACTTAAGTAATTAAATCACCGGATTCTTGCTTTTCTTATTTGTCTTATTCCTTCAATGATTTATATATTCTTTGAGTGCTATTCAAATTACTTTCTTCCATGACTTTACTTATCCTTCTTATTTACAGTTAAAGAGTTCTTCAGTGTAACTTCTCTACATGTCTAATTCCTTTTCATTTCTTATCTTCTTATCTTTCTCTTCATGTCTTTCTATCTTTCTTTTTCTTTACTTCATTTCTTATTTTTTAACGTTTTTACTGATCCTTCACTTTCCTTTTAATTCATAAAGCTATATTTCTCTCTTTCTGCACTGTCTGACTTTCTATTAGCTAGTTAGTTTTGCTTACTCACACTGTTCTCCAAGTTTCTCATTTTGTTCAAATTTTGGATTTATCAATATCTATGGTTTTTTTTCTGTTCTTTCCATTCTTCTTCTTTCTTACTACTCTTGCATCTGGTTCTTAACTAAAAATCACTGATTTCTTTCGCTCATCACTTATATGTGACTTCCTTCTTTAACTTGAGAGAGTTCTTTATCTATTATCTTTTTTGGTGCGAACTGATTCTGTATGTCCGGACTGATTGAAAACTTTCGAAAATATACATCTTATCTACTTTCTTTCTTTCTTATATTTGCTTTCCCTATTACTTTCTTTCATGTAAATTCTTAACGTTTATTTTTATATTACAACATGAATATCACCCAGGGCCTTCGTGTTGACATTTCGCGAACAACCTAACTATAACTTTTATTTTATATTCGCGCATTTGAGAGAGGATTCAAATTGGAAAGAACATGAGAGGTTAATCATTTGTGTTTGAAATTATTCGTTTATTCATTTTCTCTTTTTTTCTTTTTTTTTTCCTTTTATGAAGATGTTCGATGATTCTCTTTTACTCTATCTTGTTTGTTACATTTAAATGAATAATATTGGATAAACTGTTTTCATTGATTATATGGCAATATTTTCATTCTATTGAATCTAATTTTGCCGTTTGCTCGAATAAATTGTATATATATTCATTATTGAATTGAATAAATTTTCTATACATTATTAAAATTCCGTCTGTGGGGCCATTTTTTCCTATGGGGCACACACCCCACCAAATTTTGTTTTGAGGGATTCTTATTTCTTTTCAAGCACCCGAGAAAGTAATAAGGATCTGCCGACCACGAGACCACTTTCTAAATTCATCCCGTTCCCTCCTCCTTATCCAGACGGATGTCGCCCCTGGACTCCAGGAACCGCTCACGGTACTGACCGACCTCTCCCATAGTCTAGAAATGTCATTACCATGGAAATGCTCTCTAAGTCGATAACATCTCTCGTCTCTCTCTCTCTCTCTCTCTCTCGTCTCTCTCTCTCTCTGGTCGTCTCTCCTCTCTCCTTCTCTCTCTCTCAGAAGGTTGCTGGCACACTAAGTGTGCGTCGCTCAAAATTCATAGATACATTTAATTGGCAATCAGTAATTCTTAATTGCAAGCAGTTATTCTAATATATATTCGATGTATGTGTTCTTTAAGTATTACGATTAATTGCGTGCGAGAGACATCTCTCTGATAATTTTGAACACCCCATATCGGTGGGGGCTTAAAATCGTTGACAGAAATCTCTTGTTTAGCGATAAATACCCATAAACGTTTGTCGTTGGCTGCTCCTGATGGGAGGCGTCCACGTCTGGGGTTCTGGGAAATGGCGTAAATCTTTATGTCATTCAATTCCATGTCCTACTCTATGTTATAGCCCCAATTATTATATTTCAAAAGAATCTATTTTGATATTATTGATCCGACGAATGTGTGCCAAAAAAAAAAACCTTACAGAACAAACAAACAAAATTTTAGCTTCCCACTCACTATACGTACAAAGAACCGAATACACTTTAACCTGTAGGGATAAATAACTAGATAGGTTGCATTCCGTTAAAATCTACTAATATAAATGATGTAGCTATGTCCGCAGTTATATTAGATCTCTGTTCTATGTTGTTACCTATATATATAGTCACATCTGTAATACTTGCGGTACGTTTATATTCTACGGCCCGATGATTATGGCGTTAATGTTTGTTGCTTGTGTTGTTGGTGTGTTAATTTCACTAACTTTTCTACATTTTATTCTGATAGTCAGGTTCTTCCTTGTTATCAAGCA
>CM042147.1:125330791-125336807 GCA_023376005.1 Doryteuthis pealeii | reverse complement strand
AAGAGAGAATTAGGCGGGTGATAGCCTTTGAAAAAAAAAAAAAAAAAAAAAAAAAAAAAAACCCCAAACCGGCCCCTTACGAAAATGAAAGTCCCCCCTAGTTTTTGGGAAAACGTTTTTGCCTGCTGAAAAAAAACAATAACCAGCGCTTAAGGCGTTTTTTTCCCGAAAAGTTATTGCGATATTTTACCCCTCCAGTCTTTTTTTCGCAAAGTAAATGTAAATATTTTATCCCCCCCCTCTTGTAGTGGTAGGGGACTAAATATTTTACATTTTTACTTGTCGATAAAAATTTTTGGCTTATTTTTAACGCCTTCAACCATTAAAAAATAAATAATTTTGTCGATAAAACGCATTCAATGCGCTAAAAAATATATTTTTTTTTTGTTCGATATTTCATTTTTTTTTTCGACAATCAATTACTGTTACATAATTATTAGATTCCTAATATTTATGTACAGTAGTTAGAAACCAAAATGGCTGTTATAAGTTCAGCCGACGGCCTTGAAGGATTGAATGACAGCTTGACCCCAGTCCTGATCCTCCTTCCGGTGGATACCGTGAGAAATCGTGGAGAAGACCTCTTCCGGTTTAGATTAGAAAGAGATTTTTAGTCAGATCGGCCAAAGCCACGACGGTGGTAAGTCGTGTTAAGCACGTGCCGACTCAAATCTGCGCAGGTAGTCTGGGTGGGGATTTTAGAATAAAATATGATCTAAGTTAAATCTAGTCTTGTGTTTATTATCTAAAAACTACCAAAGACACAGGGCTTCTGATAAAAAGAAATCCCCAATGCAAGACCAGACACGATGTCCCAAGACGAATTTCCAGACGCTAGAAGAGACGCTGGGAAGAAGAAGAATAGAAGTAAGAAAGTAAGGAAAGAGAGTATACAACATTAAAATAAAAATCAAAACATTTGTTGGGGTATTTTTTTATTTTATTTTAATATATTATTTCCACAATCAATTACAAATAAAAAATAAAATATTTAGATATTCTTTTTTATTTTAACTAAAAACAAGACATTAAACAAACACCGGCACAGTTTTAGCTAGGGACTTCATTCGTAGGACGGGTTGTTTTTTTCAGCGATCACTGTCTAGCGTTTTTTAAGGCAGGAGGCTTAAACGCAATTCAGCGAATAGCCACCTTCCTTCTTCTGGGCTGGGATGCCTGTGCTTATTTCGTTGCTTGTAATAAATAATCAAGAATTTGTTATTTTTTTCTTGGGCCGTTCAACTCTCTCTAGCTTGTCGTTTGAATTATCCATATATATATATATATATATATATATATATATATATATATAATATATATATATATATATATTGGGAGAATCTGTGCTTAATTGAAGTCGTACCTAATTTTGAAAGTTAATTAATTAATAATTAATTAAAAAAACAAATCGAGAAAAAAATCAATCTCTGTATGTACATTTCGGCCTATTAGGCCTCATCAGCAGAGCTATAGATAGGCCGAAATGTACATACAGAGATTGATTTTTCTCGATTTGTTTAGCCTTACATTTAAATAGGTATGCCCGCCTAATTAATTAATTATTAATTAATTAACTTTCAAAATAAGGTACGACTTCAATTAAGCACATATTCTCCCAAAAATTGTCGGCTAAAAAAGCCATATCATAAACACATTGCTTGTGTATTTACTTCTCATATATATATATATATATATATATATATATATATATATATACCAACACCTAGGATGTGACACAAGGCCAATTTCTTTAACGGAGTTTAACAGGTTTGAATTTGAAGCTTTCCTTCTATTAGACTAGTTACCTGGCCAAGGTTAAAAAGCCCAGTCCACCCTGCTATTTACCCATAGCTAGAGGGAAAGTAGTTCGATGCATACCTTTCCCAAGGGTATTAGTGCTATGGGAAATACAAACAGCCTCGTCCAGGATTTAAACCCGGGTCGACAAGTCCATTTCCTACGACTCTAACCATTACACAACGCATCCCCAATAGTTTTTGTTGTTTTTCTCTTTGTCCATACGTTGTAATTGCTCGGAAATTCTGAGCGGCCATTCTTTCCTTCGACGTTTGGAAGCTGAGGAAACTGTCATTCGGACTTCACTGAAAATCACCCCTAAAAATACCAAATTCCATGTTATTTTATTAATTTTCAATGTTGTTACACACGTTTTTTTTAATAGCGTGCTTGGATGTAAAATAAAAAAAAAATTAAAAAAGCTTTCAAAGTCAAAGTTCGATTTCTAAAATTTTCCCGAAAGTTTCCACCGTACCAACTATCAAGTAAGGTGTGTGGGCATGAACTCTTGCTAGAAACAAAAGTTAATTTCATAGTTTTAATGCGTTCTAAAAGAATTTTAATGGGTTTTGACTTGCGTCAAAACATAGTCAAAACAGGTCGATTTGGACGTCTTTTTCAAGGATTTTAGTTAGGGGACGGTCGGTAGAACACCCTCCAATTAGATTAATCTTTCTTTGCTTTTTTAGTATATACCTTGAATTGTTGCATCTACGCAATCCCCGATGTTTGCGAGTTCTCTGCCTTTTTTTATTTTCATGACTCATATAAAGTAAAAGTGACTGCAATGTTTTTACATACAGATAAAATACGGAAGACTGAAATGATAATGCAAGATCAGGTTGTTGAAAAATTGACAAGGTTTTATTAAACACAGGGTAGATAATGCTTATACCATAAAAAATGACTTAACTAGTTCAACCGTGCTGTGAACGTGCTTACACTCAGAACGAACCCCAATCCAAAAATGACATGGCGGAAACCCCACTTCCGGGTTCCCAACAACCCCCTACTGATTAAATGGAGCAACTCTATTATCGTTCGGTCTTCCTAACAGTGGCTTAGATTCGGTATCCGACAGACAGCGAGGGGGTGTATCCCCTTTTCGCTAGCACTAGGCCAAATAGATTGTTTTTTGGCATCTGAGGTGAAGCGCCACGTCTATCATCAGCTTCTTACTTTACCGCACAAATCCCTGTGCTACTCATACGCTGAGTTGGCGAGGATCGGTATCTAACCAGGAACCTTGTGGTTTCTAGGCTGACGCTCCACCGACTGAGCTAAACCAGCCCTTCTCAAGTGTAATGCTTTGTGTTTTGTCTTCAATTTCCTTGTTCTATTGGTCCATCTGTTGACGTTCCTCCCTTCTTTATTTTAAGAATTATCCAAAGTATTTCTTCTACTCGTTGCAAGTTTTTCACACTAGTAGAAAGTTGTTGGCGGGATGGCTATTTGTCAGTATCAGCTGGACAGCGAGGGGCTCTATCCCCTTTTCGATAGCGCTAGACCAGGGAAATTGTTTTTGCTGGGGTGGAGCTCACACCTACCTACGTAAAGTGGGGACCTACTGTTGGATTATTTGTGGCGTATAAGACGTGCTACAATACACCCCTTACATTTATAGACTAAGCGAGGTCACGTGGTTTAAATCTCACTCAGTCAACGGCCCGAATGCGTGGCTGGTTGACTACTAATCACTGATACTGGGAGACGTCCATTCGCCATCATTAATGAAGGACTTGCAGGGAAGGTCGATTTTGGAACTGGGGTACAGCACTGATAGTGATATTTGGGGTTTGACTTAATAAATAACGACACAAATTATTTTTTTCCCAAATAATTACCAATTTTTGAGGAAACGAGTTTAAAGGCTGAAAATTAAGGCTCTGGTTCTTTCCTTCATTTTTTCCCCAGGATTTCTTCCTTCCATCTTTTCTACCTTCTATTCATTTTCATTTAGATTATTACTTTCTTACATCTTTCTTTCTTTCTTTCTTTCTTTCTTTGCTTTCTTTCTTTCTTTCTTTTCAATTTTCTTTCCTCCTTTCTTCTTCTTTTCAAATTTTTTTCCTCCTTTCTTCCTTCTTTTAATTAAAGTTCTTTTCTTCTTTCACTGTCTGATTTCTTCTTTCTTTTTTTTCTTTCTTTCTTTTTTTCAATATTTCTTTCCTCCTTTCTTCCTTCTTTTAATTAAAGTTCTTTCTTTCTTTCTTCACTGTCTGATTTCTTTTCTTTCTTTCTTTCTTTTCTTTCTTTCTTTCTTTCCTCAATGTCTTTACATTATTTTCTTTCTTCTTTCCCCTTCTTTCTTTCTTTCTTTCTTTTTGTTTTCTTTCTTTCTTTTCAATATTTCTTTCTCCTTTTTTCCTTCTCTTAATCAAAATTCTTTCTTTCTTGCGCTGTCTGATTTCTTTCTTTCTTTCTTTCCTTTTTTTTTTCTTTCTTTTCTTTCTTTCTTTCTTTCTTTCTTTTTCAATATTTTCCTCCTTTCTTCCTCTTTTAATTAAAGTTCTTTTTCTTTTTGCACTTTCTGATTTCTTTTTCTTTCTTTCTTTCTTTCTTTCTCCTTTTTCAATATTTCTTCCTCCTTTCTTCCTTCTCTTTAATCAAAGTTCTTCTTTCTTGTGCTGTCTGATTTCTTTTTCTTTTCTTCTTTCATTCTTTCTTTTTCCTTCCTTCTTTTAATTAAAGTTCTTTCTTTCTTTCTTTCTTTCTTTCTTTCTACGTTTATTTTCGTTTTCCCTTCACTTTTTCTTCCACTGTGTATTTATTTTTGCAACTTTAAGTGAAGATCGACTACAAGAAAATGATTGGCTGTTTATGAACAATTTGCCGTTTTTTAAAACTTCTTTCCGTCCACACCATTTTTTTTTCAAGCATTCGGCTCTTCTTCTCGTTACCTCTGTCCGGATCCAGACCCTCACTGAACCCCCAGCTGATCTGGGGTGACGGGTGGCCGACTGGGACAAATAAACACACTCACCAAAGACCAATCCATCTAAAAGTTTTTGACAATGAAGATTCTAACAGAGAAAGAGAGAACGAAAGTGCAAAAGAGTATATATATATATATATATATATAATATATATATATATATATATATATATATATATATCCAGAGAGAGAGAGAGAGAGAGCGGTATTAAAAGGTCATTTCAACGGAGAAAGAGAAGATGGAAAGTACAAAAGCAATAGAGAGTGAGAGTGACACAGAGGGTGAGTCAGAGAAAGAGAAAAGCTTTTTTTTCAATGAGAGAGAGAGAGAGAGAGAGAGAGAGGAGAGAGAGAGAGAGAGAGAGAGAGAAGAGAGAGAGAGAGAGATATTTAAGGTCAATTTAACGGAGAAGGAGAGAGGGAAAAGACGAAAGAGAGACTCTGGGTTCAGTGGAATTAAAACAAAGATTGAAAGGCATAGACAAGAGAAAGCCACAAAATTCTGCTTACACCGACATAGAAGAATTAGTATATCTATTATTATACTAAAGCTGAGGTTATCAACCTTCTCCAGCTAAAGGATTTTTTTTCTATTTATGTTATGGACACAATATTTATACTTAGATATTCCTCGGTGTTAGCACTACAAAGTGTATGAAAAAAATTCAGTTTAATTGGCTTTAATTAGGCGTAATTAGCAATTAAGTCAACGACCGACCAATCCCTGTCTTAGAGACTCCTGTCTCTCTTCCCATCTCCGTTTGTCAGTTAAGTTAACTCTCCTCCCACTCTCTATTTGTCAGTTAAGCAGAGGGAGAAAAAAAAGAGTAAAATAATCCAGCAGTCAGGGAGATAACCTCACACACACACCACTAACCCACCGTAGATTCGCCCACTTCCCTTTCTCCAGGCGAATCTTATGCAAATGAGCAAACGTTTTGGTTTGTTTTAATATAAAAACAAAAGTATTTTTTACGCATGATTTCAATTTTAGTTGAGCGTAAATTTTACGAAATTGAAATCATGCTTTAAAATAGATTTTTTTAAATTACTTTAATTATTAATTCATAGAGTATTAAAACTTACTTTAAAAAATATTTCATGTTGGGTAAAAAAAATAGTTATATATTTAAATATTATGGAATTCAAATGAGCAAACATTGACTGTTTAAGTGAAAGTTTTCTTCGGGCTTAAAAAATTTGTTTTAGTTAAAACTAAAACAAACTAGACTGACTTCTTATTTTGGTCGGTTAAATTAAAACGGAAAGTTTTTTGCTGGTACC
>CM042147.1:125320791-125325791 GCA_023376005.1 Doryteuthis pealeii | reverse complement strand
AATAAATTCATTCGTTTATGAAACTTGTGTTTTTTTTACATTTTTTACAATATTACATACTGTCGAATTTACTTCCATTTTTCACATATATATATATATATATATATATATATATATATATATTATATATATATATATAATATTTCCATCATAGGATTCAACTAAGACTGAGAACTCATATAAAAAAAACTCGTTCATATAAAAATTTGTTTCATAGTATAATATATATATATATATATATATATATATATATATATATATATATAGGATGTATATATATATATATATATTATATATATATATATATATATATGAATGTATGTCTGTTTGTGTGTGTATGTATGTGTGTGAATATGAAGAAAGAAATGGATCTAAAATCCGACAGTGTAAATGTATATAAAAATTGAAGAAACAAAAAAAAATATGTAGAAAATTGATATTATTGAAGCCGACGCTATAGCGTCACAGTTTTTTATAAACCATCAACAGGGCTAATAGTCATTAATCATATGAAAGACAATTATGGAACAAGCATTTTCAATGAACTTCAATTGAAAGCTACACATAGTTACATAATTCATAGGATAACCATCAACATGTTAGCCTTTGTTGACGAAAAAAGGCTCATAAGCCTTTGTTTGTTCTAAATAAAATAATAATAAAACTTTTTATCAAATACAAATTTATTTTGGCTTTTTTAAAAACTTATTTCAGAACAGATTTAAATCAACCATCAACCACTCAATCCTTCAAACTCAATCAATCAATCTCGAACATAAATATACATACCGGGAAATTATATTAAATGAAAATAAATATTTATACGAATGTGGGTGTGTCTATCAACTTCTTATTACAAAACACAAACGCTGGAAGTATTTAAAAATTTATAGAAGAATAATTTTTATTGACGTGTATATAGATATAGATGAGATATCTCTTTTTAACTTTTTAAATAACAGGCATTGCCGGTAGCAATATATATATATATATATATATATATATTATAATATATATATATTTCTATATATACTAGCGTATTGAGCACTATTTATTTGTTATATCGCTGTCTTACCTTTCTGAATTTTGCATCAACTAACCATTGTGACCATCTTCACCGGTAAGTCACCTTTTCCAATATATATATATATATATATATATATATATATACTCGTCGATGGACTCGTCGATATATATATATATTATATATATATATATATATATCAACGAGTCCATCGACGAGTATATATATATATATATATATATATATATATAGATAGATAGATAGATAGATAGATAGATATGGAGTCGCGTGGGCTAGTGGTTAGAGTCGTGGAAAATAGATTCGAGTTCAATTCCTAGACGAAGCTGTTGGCATTTCACATAGCGCTAATACCCTTGGAAAAGGTATGAATCCATATATTCTCCCTCCAGCTATGGGTTAAATAGTAGGGCTGACTGGGCTCTTCAGCCATGGGTAGGTAACCAGTCTAGGAGTGGATAACTCTGAATTCAAAATTCCTGAGGTCGGTCGTTGATTGGGTTTGTGGCAACCTTTGATGCACCAATTCTTTCCTATCGACTGTACCAAAAAGTGTGGATGGTCCAACACAAGCCTTTACCACTATAAACAAATCCCTGTGTGGAGTTCATTGTGTGTATGAACCATCATACATCGAAAATCGACGGGAGAGTCCATTATATATATATATATATAATATATATATATATATATATATATAGAGAGAGAGAGAGAGAGAGAGACTAGCCACCGCCAAATCAGTGCATGAATAGCACAGGGATCTGTGCGATAAAATGAGGAGGTGATGGTAGGTGTTGCGACCCACCTCAGACCAAGAAAATCTCCTTGGTCTAGTGCGTGAAAAAGGGATAGACTCCCTTGCTGTCTGGTTGATATCGACATTTGGCCACCCCGACGACTTTACCTATTCGTTTAAAAAAGGAAACATGTTAAAATCACCACAATCTGTATCTCTTATCCATTCTGAAATCAGATTTGAAAAGGCTAGAAGGACTGAAATAAATTAATATCTGATAAAGCTAAGGGTTTACACACACACACGCACACACACACACACACACACACACACACATATATATATATATATATATATATATATATATATATATATATGTATATTTATAGCTCAGTCGGTAGAGCTTTCGGCTAGAAACCTCGCCAGCTCAGCATATGAGTAGCACAGGGATCTGTGAAGTAATGTGACGAGCTGATGGTTGATGTGGTGCTCCACCTCAGACGATAGAATAATCTCCTTGGTCAAGCGCTTATGAAAAGGGATAGACTTCCTCGCTGTATGGCTTATACCGACATTAGGCCAGCCCAACGACTTTACTTTATATATACGTTACTATATATATATATATATATATATATATAATATATATATATATTGGGAGATTATGTACTTAATTAAAGTCATACCTAATTTGTTAATTAATTAATTATAATTAAATGAATTAGGCGTGCAAATCGGTTTAAATGTAAAGCGTAAACAAATCAAGAAAAGTCGATCTCTGTACGTACATTTCAGCCTATTAGGCCTCATCAGCAGAGCTATAGACAGGGCAGTACTTTGTGTGTGATTCGAACCCTACCTGTCAGGCTGACAGGCGGACACTCTAACCATTACACTAGCTGGCTTCCCCAGAATTTCTCGCTTATTTTAAACTGATGTGTATATCGCACTTTTTGGGTGACTTATGGCACGACAGTATGAAGTGGACAAACAATGTGTTGGAAATGGCTGATAGCCGACAAATTGTCGGCTATCAGCCATTTCAAACACATTGTTTGTCCACTTCATATATATATATATATATATATATATATATATATATATTTACGAAGGTGGGCTGAACTCATGTTTTAAGATTAGCTTTACAGTCTTCTTATCCGACGTGAGCTCGTGCCGTTCTAATCAGATCTTAGTAAACGATCTATCACGAAAGAAGCAATGTAATGGGTTAACTGGACGCGACCCGCTATCCGCTAAGCCTCTCCGTTCACGCACCACTACTCTCCGGCATTATAATTACAGTGTAAATATTTTCCCATGTCGTCCTTCTTTCTCTTTTCTTTTCCAGAAGAAATAGATAAATAAAATAAAAGATAAAATAGAATTATAAAAAAAAAGGAATATTTTTTTTCTCAATACTGTCATCACTTGGATGTTTTTTTTTCTTCCCCCGTAAATGTCTATCATCCCTGACTTCAAATGTTACGTCAAGAGAAGACACCCAACCCCTTCTCAACCAAAACCACCACCACAACAACAACAAAAACACATATATAAATAAATAGATAAATAAAAGTGTGGAAAACACGTCGGTCAGCGTTCAAATCAGTTCCATCAATTCATTCTCGCAGATTTGTCGATGACAAATCTATTCCTGGTAGGGTTTTTTTTTTTTTTTTTTTTTGGTCAGTTTCAGATTCGCGCTGAAACCAATTTGTCAATCATCACTCTAATATGTCTCTCTCTGGTTAACGTATTGGATTGCTCGTTATTTACCTACCGAGTTTTTTTTTCTGTCCTTTTGAAAAAAATCATTAGCGCCTATGTACGTACATACAGACATAGGCGCTTTTATATAAATATGGATTCACGTTCTCTCTCTCTCTCTCTCTCTCTCTTACTTTATATATATATATAATAATATATATAATATATATATATATATATATATATATATATATAATGTGTATAATTGTATATTCTTTTTTATAAAATATTTAATTTTCTCCCGTTGGACCGACAACAATACTTTATATATATATATATATATATATATATAATATATATATAATATAGAGAGAGAGAGAGAGAGAGAGAGAGAGAGAGAAGGATTCATGAACCAATATATAGTTATAGAGCTATAGGGCGCTCAACACTTATTTGCTGTCCAACATCGTTTCCTCTCTCTCCCTCTCCCTGTCTCTGTCTCTGTCTCAGTCTCACTCTCTCTCTCTCTCTCTATATATATATATATATATAGAGAGAGAGAGAGAGAGAATATAATGATGGACAGTAAATAAGATTTTTTTTAATTTTTAAGAGCAATATATATATATATATATATATATATATATATATTTATATAGTATTGCTCATTGAGAGAGAGAGAGAGAGAGAGAGAGAGAGAGAGAGAGAGAGAGAGAGAGAGAGAGAGAGAGAGAGAGAGAGAGAGACTAACAGAATATGGTTAATTAACGTATATAGATATCTAGATACCTGAAACATGTGTTGCAAATGTAAAATAATAATAAATTAAAAAAACAAAACATAATCCATTTTGCGCACTTTCTTTTTTTTATAAAATATTTAATTTTCTCCCGTTGGACCGATAAAAATACTTATATATATATATATATATATATATATATATATATATATATATATATAATATATATTTATATATATATATATATATATATTATATATATATATTGAGAGAGAGAAGAGAGAGAGAGAGAGAGAGAGAGAGAGAGAGAGAGAGAGAGAGAGAGAGAGAGAGAGAGAGAGAGAAATATAGTTAATTAACGTCTGAATAGATATCTAGATATATGAAACACGTGTCGCAAATGTAAAATAATAATAAATTTAAAAAAAAACATAATCTATTTTTAAAAGAGTATACCTAGAAAGAGGGAACAATGCTATAATAGCAGAGCAGGTTTAAACCCTAGAATATGAAATTATAGATACTATATCACCGTTACTTGGGCACCTCACATGGTGTAATGGTTAGCAAACTAGATTTGCTTAGCTTAGTAAATAACTATATTACCGTTGCTTATTGTCATGTGCATATCAGATTAACCCCTTTTTAATATTCTTCCTTTATATGTTATACATATGAGACTTGAGTAACGGTAATACAGTATCCATTTATTTCAGAAATCTAACAAGCAACATCAGAAGAACGGGTTTGGCTATTAATATAAACAAATAGACAAT
>CM042147.1:125290791-125313291 GCA_023376005.1 Doryteuthis pealeii | reverse complement strand
AAAAAAAAAAAAAAAGAAAAAAGAAAAAAAAGAAAAAAGAAAAAGAAAGATGGCTACAAATACATTAGCAGACTTATTAAGGTAACGCATTTTAGTCGGGCGGGCGTATAAAAAAAAATGAACAAATTGATAAATAAATAAATATATACACAAAAAACAAAGGCACCAACTTTAACGTAATGATTAATAAACCTGTCTTGTTGCTCCATTACAAGTGAAGTGAGTTCGATCCTCACAAGGTGCCCGATGCTCTATTCAAATTATTGAATATACCTGGTCTGCCATAATAACAACGAGCAAGTTTTCATCCATAATTTTTCTTATTTGTATATATATATATATATATATATATATATATATATATATTATATTATATTACATTATTCTATTACATATACTAGCAAATATATGCACCCTCCGGGTGCAAGTATTTAAGTTTTAATATAATAAAATATCATATTAAATTAGAAAGGCTATCAAAACTGAATAAGAATGCAGATAAAAATATTTGGAACAGAGGGGGTGTGATTGAAAAATAGAACAACTTTGAAAGTAACTCTTCCATCATTTTTCATTACTCCCCTCTTTCATTGGTAAATTTTCCTAATTTAACTATTTAGTTAAAATAGGAAGTAAAGAATAATATTAGTTATTTCTTCTTGTTAATGGATTTCTTTTAAGATTTATCCCCGAGATTTTTGGTCATATTCAAAAAGATAAAACCAAACAATTAGAAATCAATAATACTAAGCATATATTTATTAAAATCAAATTTTTAAGATCAATATGCAAATCAGCCTTCCCATTCACACTATAATCAGCTATTTTGTTGTATATATAAATACAATTGCATGTTTTGTGTATGTAGATCTGGCCAACGCCAGGGGTCCAGTGGCTTCGGCCCTGGATCTTTACGAGTTAATAGCGTCTATCCCAGTGGGCTATCCCCCCAGGCAACACCTGCCCCTCGATTTAAAGGAGCAGCGCTGGGTTTATTGCCCAGTGCCTGAGGCGCCCCCTTGAGGGGGAATGCCGACGGGATCGACGCAATTTTTCACCCGCCACCCATGAGCTTCGGTTTGTGGGTGGTCCCATGTTAATAGGGCCTTGTGCCTGACCCGTACAAGTGGGGTACGTGGAAAATATCATGTAGATATGGTCAACAGTCTTAATGATGTAAAACAATTTTATCAATAATTGAGGTTTAAATAAAAATAAAATCATGGAGAATGTGATGTAAATAACGAAGGGAATTGTGATTTGTATAGTAATATAGTTTCGGTTACAGACAGGCAAATACACAATCTCCATTATAATAAGATATATATATATATACACACACACACACATATATATATGGGAAGAAACATTTAGAAACAAACACGATGGATGGAAATTTATTGTCGATGTTCGAACATTTCGGTTTACAATGGAAACCTTCTTCAGGACTCTGAAATTATTTAAAAAGAAACAAGGATTTATGTGGATAAAAGATGATGGATGTTTTGTATGCGTTGAATTTGAAAAATTTATATATTTTTTTCCCTATAGTTAGGATCCTTCCATATGCAGTTTAACCAAGCTGATGCAGGTAGACCGTAATGAGAGCTCTATGTGCCTAGTGCCAGTTAATGGAAGAACAGAGCAAGATATTCAATAAATGAAGGAAAAAACA
The DNA here is from genome assembly GCA_023376005.1 of Doryteuthis pealeii. NCBI lineage: Eukaryota > Metazoa > Mollusca > Cephalopoda > Myopsida > Loliginidae > Doryteuthis > Doryteuthis pealeii. The sequence continues at coordinate 125,311,616 of CM042147.1, read as the reverse complement.
TTAATAGAGTCATGTCCTTGTGATTACCTTAAGATGCCACAGTAATGCGGTTGAAATAAATTATTGTAATGAAGCAAGTTTAAAGTTTTTTCCTTCATTTATTGAATATATATATAATATTATATATATAATATATATATATATATACACATACACACACACACACAGACACACACATATATATATATATATATATGTGTGTGTGTGTGTGTGTATACTGGTAAGGAAATCCAACGGTATGAAAAACAATATATAAAATCAGATTTCCATGTCTCTCTATAGGAATAGAGTCATCTGAATAAATCTATCATATTGCAAATAAAATCGTGGATTCATGCATTTCGTGAAGCGAAACGCAAACAGGGCATGAGCGCTAAGAGAACCACAAACAACTCGTCCAGGATTTGAACTTAGCTCGTAGAGTAAATTTTTCTACGATGATAACCGTTACCTTCAAGAGTTTTTCCATTATATTCCTGTAGGATATGATTGATGCTCTATTTTCAGACGCTATCTTAATGTCAATCGCTTGCGGTAGGTCTATGGATTCTGGTCTTGTTAAATTTCACATGGAATTCCCTGAGCAGCAAAAATCTGTCACTGAGACCTTGTATATTCGATATGATTCCACTGACCATTTTTTCTTCAATTATGACTCTTTTTTTTCATCTTTGTTTTCTGACAGTTTTCAGAAAATGAGAGACAGTAAAAAAAAAATAAAAATAAAAAAACAAGAAAAAAAAAAAAAGAGCGGGGATGATTGAATGAAGGAATTTGGAAAGAAGGAGATTTGGTTTGTTTGGTTTCTTTGTTTTACGGCATATCAACCTCAATGGGTCATTTAATGCCGATAAAGTTTTGAAATAAAGTCATTCTTAATGGATACTCAATTTTTTTATAAATACATTTTTCTATTTAACCCATAGTGTTGAGATTTTTTGTAATATAAGGCGTGTGTTAGAAGCCCACTTCTATTTATAGACTCGCCGAGAACCATGTGATTAAACTCTTGGCCAATCACTGGCAGTACTCTGCTGCTGATAAATATTTATACGGACTGTACTGAACCTTCGTGGACGACGGACATATGATTGAATCACTGGACCTTTAACACTACGCAGGATAGGTCTTATTCACTTACCAAAGGATTCCATAACTCAAGACTTACTAACTTTAAGTCCTTTTCAACTGGCCAAGGATGGCATTTAAAAACTTAACACACAGATGGGACCCTAACAGGAGCTACCACTCCGATTCAGAGTGGACCAGAGAGAAATGGTGATGAAGTGGTTCTCCGCATTCCCCAAACCTCCAAAACTGGAACCTCACCATCAAATAGAGTTTAACGTCATTCCCAGGACATGTAGACCCTCAGCCACTACCTTCAAGCCCCCATATGATAAAAAGGGTTGGGGCTTGCCATAAGAGCAATAGGGTTGGGGCAATCATATGTGTTAGGGCTTGATGTGACCAGCCAATTGATCGGAGGGGGCCTCTTCCACCGCCCGTCTAGCCAAAGAAAGGGCCAAAGTGGTGTCGTGCAAGTCATTGACTGCTCAACCACCTGGGTTCTATCCTTAAGTATCACGGGTCACCACCCACGGCCAACATGTGGCCCCATTGGAGGAGTCTTACCCCCTGCAGAGGTGCAGTCGGTGCATTCTAACACCCCAACCGACAGGGCGGGGAAAGAGTGAGAACTCGACAATGGATAAAGTAAAGTTAATGTATGAAGATAAGTAAGAAGATATACACTTGTTTATGTAAATGTAGGGGCCGGTATAGCTCAGTCGGTAAAGCGTCGGACTAGGAACCCCAAGATTTCGGGTTCGATACCCACCCTCGCCCACTCAGCGGATGAGTAGCACAGAGATATGTGCAGTAAAGGGAAGAGCTGATGGTAGGTGTGGTGCTCCACCTCAGATCTCAAAAAACAATCACCTTGATCTAGCGCTAGTGAAAGGGGAAAGACTCCCTTGCTGTCTGGCCCTTACCGAATTTAGGCCACCCCGACGACTTTACTTTTACTTTTTATAACCACATTCATTCAAGCACAAACAAATATACTGACGCACACACGCAAATGAACACGCAAATGAACACGCACACATACACACACACACGTGCGCGCACACACGTACACACACTCGTGAGTCCTATGCATGATGTTTAAAATTAAGTACACTCCTCGTATATATTGTATTTTTATTTTGGATTACACAAGTTCTGTACTTTTATTTTTGATTACAGAGTTTAATAATATCAATAAGTCATTTATTCTGCGTAATGTTCAGGAGGTAATGTGTTCAAAAAAGTACTTACTAACGTGCTGGAACCGGATGTGTAGTCGAGAAGTGTTTGCTGGCATGCTGTGACAAATGAAGAAACCAGAAGTTTGGAGAGGCACCTTCCTATAGGAAGAGTGCAAAGCATTGTAGGTAAATGGGCGAGGATAAAAGACACCCTTTCGCGAAAAGGTGAGACAGATCATTCAGTGAACAGGCGTCAGTGAGTGAAGAAAGAAGAAGGAAGGAGGTAAGAAAAAGGAAAGCAGGAGCAGGAAAAAGGAGGGAAATACAGCATTTTATGACAAAAAAATAAAATAAAACAAATTTACTGACCAGCAGGGATCAAGTTTTCTTGCTAAAATGAGTCAACCAAGAAAAAGACTTTGGAAATGACAGATAATGATAAGAATAATACCATGCAACAAAATAGTATATGCATAAACCAGAATCTGTTCTTGAGAATGAAACGCATAAGATTCTCTGGGACTTCAAACTCTGGAACGTTGGGGAGTGTTGAGTACCGCTTCATCATCATTACTCCTAGGTTCATTCTGATCCGGAGTGGTAGTGCCTGTTAGGGCCTCGTCTGTTTATTAAATAGATCAAAATGTGTTTTTTAAAAAGTTTTCGGCATAAAATAAATCATAAATTAATACTATTGAGAAAGGTATGAAACTCCTCAACCAAAAAAAGGATACACTGCACAGAAAAATCACTCAACTACCAAGCCGTCCTTCGGGTCGGGGGTCCGGTGTGCTTCGGCCACTGGACCGGTGTGTTGTGTTGAATTAATAGCGTCAATCCCAGGGGGGCTATCCCCACGAGGCAATACCTGCCCCCTCGATTTAAAGGGGCAGGGCTAGGTTTATTGCTCAGCGATAGAGGGGTAATGACAACGGGGTCGACGCATTTTTGTGCTTACCACCCATGAACTTCGGCTTGTGGGTGGGCCCACATAAAACTGAAGAAAGAAAAAAAGAGGCTAGGGTAAAGATAGCGAGGGGTGAACGTGTGGAAGAGATAACACAAATCTGTTTTAATCGAACATAATGAAAAGGATAGAAAAAAGTGTAAGAGAGAGTTAAATCAAGATTATACTTTTACATATTGAAATACTAGCAATAGCTCTTAAATAAACATATAAAATGTTGTAATAATTAAACTATCATACCCTAGTATATCTACTAGCCCTGCTAGTATATTATATTACTAAAACAAAAAATAAGAGTTAAAACAATATGTAGAAGGTGACAAGACATTTGGACCACCCTATAGTTTGGTTTGAAAGACAAAAAGGTAGACAAAAATTGAATAGTATCACTACTGTTCTTCTACAAGGATGAATTAAGCATTAAATAAACTACGAAGGTTGATATGCCATTAAATAAAAAAAAAAACGAAACGAAGCCACACTATTTCAGTCGATATTTTATCATATCGCATAAATTGCGAAAGGTTAAGAATCTATGGGGGGGCAGGTGCCATACAGCTATTTCCTCGTGGGTGCTGTTTTCACGATTTGTTCAAGACTGCACGCATCATTCTTGTGCAGCTCCCATACAGCTTATTCTCAAGTCGCCTCGTTATGGTCCAGGTGGTGCAGCCATACAGCAGTACTGATATAACCCCAACCTGGAAGAATTGTCGCTTTAACTTGTCAGTGTGGGCCGCCCACCAAGGACCTACATTGACAAACTATGCAAAGATGCTGGATGCTGCGCAGAGGACCCCCCTGGGACAATGAATGATAGGGAAGGTTGGCGCGAGATTGACATGGATATCCGTGCTAATTGCGCGACATGATGATGAAAAATCTATATTGTCTTGTTGGGAATCATATATGGGCCAGTGCGACTGAGTAAGGCTCATTACGCCCCCTTATCTTATAGACCTTGTGGAAGACCGGAGTGGTAAGTATTTACCCATTCTATGGTGTGACACATGGTGGCAATCATTGGGCACCCAGCAACTATTGAACACGCTATTCGCTAGGGCGTGACACAGGCTTGCAAGTATAGGGCATCCAACGAGGATCAAACTTGCTATTGAGTAGTAATGGACCTGCAAGACTATCCTGCTAACCATTATACCGCGATGCGTCGCCTTGGTTACCTGACCACCCTGCCCATGACATGCAACAGTCTATTCTTTACTTGACGGTCGGTCGGAGAGGCCCCCTCAGATCAATTGGTTGGTCACATCAAGCGCTCGCTCTTATATGATTGTCGCGAACATATTGCTCTTATGGCAAACTCTCAACTCTTTCATAATATATATATATATATATATATATATATATATATATATATATATACCAACCCCTCCGCACGAGCAGGATGTGACACAAGGTCAATTTCTTAAGCGGAGTTAAACAGGTTTGAATTCAGAGTTTTCCTTCTCCTAGACCGGTTGCCTAACCAAGGTTAAAGAGCCCAGTCTGTCCTGCTATTTATCCATAGCTGGAGGGAGAGTAGGATTCATACCTTTCCCAAGTGTATTAGCGCTAAGTGAAATGCAATGACCACATTCAGGATTTGAACTCGGGACGACGAGTCTATTTCCCATGACTTTAACCATTACACCACGCGCTTCATAATATATCTGCTAGAAGGCAGAGCTTGGATTCTTAGTGTTCTGGGTATGACTTTAAACTGTATCTACTGTTCCTCACCGGTAGATGCAGTTTAAAGTCATACTTCTGAAACTCTGGGGAGTGTGGAGTACACATTAATTATCTTTTCTCCCAGGTACACTCTAAGCTGAAGTGGTAGAACATGTTACGCTCCAAATCTATGGGTTAAATAGATAACATAATAAGTTTAAAAAGATGTGTATTATCTGTGTTATTCGGACTATTGTCCCAATCTTCATTGTTATTTGTACAATGTTTCGGCTGATATACCCTCCGGCCTTCTTCAGGTATTTCTTGTCTGACTCGGCAACCTTCTCGGACTCGGGAACCTTCTTTGCGAAATCGGGAACTTTCTTGTCATAATCGGGAGCCATCACGGAACTTAGAACCTAACCAATTATTTATTCCTGTTCTCATTCCGCTAACCATAGCTGGGATAGGAGTTGTGTTAATTATATTTCTAACTGCCTTCACTCAGGATTGAACTCTGGATCCAGAAATAACTGTCACGTAGAACTGTCTTAACCTTACTGCCTTATCCACTAGGCTATGTGTCCAATTAGACAATTGTGTGTGAATTTTGAGAACTTATAAACCTAATGACTTGATTTGGCTAGAATATCTACCTATTTACTTATGTATGATTTTTTTTACCTAGACTCATATTGTGTTTTTTTTTATTTATTAAAAAGATGTGTTTAAAAAGAGTTTAGAATATTTGAATACCCCCCCCCCCAAAAGATAATAGGTAGGATTTGACAAGTGGTCAGAAGTATGGTGTTACGATTTTATGGGCCATCGTTTAGGCTTTAAGCAAGGGTGCTTGTCCAGTGGAAATCCTCAGTAAAGAATCCTTTGGTTCTCCTTAGTATTATAAGCTCCTTCGCAAATGGACTATGGAAAGTATCAGTGATTAAGTAGTCAATCAGCCACGCATTATGGCTGTTGATTAGCGGAGGAATAAACCACGTGACACCGACTAGTCCATAAATTTAGGTGGTGTATTGTAGGACGGCTTATATCCACACAATAAGGGCACGTCACGTGGTGTAATGATTAGCAAGCTCGCTTCGCAAACCATTGTTAGTGAGTTCGATTCTCATTGGGAGCCCCATACTTCTGGCCTTGTGCCATATCTAAGCTTTGCTTAGTAAATAACTATATCCACACAATAAGGGCACCTCATTTGGTGTAATGGTTAGCAAGCTAGATTAGCAGACCATTGTTAGTGAGTTCGATTCTCACTGGGCGCCCCACACTTCTGGCCTTGTGCCATATCTAAGCTAAGCTTATTAAATAACTGGGGCACCTCACGTGGTGTAATGGTTAGCAAGCTCGCTTCGCAGACCATTGTTAGTGAGTTCGATTCTCATTGGGAGCCCCATACTTCTGGCCTTGTGCCATATCTAAGCTAAGCTTAGTAAATAACTATATCCACACAATAAGGGCACCTCATGTGGTGTAATGGTTAGGAAGCTAGATTAGCAGACCATTGTTAGTGAGTTCGATTCTCACTGGGCGCCCCATGCTTCTGGCCTTGTGTCGCATCTAAGCTAAGCTTAGTAAATAACAATATCCACACAATAAGGGCACCTCATGTGGTGTAATGGTTAGCAAGCTAGATTAGCAGACAATTGTTAGTAAGTTCGATTCTCACTGGGTGTCCCAAACTTCTGGCCTTGTGCCACATCTAAGCTCAGCTTAGTAAATAACTATATCCACACAATAATCCAACACATGGGACATCCAGCAGAGGATCGAACTCACTTTTTAGTAGTAACAGATTTGTGAAACTATATTGTTAACCATTACACCACGGCGGGACACCTTTAATACCCAACAAGAATGAATAAAACAAAAACATCTTTGGCATAAAATAACCCCAAGGGTTGACATGCCGTAAAATCTAGCCAACCAGCCTACCAACTAGATTATCTGGAAGTATGATTATCGGGATTACTTTTATACTTTTATTTCTTTTTTAAGATTTTTGGTCGGCATTTTTATTTTTTTTCATTCGATTATTTTTTTTTTTTACTTCTCGTCAGCATAGTTTATGTTATGGAGGTTCTTAGTTACACTTATCTTTCTTCCTTATCTGAGTTATTCTATTTTTTCAAACTCTCTCATTTCTTGTTTCTCGATTTTAAAACTCTGAGAAAAGCCCGTCATCTCATCTCCGTCCATACGTCAGCCTGTCTTTCGCTCGCATTAATCATGTCGGCAAATCTCTTCCTTCCCCCTCTCATCCACTCTCTCATGCTCTCCCTCACACAAACAATCTCTCTCTCTCTCTCTCTCTTTCTCTTTCTCTCTGTCTCTCTCTCTCTTGGGGAGATCTCCGTGCCGTAGTGGCAAAAATGCTGGACTGCAAAATCATAGTAAGACAGTTCGAACTCCACTCGCTATTGCATTCACATTCGGACTAATGCCCTTGGGAAAGGTATAATCCCGAACCAAATTTTTAATTTGAAAGAGACTCTTATGTTGTTTATCAAGCAAAATAAAAATACAAAAACTTATAGAATCCACTGTAGTATATATATATATATATATATATATATATATATATATATAGAGAGAGAGAGAGAGAGAGAGAGATACATACATACATATGTGTGTGTGTGTGTGTGTGTGTGTGTGTGTGTGTGCGTGTGTGTGTGATGGATGTTGTGAAACTTTTTGGGAAGTTAAGGAATGATAACTAAAATTCAAAGTGATGAATATTGTGTTATTTAGCTCAGTCGGTATAGCGTTCGGCTAGAAACCAGAGGGTTCCTAGTTCGATGCCAGCCCTCGCCCACTTAGCGTATGAGTTGTACAATGATCTGTGCGGTAAAGAAAGGCGCTGATGGTATGTGTGGTGCTCCATCTCAGACGCAAAAACAATCTCCTCGGTCTCGTGTAAAGAGGATAAACTCCCTCGCTGATTGGCTGATACCGACTTTAGGCCACCCCGGCGACTTTACTTTTATATTAAGCCTATCATTTCAAGTGGCCTCTACCTTTTGTTCAAGGCTTCCGTAAATAAATAAGATTAAAAACAACACACTATTTATCATTTTGGTTATTGAATGGAAATAAAATTTAGTTACAAGGTTTGCATGAAAAGTAGAAATTTTACGAAGATAAATTCTATTCTTGGTCAGCTCAAGAACTTTTCTCGTCCTGTCGGATGGGGCAAGAATTCGCTAACCCTCCCGATAGGATCAACTATTGGCCGTGGATAGTGACCTTGATGCTTAAGGAAGAAATCCTGGTGGCTGAGCAGTCCATGACTTTCAACACTCCACATTGGTCTAGACGGTCGGTCGGAGAGGCCCCCTCTGATCAATCGGTTGGTCAGGTAAAGCCCAAACACCTATATGATCGTGCTCTTATCGCAACCCCAACCCATTTTATCATATATGTACTAGAAAGCAGTGACTGAGGGTTTTAGTGTCCTGTGTATTACATTAAGCTGCATCTAGTGGTCAACATACAATTCTGGAACTCTGGGGAGCGTGGAGCACGGGTTTATTACTATTACTCTGACCCAAAGTCGTAGTATTTATAAGTTCAATTGATCAAATGAGTTTGAAAAATGTTGAATAACTAACTAAACTATAATACGTGTCCGTCGTGGCGCCCAAAGAGGTCAAGGGTTATTAACAGTTGTTGTATACCCTTCTCTTTACTTACTTCTATTCTTCTGTGGTTCATCTTTTCTATCTTACGTCTTCTTCTAACATCTCTTCTAGAGTCTGGACTTCTCTTGGGGACTTCGTGTCTGGTTTTCCATTGGGGATTTCTCTTTATCTATAGAAGCCCTGTGTCATTGGTAATTTTTTTTTAGATAATAACACAAGACATCGATTTACTTAGATTACATTCTATTTCGAAACCCCCACCAGACTACCTGCGCAGATCGAGTCGGAGCGTGTATAACACGACTCACCACCGTCGTGGTTTCTCGCCGACTGACTAAAATCTATTTCTAATCTAAACCGGAAGAGGGTCTCCTCCACCGATTCTCACGGTATCCACCGGAAAGGATCAGGATGAGGTCAAGCCTTGTCACTCATCCTTCAAGGCCGTGGGCTGCAACTTATAACAGCCATTTTGATTTCTACACTACTGTACATAAATATTAAGAATCTAATAATTATGTAACACAGTCACCGGTAATTTTCCATGAGGACTCCTTGATTCTAAAGTTAACGGCCCTTAATTTAAATATTTCTAGCTACTGGTCTGTCCACAATTTATGACATCTCATGAATTGTAACATTAAGCCTGAGAGAAAAGACGAAAAAGTTTCTATTTAGACACAGGAGCAAATGATAAATACGTAAAAGGGGGTAATATACGCAGATACTCACGCCGAGAAAGACATAGTAAGAATTCCTTATAAAAAAAGATGACATTTAAATCTGATTCACGTCATTTCCGCCTTTACTTACAGAGCGGCCATCTTTTTTTGGTACTTTTCTAGTTCTTTATTTCGTCTTTATTATTTTTCCATTTTTTTTATACATCAAGTTTTTTTTCTTGATTCTCTTCTACTTTCATTCTTTATTTCTATTTTTGCTGTTTCTTCTTTCTTTTTCTGACAAAAATATTTGTATATTTTATTTCTTCGTTTTCTCTTCATTTTTATTTCGAAGTGTGTTATTCTAGTTTCAAGCTTTTCAGAGATTTTCTATTTTTTTGATATTTTTTATTTCAAACTGTCGTCTTTCTTTCATCTTTTTTTTCTTTTTTCTTTTTTTTTGTTTCCTTCTTTCCTTTCTTCCTTTCTTCTTTTTCTTTTTTTCTTTTTTTCTTTCTTTCTTTCTTCAATATAATCGTTACATATTTTGATAGTCTGTTCGGTTCTTCTTTCTTTCTTTCTTTCTTTCTTTCTTCAATATAATCGTTACATATTTTGATAGTCTGTTCAGTTCTTTCTTTCTTTCTTTCTTTCTTTCTTTCTTCAATATAATTGTTACATACTTTGATAGTCTGTTCGGTTCTTACTTTTTTCTTTCTTTCTTTCTTTCTTTCTTTCTTTCTTTCTTTCTTCTTTTGATTTTTCCTTCTGTCCTTTTTTTCTTTCTTCCATATAATTGTTATCTTTTTTTAATCATCTATTCTGTTCTATTCTTTCTTTCTTTCTTTCTTTCTTTTTTCTTTCTTTCTTTACTTTCTTTCTCTTTTTCGTTTCCTCTCTCTCCTCCCTTCTTTCCCTCGTTTAATTTTTCGGGATAGTCGATATCTAATTTGGTCGTCAGTTCAGTTCTGATTTTCCTTCTTTTCTTTTCTCTTTTTCTTTTTTCCTTCCATTTTTTTCTTTTTTTTTCTTTGTATTGTTAATATGATTGTTATACATTTTGATCATCTGTTCGGTTCTAATTTCTTTCTTTCTTTCTTTCTTCTTTCTTTTCTTTCAGTTCTTTTCTTTTCTTTTTCTTTCTTTTTCTTTCTTCTTCCTCCCTTCGTTCTTTCGTTCCCTCCTTCCTTCGATATCTATTTTGATCGTATTTTTGGTTCAGTTTATTTTTCTCCTTTTTTCTATCTATCTATTTCTTTCTTTATTTCTTTCTTTATTTCTTTCTTTCTTTCTTTCGTTCTTTCTTTCTTCTATCTGCCTTCTTTTTTTCTTTCTTTTCTTTCTTCTAATATAATCGATATCTATTATAATCGTCAATTCTCTTTCTTTCTTTGTTTCTTTCGTTTCTTTCTTTGATGTTTTCATTATCTTTTTTGTATCTTTCTTTCTTTCTTTCTTTCTTTCTTTTATATAGCCATTATCAGTTTTTCTGTCTCTTTCTTTCTTTTTCCTTCTATTTCGTTTCTTCCTTCCTTCCCTCCTTTCTTTCTTTCTTTCTTTCTTTCTTTCTTTCTTTCTTTCTTTCGTTCTTTCTTCGTTGTCCATTTTAAAGAAGTATTTCGTTCTTTCCTTCCTAATATCTATTTCTTTCTAAGTATAATTCTTCTTCCGTATTTTACTTTTACAAATGGTTACGTCATTCATTTCCTACCTCGAATGAGGTATTTCATTCTCCTAAAATTTCTCTCTTAACTTCTTTCTAGCCTCCTACTTTTTCCTTCATTTATTCTACACTTGTTCATTTCTGCCTCCTTTTTTCCTTTCTTCGTTCATCTTTCTTTCTTTTTTCTTTCTTTGGTGTTCTCATTATCTATTTTTGTCTCTTTCTTTCTTTCTGTCTTTCTTTCTTTGATATAGCCATTATCTGTTTTTGTGCCTCTTTCTTTCTTTTTTTTTCTTTTTCTTTCTATTTTCGTTTCTTTCTTTCTTCCCTTCTTTCTCTTTCTTTCTTTCTTCTTTCTTTCTTCCTTCCTTCCTTTCGTTCTTTCTTTGATGTTTTCATTATCTATTTTGTCTCTTCTTTCTTTCTTTTCTTTCTTTCTTTCTTTCTTTGATATAACCATTATCTGTTTTTGTGTCTCTTTCTTTCTTTTTTCCTTCTATTTCGTTTCTTTCTTCCTCTCCTACTATATCCCTTCCTTTCTCTCTTTCTTTCGTTATTTCTTTCGTTTCTTTCGTTTCGTTTCTTTCTTTCTTCCCTCCTTTCTTCCTTCCTTCCTTCCTTCCTTCCTTTCGTTTCTTTCGTTTCTTTCGTCCTTCCCTCCTTTCTTCCTTCTTTCCTTCCTTCCTTCCTTTCTTTCTTTCTTTCTTTCTTTCGTTTCTTTCTTTTTTCTTCCTTCCTTCCTTCCTTTTTTTTCTTCCTTCCTTTCTTCCTCCTTTCTTTCTTTCTTTCTTTTCTTTCTTTCTTCCATGTAGTCGTTATCAGTTGGATTGTCTGTTCAATTCGGTTTTTTCTACCTTCTTATATTTCTGTCCGTTAGTTCTTCCTTCTTCTCCCCCTCCCACCAACCAATCATTCCTCTAATTCCATACCCCATCAACCATTTTCAATCCATCTAACTCCATTCTAAACCATACCAACCACAACCCACTATATATCTATCTATCTATCTCTGATCATATCCCACTCTATTCTTATATATCTATGTATCTACCTATGTTCATATATCTCACTATTCTTATCTATCTATCTATCTATCTATCTATCTATCTATCTATCTATCTATCAATCATTTCCTTATGAAGACAGACATTACCAAAGTGCTTGAATAGATAATAGCAATGTATGCTAGAAATAGTATATTTTGTTTGTTGTTTGTTTGCTTGTTTGTCTCTTTCTTCTTTCTTTCTTTCTTTCTTTTTATATCTTTATTTGGTTGTTGGGTGGTCATTTCTTTCTCTTCGATATAACTTTCTTTATTTGATTGTCTGTTCGGTTCTGGGATATTTTTTCCTTTCCTTTTCTTTTCTTTTTTTCTTTCTTTCTTTCTTTCTTTCTTTCTTTTCAATGTAGTCGGTATCTGATCTTCTGTTCGGTTCGATTTTTCTTTTTCTTTCTTTCTTTCTTTCTTTTTTTTCTTCTTTCTTTCTTTTCCTTCATTTTATTTATTCATTTATTTATTTATTCTTTCTTTCTTTCTTTCTTTCTTTCTCTTTTCTTCTTTCTCTCTTATTCCTCTCTTTTCTTTCTTTCTTTCTTTCTTATTTTTTATTTCCTCTTCCTTCTTTCTTTTTCTCTCTTTCTTTCCTTTTTTCTTTTTTCTTTCTTTCTTCGTATTTTTCTTTCCTGCTTTCTTTCTTTCTTTTTTTCTTCCTTTTTCTTTTTCTTCTTATTCATTTATCTATTTCATCTTTTTTTCCTTCTTCCTTCTTTCTCTACGATATATTCATTATTTGATCGTCTGTTCGATTCTGTTTTTCTCTCTTTCTTTTTGTCTTTCTTTTCTTTCTTTCTTTTTCTTCTTTTTCTTTCTTCCTCCTTCTTCCTCCTGCTTTTCCCCTTTTTTCTTTCTTTTTCTTTCTTTCTTTCTTTCTTTCTTTCTTTCTTTCCTTACTTCTTTCTTTCTTTCTTTCTTCGATACAGTCGTTATCTATTTGATCGTCTGTTCAGTTCTCTTTTCTCTCTTCCTTCTTATATTTCTGTCCGTTAGTTCCTTCTTCCTTTACCCCCACCCCACCCCAACCCCACTACCAAACAACCAGTCAACCAACCAACCAACCAACCAACCAATCATCCCTCTAATTCCACACCTCATCTACCATTTTCAATTCGCCCAGCTCCATCCCAATCAACCACACCAACGCCCTCTTCCTCCCCTCCATTCCTCTCTCTCTTTCCCTTAATATATATATATATATATATTGCCATGGTTTTTTTTCCTCCAAGACAGACACTACCAAAGTGCGTACGTGTAAATAATAGCAAAGTATGTAAGTAATAGTATCTACTATTTGTTTCCGTCAGGAACGAGGTTTTTTTTAATGTTTATTTTTAATGTTTTTTTTTTCTTTTTAGCGAGGTCTAAGTCGATTGAGAGTAGCACACACGACAAGGCTTGTAGTGACAAGTTATTAAAATTCCTTTTTTAATAAGCACGTTCTAACAAGAAACCTGACAGATATCTGCCATGATACGTAGAGTCTGACAAGAGTTTTATTTTATCTTCTCTCTCTTTTCTTTTCTTCTTTTCTTCTTTCTTTCTTTCTTTCTTTCTTTTTCTTTTTTTTTTTCCTTTTACTTTTAGAAGCTGACGAGCTGCGATTTCTTTTTCTTAACATACAAACGGTTGTACTGTTACCACACGCGGACGCACACGTCCACTTTTACATGGGAACTTAAATCCGTTACTTGGCAAGCTTTTAGGCGGCATCCAGCGTCCATACAGAGCTGATGAAATGTAAGTTTTATAAAAAAAAAAAATCAGATACACAGCAGCAGCAGCACGGATTCCCTTGACTCCCTCTCTCTTTCTCTGCTCTACTTGCTCTTTCTCGCATCCATCCCGATCGACTATCGAAAACTTGGGAAGTCCTCTAGACGGCATCCAGCTTCCATACAGAGCTGATGGAATTTTACTTTTTTTTTTAGAAAAAAATCAGATGCTACTGAATTTGCAGCAACATATTCTGAATGTTCATCTGAACTTGTTACACTCCACTTTGACCTTTACTTAGGCTAGACGGGCGATCGGAGAGGTCCCTTCCGATTAATCAGCTGGTCACATCAAACCGTAACACCTATATGATTGTCCTCGCCATATTGTTCTTATGGAAACCCCAACAATTTATATAAAATATATGCTAGAGGCAGTGACTAAGGGTCTTAGTGTCCTGGGTATTACGCTAAACTACATCTGGTGGTGAGGTTCCCGTTCTGGAACTCTGGTGAGTGTGGAGTGCACTTTTATTGCCATTCTCCCAGGTCTACTCTGCCCCGGACTGGTAGTACCTGTTAGAATCCCATCTCTGGGTTAAATAAATCTGATTTTACTTGTCCAAATAATAACCGTACTTAATATAGAATAAATAAAACAAAAACGTTTTTGGCATAAAATAACCCAAATGATGACATGCCGTAAAATAAACCAACTAACCAGCCCAGATCGTTAGTCTCCGACAGTCTATCTGCCCTGTCTGTCTCTCTGTCTGTCTGTCTGTCTCTTTCTCTCTCTCTATATATATATATATGGATGCAACTAATATATATATGTTCCCACTCCCATGCTTGACACTTTGGAGGACATTAATTGTAACTTCACCGTTTGATATTAGCCGTGACCGTCTGTTACAGATTTGATTCTCTGGTTATTGTAAAAACATACCGCCGTAAAGTATGTAGCAATTAATTGTTCACCTTAGACTGACGGGCGCTGATAACTGTAAGGGTAAGGAACTTGTCAGACGGAAATTCTGTTGGTTCGATCCCGACAAAGAGTAGCTGTTAAAAAGTCGAGCCGCACTGATGAGAAGTAAACTTCGCAAACACCTGTCTGTGGATGACTGATAAATATATATAATATATATATATATTAATATATATATATATATATTAGCAGTTCATCCACAGAAACGTGTTTCTACGCTAACGTCTCATCAGTGTGGCTAGACATAAAACTACTTATAGCCGATGAGCGAAACCTGACTGACTTTCAGCAGTCTGACATCTTCTCTCTCAGCCGTCCGTGGCAGTCTGTAAGAGGCAACTTTTTAACATGTAAATACAATACATTAGTAGATGTAGATTACGATCACCTTGAACATGTAGACAACAGGACGATATATTATATATATTATATATATAAAAATTTTCTCGTTTCAAAGCTTATCTTATATATTTCTCGTTTCAAAACTTATCTTTTAAACTGAGTCTGATAAAAAAAATAGACCGGTTTTAACAGTCTCGCCTGATGTCGTTCCTCGCGTCGACGAGACTATACACGCCATTCCGTGAACTTGCTATGCTGTACCCGGATGAGGAGGGTTAAGTAAATATCTACTATCATAATAAGAAACTGTTTTTTTCAAATAAACTGTTGTTTATTTGTTTTTCGTAATATTTACATATCAAAAGGTTATCTGGCATCTGAATCTTCTGATTAAAAAAAATAAAAAAAATAAAAGTTAAAAGGTCTTCTTTGATTATCATCTGATATCATTCTCGTTTGCGCCGAGACTTCGTTGCTTCTATTTCGTATCAGTCACTCGGGACTCCATTCGGAAACGAACAATCAGCATGAAAGAGACATTATGCAATTTGCAACAACCCTCTGGTTAAAAATGAAAAACCGTCCAAATCGTCCAAGATGAAATGAAAAAAATGGTAAATCCTGATTACCTTGTCTTGCTTATCCGCCGAATTCTTATTTCTTAAGTATCGTAACCTCAGTTAAATAATGGACCATTCCGTTTTTATCATAAAAAAGGGAAGGGAAGAAAAAGAACCTGCTACACGGAAAAATATAATCAGAACGAAAGAAAGAAAAAAAGAAAGAGAGTAGGGGAAATATGGTGAGAGGGGTAAGCGTGCGGAAGTGATAACGCTAATCTATTTCAATCGAACATGATCCAAAAAAAAAGAAAGAAAAAGACAGAGAGAGAGAGAGAGAGAGAGAGAGAGGGGGGGCGTTAGTTGGTTGGATTTAACGGTAATTTCAATCCTTGCTGGGTTATTTTATAACGTTTTGTTTCGATCATTATTGATGGTATTCGAATTCTTTTTTTTTCCAAACTCAATTTTTAAAAACATTTTTAAACCCATATTTTTTTTATTTAACTCATAGATGAGACCCAAACAGATACTACTACTTCAGGCCAGAGCTCCAGAATTGGACCAACCTGTCGGCTGGGGCGTTAGAATGCACATCTACAGAGGAGTTAGATTCCCCCAAATGAGGCCACCTCTTGCCGGGGGTGGCGACCCGTGATGCTTAAGGGCAGACTCTTGTTGGATGAGCAGTCCATGGCCTGCAACACTCCACTTAGAACCTTACTTAGGCAAGACGGGTGATCGGAGAGGCCCCCTCCGATCAATCGGCTAGTCCGTAAAGCCCTAGTACCTATATAATTGCCCCAACCCTATTGCCCTTACGGCATGCCCTAACCCTTTTTATCACATGGGTGCTAGAAGGCGGTGACGGAGGGTCTACATGTCCTGGGAATGACGTTAAACTCTATCTGATGGTGAGGTTCCAGTTTTGGAGGTTTGGGTAGTGTGGAGCACCCCTTCATCGCTCCCTGGTCTACTCTGGCCCGGAGTGGTAGTACCTGTTAGGGTCCCATCTATGCGTTAAATAGAAATATGTATTTATAAAAAAAAGATTGAGTATCCATTAAGAATGACTTTATTTCAAAACTTTATCGGCATTAAATGACCCACTGAGGTTGATATGCCGTAAAACCAAACAAACCAAACAAAACAAACCAAACCAAACCAGAATTGGAACTTCACCATCAGAGAGACCCTCAGCCACTGCCTTCTAGCACATATATGATAAAAAGGGTCGAGGGTTTACGATAAGAGCAGTAGGTTTAGGACACTCATATTGGTGCTGGGGCTTGATATGATTGACCAGCCGATTGATCGGAGGGGGCTTCTTTGACCACTCATCTTGCCTAAGCAAGTGTCAAAATGGATGTTGAATGTAATGGACTCCTCAGACACCAGGATTCCGTCCTTAAGCATCAGGCGTCGCCAGCCACGGCCTACAGGGAGCCTCATTGGTGTATTTTTACCCCTTTGCGGAGGTCCAGTCGGTCTATTCTGGAAGAGGGGGCTTAAGAAATTCACATATTCAGTAGTAATGGATATGCGAAATTAGCTTGCTAACCAGCATACCACGATGAGACGCCCTCTCTACCCAACCCGCTCGCTACGCGTAGGAATGTGACATATGGTTACAAGTATGGGGCATCCAACGAATATCGAATTAGCTATTCAGTAGTAAAAGATTTGCGAGACTAGATTGCAAACCATTACACCACGATGGGATCCCATTTTTAGTAACAGTACTACCACTTTCTTATTTAAAAAAAAAGAGAGAGCGAGAAGAGAGAGAGAGAGAGTAGAGAGAGAGAGAGAGAGAGAGAGAGAGAGAGGGGGGGAGATTAGAGAGAGAGGAATGAGAGAGACGGGGTGGAAGGGAGGAAGATCGAAGAGAAGAATTAATATTAATCAAACAGGGAAGCAAAAACCATGCCACCTTCATAGCTCAGTGTTTTAGAGCACTGGTCTCGTAAACCAGGGGTCGTGAGTTCGATTCTCACTGGAGGTATTGCTACCTTTGATTTTATTTCGGTTCATTTTCTTGGTTGATTGGTTGGTTTAATTTTACGGCATATCAAGCCTTTTGGGGTTATTTCATGCCGAAGACGTGTTGTTTTATTCATTCTTGCTGGGTATTTAATTTTTTAACTCACTTTTAAAACTCATTTCTTATATCTATCCACCACGTTCTCCATGGGTAGGATGTGACACAGTGTCGCAATTATGGGGCATTCAGTTAGGATCTAACTCGTGCTGAACGGGTTGTGTAAATAGGGCGGCTGAACAACCAGTAATGGATCACCGAAACAATCTTGCTAACAATCAAACCCCCTTGGGACACCGTCCTTACCCAACCCGTTCACAACGCGTATGATGTGGCACAAAGTCACAAGTAAGGACTATCCAGCGAGGATCGAAGTTGCAGTAATGGATCAGCGAGACTACTTTGTTAACCATTACACCGCGATGGGATAGCCCATAGCAAGTATTTATCCTCTCAAGTCGAAGCCAATTTTTCAAATATTTAAACCTAGTCTTTATCATAGAGTCCCTGTAGAATGACTAAAATCTGCCTTAAACAAGTGAATAAATGAATAAATATATAGAAAAATTAATACCCGTATAAATAACATTCTGATCTGGGAGCACCCCATGAGAATTAGTCTGACTCGTGGTCATTTAATTTAAGCATAGGTAAGTTGGCATAAGGTTAGAAATATGGCCGGCACCCCCCAATGAGAATTACATTGACTAGTGTTTTCATTACTATGTTACTCTTAGCTTTGATACAAGGTGAGTAGTATGAGCACTCAAAATAATCAGAATAACTTGTTCATTTACCTATGCTTTTCATAGTTTGCACTCTCCAGAAGTTTGGAGGTATCATAATGATTAGTGGTAATTTACTAAACTTAGTTTAGTCTGACACCAAGGTCCCCAAAATTAGAGAGGCGCTCACTTTTTTTGTTAGTGGAGGAGCTTTGAATGCTGTACAATAAGGAGAGGGGAGCATACACATCCCGTTTGGAAGAGTTCTTGTTTTCATTTTATCAGCGCGATCAGATTTCATATGGTCAATAAATCCATCATAGCAGCCCATGCTCTTTACCTAAGTGTACGTTGACATTACTTTCAGTAGATGAGATATAGCTACTGAGGTATGAACAAGTTATCAATTTCGCTTCTTATCCTACATTGTGTCGCGTTCATGTTTTACTCTCCCGATATCCACGCTCTTCGGTAAACCTGCGCATCGTTCTTGATTGCCTTGTTTTAATATTTGAAAGGAGCTAGTCAATCTGTTTTATAGTTAATTAAGCCTCTAATTGATTGAGAATATGTATACATATAAGTTACCTCTGGATATGTTATCCGAGGAAGTTCCGAAATACTAACAACTATTAACCCGACAAAGCTACAACTCATTAACTATAAACAATCATTAAATATAACCTAGGTTTTGCTTTTTGAGAAAAAATAATATTACGAACACAATTGAAGAATTACAATAGCATTAAACATAACACTCGTTAACATTCCTCTCGCCATTTTCCTCAAAAAATTGTAAACAAATAAATAACGATGCGCTATCAATTTCTTTCATGTTTAATATAAATCTACATTTTTACTGATTCAAAGTTGTAAATATTTCCATTTTACAGGATAAACAACCGTTGTAATTTAATCCATAGTTAAATAGAAATGTTTTAAAGAAATATTTAAAAAAAGAATGTTCCAATTAAGAAGAATAAAATCATGAAGAGGCCAATGCTTTAGCAGCCCTGTCCCAGGCTATTGTAGCGAGATTTGACTTGAAGTAAGAATATTTACAAGAAGCATAGATCATCTGCATAGTCTGCATCCATAATAGTTATCTGGTTTTTTTTACCCAGCATGCTGTCGCTTCCTTATTATGATTATTAATTGTTAAGTTAAGAATATAATCCAGATATTATCTCCAGAATGTTACTTTATACTTATCTATTTTAAATACTAAAAGAATACAGAGAGATAAGGCCCTTTTTCACCCAGATTTAATTGATAACCATCCATTTCTATCCTCGGATCATTTATAATGTTTTAACTTTCTCCAAAAAATATGACGTTAAAAAAAGAAAAAAAAGAAAAGAAGCGATACGGTTCAAGAGAGAGAGAGAAGAGAGAGAGAAGAGAGACGAGAGGAGCAGAGAGAGAGAAGAGGAGAGAGGGGGCCGAATATAAGAGTTTTTACAAATAAGATTGATGACGATATGATTGGGGCGAAAAGAGTGTCATGGCCGAGATTAATAATCTTCAGCGTGTTTAACGTCATTTATAAATGGCTGCTATGATGTGGCACTTATTGCTTGGAAATATGAGTGAGTAGAATTTGTAAAGATCATTTTATCCATTGATGAAATGACCGCTACAAGTAAAGGTCCAGGATCAGAATTATATAATATATATATATTATATATATATATAATTAATATAGTATATATTACATTGGTTCGAAAAATCGCAGAGACCGGAGAAAACCTGTCTCAGTAAAAACTAAAACGGTGTTGGCTTAAATGTCAACGTATAATCCTTAAAGGTTTTAATATAATATAATAAAATTATATAAATATATTTATATATGGTGGTGAATACTCGAATGGCATGGACACCTGGATCCAGATGCTTGGTGGTCAATATATTAAACCAGTGGGCGTGGTTGGAGTCAAAAAATTTAACTGTGGTATCTGAGTACTTGGGTTTAGTGCGTGAGATAAGGCTAATGATTGGGATTGTTCGCCATTTACGGCAAAAAAATGGTAGATATTGAAAAAATTCGGTACATATTACTTTAAGTTAATCTTAACTATTTGATTATCTATAATAAATGATTAGGATTTATATGGTATGAGATATGAGAGTTTGGTATTTAATTTATAATAAATCGTATTATATGAGGTTATATGTGGAGATTGTTCTTGTTAGTTTTCTGTCTAATAATATAATAAATGTCTTACAAAACCTAGCGTATCACAGCTTGAACAGTCACCGGAGTAGAATAATTTATCTACTTAGCAATTAAAATAATTACACGTCCTCCATCATGGCGGTAAAATGCTGGAGCAAGGCGTGTGGTTGCGTAAAGTCGTTTGTGGTATTTAGGGTTTCCTCATTAATTCATTAAATATCCTTTTCTTCTCTTCTTCTTTGGTTAGTACCACCTCTTCATCACTATTACTCTCAGCGTGCTACAATAACTGATCTATTGAAAGGGTATAGTTGGATAATTGTCTCCTCTACGGTGTTAAAATAAAA